>JAAOZV010000013.1:600000-989772 GCA_023653515.1 Trichoderma orchidacearum
TTAGGGGGAAGCTTGATTGAGGGTAGCTTGGGAGATGAGGCGGCGTCGGAGGAGGGAGGCGGCAGGGGGGCCTGGGAGCTTTGAGATGGGGATGGGCTTTTGGGCCCGCCTCGGAGACGAGCGTTGCTGGGAGTTTTGGTTAGCGAAAAAAAAAAAAAAAAAAAAAAAAAAAAAAAAAAAAAAAAAATAAAAAAAAAAAAAAAAAAAAAAAAAAAAAAAAAAAAAAAAAAGTGATATAAATCAGCTTTATGCCAGTGTGGAAAATGATGAATGAAGACGCGGAAGATACAAGAAGCACATGCTCCAGGTGATATCTCGAGATGACCGAGTGAGGTCTAAAGCTGGTATTGCAGCCGAAGCACGCGAGGGTGTGGGCCTTTTATAAATAGAACATGGAAGCAGAAAGGGGTACTCCATAATCGAGAGACGAAGAGAAAAAGACAAAAGACAGAAAAAATAGACGATCAGCGTATAGGAATAGGGTAACTGAGGTTTGATGTTGCTGTATTCCTCACCCCTTGAGGCTATACTGAGGAAGGACACCAAGATGCTTCTAGAACATGGTTGGGTGCACGTGCTTCCAAGTCCAACTGCCTGCTGCGCCCATCGGAAGACGGCTATTGATGGGCGAAAATGCTCCATGCCGAATGTTCATCTCCTGAAGCGTGCTAGATGTAACAGCGTGGGATGAAGCGTGATCCAGATGAGCGTTGGGTATAGGAGGTAGAGATTCGAAGTCGGGTCAATGCCCAAGGCAGTTGCCATTAGGGGGGGGCTCCTCTCAGCAGATGGGCAGCCCAGTTTGCCAGCACCAGGTGCAGGAAAAAGCGTAACAAGTACAGAAATGAAATAAGACGACCGACCTCTAGATACCAGAAGTGATGAGATGTATCGGGGACACTTGGTCACCAAAGCAGGCGATGATGGGCTGTGATGCCTCGTATGTTGGAGTTGAACATCAAAACTGCCAGGTAAGGTACCTAGTAGGCAGGCGGAAGTCTGGTATCGAGACATGTAGTTGGAAAGAGAGACACTTGCCCCTCACCGCTGGGAGAGACCCTGTTTCAGAGCCCCTCTCCTCAGTGGCGCCTAATCGGGTAGTTTTGCCCCCCCAGCCAGCCAGCAGGGGGCTGAAGACGCAGCAACTGTGCTGCATCATCATCGTCTTCCAAGATGCATAAGACTAGATTGAAAGAAAAAAAAAAGGAAAGAAAGATATGCTGATAGCACTTACATCCCAGAGAAGAGGTTGGACATAGTCAAAGAGAAGAGCGGGATGAAAGCAGCGGCGCAGTGAGTAGATGGAAACTGCGAGACGGGGGGGCGGCTCCAGCCTCGTCACGGGATCCTCTGCAGCGCGACCTTGGAAGAAAGGAAATAGGGGGTATAGAGTGAAATGGCCCAGCGCCTTACTGGATGAGATGCTCCGTACCGTTACTTAGATCTGATTTGACAGGATTGGCCGCTTCGACGAGTCAAGAGGGTTTTTGTCTGCGAATAATGTGCCAACGGCCACCCAACAGCGACAGGCAAGTATTGCAGCACCAGCACGCACATACAGTACAAATGTAGTTTGGAGAGGCGATGGTGGTTGATCCAAGGTTATGAGGCTAGTACGAGTACAAGTGCTAGGAGAGGGACCCGAGGGGCTGTTATAATTGATACTTAAGTGCATGTACCTTACCTAAGCTTAAGGTCAAGTGGTGATGGGGCGCTATGGGCACTGGGATTCAGTGCATTGCAGGGCGAGGACAGGAACAATCTCGCTTTCCCGTTAGCGACGGCGTAGGCCTGTGGAGGTTTCAGGTGGAGGATCAGCGCTACAGAGGGACCGCTATAAGTAAACCGGAGTTTGTGTTTGCGGGGTGGCTCTCCAGTGGGTTGAGCTTCCCTAGGTATAGTAGTTACCAAGGCACTGCTTACCTACCCGATAACTCTGATAATGAACCATTGAAACCGCTTTGAATGGCAGACGCCCGAGATGACAGCTTGAATGGATCGATGCAAGTAAAGACTGCAAGATACTGTGCTATCAAGTTAAAACGCCTGTCCACGCCCAATGCTTCAGAGGTAGCTTTGCTCCAATGAAAAACTGCCCCTACTTTGAAGAAGCATGGCTTATCTGTCACAACGGCTTATCTAAAGAATATAACAAACGTCTTTGGTAAATACCCATCTCCAACACAATAGATGGAACTTTGTTTTCTGACACAAATTTTCTTACCAAGCCTGGTCTCATAAGCCCTCACCTGGTATCAGTTCCCATATCCGTAGCCTCGTTATGGCTTCTATGACTAAGCTGGACTAGGCTGGACAATGCAGCCCCAATCAAAAAGGTAAAAGAGGCGAGGCAGAGTGCCTAGCGTGGCTAGTGCTGCCTCACCAGCCACAGATTCTCGGCTTGCTTCAGCGTGGACCGCGCTCTTTCAAACGTGCCTCGCGCAGCAGACTTCGAAATCGCAGCTTGTCGCCATCGCAAAGCACTCTCCGCCCACCACCTGGATCCCATTGGCGCTTTGCCGCAATTTATCCTCAATTCATCCTTCTTCTTGAGAAAGTCGCTTTCATTTTTCGGCAAAGGCAACCATGTCTGATTCAGAGGATCCCCTCGACGCCATCGACGAGGGCGGCGACGACCTTTTCGGAGATGAGGGCGAAGAAGGAGGCGCATCCCCCGAGCCGCGCATTTTGGACGACGATGAGCTTGCGTCAGATCCCGAGGCCGATGGGGAGGCGGAGCATCGAGACTACGAGGAGAGTCAGCCGCGGCATGAGACGAAAGATAGGATCGTTATGGACGTGCAAACCTATCGCCATCGCATTCCCAAACCATCTGATGACGCGGTAGGTGGATATTCATCCTTCGGCCACACTTCTCTCCAAGGGCCTTCTTTACTCATGATCAATCTAGCTTCGGGTGATGCGCGTCCCAAAATTTGTCAAGTTCCTTCCCGAATTATACGAGGCAGAATCTTTCCAACCGTCCGCCTTTGATCTTGAAAATGCCAGGCTGGAGCACCCCAAACATGTCGTGCGAGTCCGCAGAGACGCCAATACGCAAGAGCTGAAAAGCAATACAAACATCTACCGCTGGAGCGACGGCTCTGTGACAATCTCCATCGGCGGCGAGCAGTACGAGGTGCAAAAGAAGCCGCTAGCGCCAGGCCCGGGCCAGCCCTATGACGAGCTGAAGGACGGTCATTACTATGCCGCAGCTGCCGAGCTGAGCAGCAACCTTTTGATGACGGTGGGCCACTTGACGGAGCAGTATACCATCCGACCAAACAAGGCTGTCGGGGACAACGCACTGTCTATCTTGGCGGAGAGAATGGCTCAGGCTAGCAAGTCGTCTGCAAGCAGCGAGATGATTATCAAGACGACCGTGGATCCTGAACTACAGAAGAGGCAGGCTGAATTGGCAGAAAAGGAGCGGATGAAGGCCCAGCGAAGGCGCGAGAATGCGGCAGCAAAGATGGACGGTGGACTGGGGCGGTCCGGCCGTGGTGGCCTGTCAATTGGTGGTTTAGAAGGCCCTCGTTCCGGCGGAGCCCGCAAGAGAGGAGTTCCCGGCTCAGCGAAGCCCAAGAGACGGCGTCCAGAGTATGACTCTGACGACGACCTGCCTCAGGGCGTCAAGCGGCACGAGGAATACGATCTGGATGACGGCTTCTTGGTGGGCAGCGATGACGAGGAGATGGAGAGCGGCGCAGATGAGGACGAAGAGGAGGACATTCTAGACGACGAGGACGAGGACGAAGCACCGCGGTCCAAGAGACAACGGACCAAGGAGCCGGAAGACGACGAAGACGCAGAGGGCGATGAAATTGAGCCGGTGGAAACCACTGGTAGGTCCGGCAGGAGGCGAAACGTGATCGAGGACGACGATGAATAAAAGGGGCAGTCAAGATCTTTACGTGGAGGACACAAGGGCGAAGGCTTGCTGGTGGGAATGCACTTTTCATTACAATAATTATACGGGTAATTTACCATTGGGACAAAAAAAGAGGGTACAGGTCTTCCAAGCATTGTCGAAATCGATTCACATTCTAAAAGACACCCTCAATTTTAGAGGAGTTCATGTGTTGATGTGCTGTAGATGATTCTCGGACATACGTACCTAATATACTCTAGCTTCGTACAAGACAGACATACGAAAGTACGGCTCCCAACACGGCTTCCATCTGGCCACCCAGTGGTGAGATTGCACCGGCTAAAATCGTTGGGATGGAGAAGATATTGTGGCCCCTGCGATGCCTCCACATGGGTAAGGGGAGTTCCAGGATATGGCGTGAAGCTGTAGGCTTATACAACTGCCAATTCCGAGATGAAGTAGTCACATTGGCCTCTCTATATTGATTTATTGCTTGCTTGTAGCTGCTGAGAACTCGTTGCGTCGGCAATTATATGTACAAATTGAATCGCCTTGTTGCATGTGATTGATACCTGTATATCGATAAAGGGCGTCAAGTAGCTTTAACACAAAACTCCAGGATAATTAAGCCCCGAGCTACCTAATAAGCTAGAAATGTGGCGCTGTGGCGCTCGAACCCCCGGTGATCTCATACACTCCTCAACAATCCCCCATCACATGCTCGTCTCTCTTTTAATTAGCGGCCAGGCCGTGGGAAAACGCGGCAAAGGAACGTGCTGGAAATGACATCCATCGCTGCGGCGCACGCCAGGGCTTTGTTGCTGTGTGTGAAACGACAATAGCATTGAGCTAGCCTGGACGGTCATCTGCGTTTCTTTTGACGAAGAGGATGCGCGGCATCTCCTCCAACCAGGCGCGCTGCGAAATTGAAAACTGAGCTGAACCGAGCCACCGTGTAACGTGTACAGGCGGTCCGGACCGGGTTCACAGCATCCTCCCTCCCTCCCCTCCCCCCGTGAGATGCTCTGGCGGTGCGCATGAGCGTCTCCCTCGGGCAATCATGGGGTTAGTGCTGGCAGTCTGGAGGGTGGTGGTGGACGTTGCCACGTTCTGGCGCAAGGTAATGGCGTTCTCGTTGATGCTCCCCATCGCCATGCTCGTCTTTCTGACGCCCTTGAAGAAGCTCTTGAGCTGGTATACGCGCAAGAACCCTGTCAAGCTGTGGCTTGAGCTGCTGCGCAATGCAGAGACGTTTGAGGACTGGGAAGAGGCGGCCCTTCACCTCGACAACCTGCTGGGGCTCGATCTCTGGTACGTGATGCATTGACTGCCACTCGCGAATGGAACTGAAAATTAACCGTGGCTATATGTTTAGGAGGAATAACCCGACGTCCAAGTACTACGACTGGAAGCTTATCACGGAACGGCTAGACTCCCTCATCATCGCGCGAGAAGAAAACAACTATGAGCAGCTCGTCAACCTGCTCCGGTCGGGCCTCGTCCGCAACCTTGGGAACATTACTGCGCCGAAACTCTACAACCGAGCCTTCTCTGGGACCAAATACCTGATTGAAGAATACATCGCTCAAGTGGCCGAGTCCGTGGAAGATATTAGCACTCTACCCACGAGTGCGTCCTCTGGCTTGCACGCCAACGACAAGGCCTTGACGAACCAGATGAAGTTGGATTTCATACACGACACGAGACAAGCTTTTGGGCGGAGCACACTGGTTCTCCAGGGCGGCGCCATCTTTGGTCTCTGCCATTTGGGCGTGGTCAAGGCCTTGTTCCTTAGGGGCTTGCTTCCGCGGATCATCACGGGTACGGCCACCGGCGCATTGATCGCCGCGTTAGTAGCCATACACACTGAAGAGGAGCTGCCGGCCGTTCTTAGGGGCGATGGCATCGACCTCAGCGCCTTTGCGTCCAAGGGAGCCACGGAAGACGGTCAGATCCCGGCCGAGCAGTCGCTGAGATCGAGATGGGAGACGCTGCTGCGAAGACTTCGCCGCTTCACGCGCGAGGGCTATTTCCTGGATGTCACAGTGCTCGAGGAATGCGTTAGAGCAAACGTCGGTGATTTGACGTTTGAGGAAGCATACAATCGTAGCAAGCGCGTCCTGAATATCACAGTGGCAACAGATGGTCAGGGAGCCGGTGTCCCAACCCTCCTAAACTACATTACAGCCCCGAATGTGGTATGTATAGACTCAAAAATACGTCCTTCCTTTTCACTCGCCTTGTGCTGATTTGATTAAAAAAAAACAGTTAATCTGGACGGCTGCAGTAGCTTCGAATGCGTCATCACCATCTCTATATGGACGTTCCAAGGTCACCATTTTATGCAAAGATGCGCATGGAAACATTGTTCCTTGGGCCCCGGCAAACACGACCGACTTCCGCCACTGGACGCATGCTTCCTATACGGATCGAGATTCTCCCCTAAGACGCATTGCCGAGCTGTTCAACGTGAATCATTTCATCGTCAGCCAGGCTAGGCCCTATCTCATTCCCTTTCTGCAATCCGATATGCATGGTCCGTCTCTGGTGGAGACCCGGAGCAAGACAACCCAGCTTTCGGCTTTTCTAGTCAGGGTGGTGGGCCTTGAGATTAGGCATCGGCTGCGACAACTGGACTCGCTGCGTCTCCTCCCCGCGAGCATCCGCCGCTTCTTGGTCGATGAGCAAGTGCCGGCGGCATCCATGACGTTGGTTCCCGAAGTGACGGCCGGTGACTTTGTACGCTTGCTGGAGACGCCTACGCGAGACACTCTGAATTACTGGATACTCCGAGGTGAGAGGAGCGTGTGGCCGGCGGTGGCAGCGCTGAGGATACGATGTGCCGTGGAAAACGAACTGGACCGGTCATATCAAGTGGTTCGAAAGCTGAAAGCAGGGGACTTGCGGCGCAAGGGGAGCGTATCGGGATTTGCGGACAATGGGCATTAAGTGGCATCATCGGAAGGTTTTCTTTTTTTTTTTTCTTCTCTGTTATTAATTACTTTTTCCTATGTAGGAGTTTACTTGGGATCATCATCCTTATAAGGGTTTACAAGGGAATATCGACTTTTTGAGTTGGAATATATAGCATTTCGGAATATAATCGACAACACCGAGATACCGAAACAACATGAAAATCTTGGCTGAGATGGCTCACAGGCATGCAGATGAGAAATATGTGAGATTTCTTTTGACCTTGGCCTCTCTTGTCCTTGAGGTCTGCTATTTCTCCATCGAGCAATCATTATACCAAGGTGTTGAAGATAAGAACCCCCCAACCCTTTGACCTCCTTCCTTGGCAGTTTCCAAGTCTTCACAGATTTAAATTTTTTTTTTTTTTTTTTGAATTGCCTGTGCATCCATTTGCAATACTGGTCGAGGTAAAGCCCCAGCCCGCTCTTCTAATCTAGCAAGCCGCTGAAAATGGACGTCGTCGACACGGTAAGATCCATCTCCCCTCGCCAACTCCAGACCTCGTCTTTTATCCTACTGCACGACGACAAGTCGTCTGGGATGGACCTCTATCATACGATCAAGGCGGCGCTTACGCCAGTCACATTGAAGAAACTTTTGAAAGGCGCGAGAATCGTCTTTTTCGATGCGACTTTTGCGATTCCTGAGGAGGTTACGGATAGCGATGATGATGACAATGACAATGACGACGACGATGATGATGATGAAGATGACGATGACGATGACGGTGATAGCGATGATGATGATGACGATGACAGCGATGAAGATGATGATGATCTCAATAGCGACGCCAAAGTCGAGTCTTACAAGTGGTTTACGTCGCGGAGCGCTCTAGGAGCGGACGACAATGCAGCCTCGTACCAGTGGAAGCAGCTCTCTACCTCGATGGCTCGCCTAGGCGAACAGATCGACCTGGAGGCTCAGGTAGTCGGCCGAGAGAACGTCTTCGTGCTGGGTTTCGGTATGGGCTTTGCTGTGGCAGCGGCGCATGTCCTGCAGATGGACGATTCGATTGGGGGCCTTCTGGGCATCTACCCCTGGATGCCGTTCCACCAAGACTTGAAGAGTCTGGCGGTGTATGGAGAGACGATGACGCCCCGAGAGCAGCTGAGGAGTCCTTATGCCTTGAGAGCTACGGGAGATGGAGCTGTCGACGGCAACGATGGGACTTTGACGGGTTTGTCGACTCCGACCTTGACCGCTGATGACGATGACGATACCGAGACGACTTCGGAAGCTATGCTGAAGCGCGTGGCTGGGTTCTTAAACTACGTTGCTGCCCGGGGGAAGCCACCTGATGGCAAGAGACTCTACGAACACGTCGATTCGTCCACGCCGGTGATACTAGCCCATGGCGCCGATGACGATCAATTCGAACTGGCTTACGCAAAGGAAGCTTTCGAGACGATGAGCAAACTGGGCTTTGACGCCGTGTTGAAAGTGCTGGATGGAGTCGGGCATGAACTGACTCGGGAAATGTTTGCGGTCATGCTGAATGAGTTTATGAAGCGAGGACTGGGGAATGAGGACGTGAGGGAGAGTGTTGGGGACTGTCTTCAGGAGGGTTGGCTGTGAGGCTCAGACTTTATATGATGTGCCTCTTGATTTCTGGTCTTTTTCGCTATATACGGTCTGGGGCGCTTTTAACGTAGCCGTCTGCGTGTGGCCTTCAGCTCCGGCTACACTCGCAGTCATGATTGGTGCTGTTGAGGGTGACGATACTCAATAATTCGAGTTCACCGCTCCCTCCATGATGACATGTCAACATGTGAGCTTGAAATCAGCAGACCCTTTGAGGTTTCATTCTGCGCTTGTCGTGAGATTAAGCTTGCGATAAATCTGTCGACAATGAACCATCGGTTCTTATCGATATCGCTTAGATGCTCTATGCATGTACCCAACCGAGGGCAGGAATGCAACTTCAACCACAGCCTGTGGGATTTTTTTTTGTTCTTTCGGTGAAGGCATACTTCGTAGTCATTGGCAATTCTGGGGAGCGGTACCGCGCATTCGGTTTGTGTCTACGTACAATTACGTCGATCTTCTTCTTTCTGACAAGACGCCTAGCTCGATTCGAATGACATCCTGACTGAATGGTACGAGCGCGCATGCAAGGACCGGGGGGGCGGCCTGCAGGAAGACAAACAAGTGTTGATTTATGGGGATTCGCATACGTAGCAAGCGCCGCAGCCGTCGCAGCCCAACCACGATCCGGCACTTCCACGAGACAATTCGGCTTTTACGATGGCTTCCAAGGGCCCATTCGAAGGAAACTGACCCAATTGTGCCTGATGCTACGTCACCACATGGCCAGGGGGGGTATAACCTCTTCTGGGGTTTTTACGGATTACAGGGTTGATAGCATGAGCGACTACTCTGACTAGAGAATGGCCGGGCGTTCACGGACGCACGTGTGCGTCCAGGCAATGCGTCGGTCTGTGATGTTATATCATAGATGGATCAGTACTTAGGGCCAAGTGGCCCCCCCGGGCGATTTGACGATGGGAAAGACCTTGGCTGACCGTCCTCTCTCTCTCTCTCTCTTTGCTCCCCTCGGCCGGATGCCCATCATGCATCGTGCTCTCGCGTTGCTCTTCATAGCACATTGCGCTGTGCAAAATGCTGCTGCTGCAAACTTCACCTGTCAGCCTTGGCAGCCTTGCTGGCCTTCTCTCGCGGAATGGGATGCTTTCAACCACACCGTGTCCGGTCGTCTAAGGATCACGACTGCGCTCGCCAGCCCCTGCTTCCCAAACTCACCCAACTACAACAATGCCGAGTGTGCCGTCATTGAACAGAATTACACCAACGCCCTCTTCCGCGAGTCGGTGTATGGGGACATGGACATCACCCAGTGGGAGGCCTGTGGTTCGGCAAACTGCTATCCCGGCGTGCTTGAACCTCAAGGATCTACATGCTCCCTCGGAAGACTATCTGCGCTTTACGTTGATGCTGAGACGCCGGCCGATGTCACGGCCACTATCCACTTCGTTAGACGACATGGCATCCGGATGGTGGTGAAAAACACTGGCCACGACTATCTGGGCCGCAGCGCGGCGGCCAACACGCTCGCCCTTCGTGTGTATAACATGAAGAATATGGAATTCAAGCGTTCTTTTAAAGCCCACAAATGTCCTTTATCCAATGGTCGAAACGTGGGTATCATAGGGGCCGGCGTCGTCGCAGAGGAAGCAGTCTCATTCTTTGGTGAACATGGCATGATGGTTACGGTGGGCGGCTGCGAGTCCGTCGGCATTGCTGGCGGATTCGGTCAAGGCGGCGGCCATGGCCCCTTGGGTCCCACCTTTGGACTCATGGTCGACCAGGCCATCGAGTTTGACGTAGTTACCATGGATGGCGTGTTCCGTACCATCAACGCATGCAATGAACCGGATCTCTTCTGGGCAATGCGCGGGGGAGGTGGTGAATCGTTTGCGATCCTCATCAACTACAAGTTCCAAGTCCATCCTCAGGTCACTTGGGCAAACTGGCGGTTGGATGCCACCTTCTCACCTGCCACCGGTAACCTTACTGGGGATACGCTGTTACGCGGCATCCTTACCAATCTATCGAGCGAGCAACTTGCATGGTCTCGGCACCGCATCGCCGGTTACCACAGCGTGTCCCCCGTTTCGCTCTCCTTGATAGAAATCTTGCCCGGTGGACATGAGCCGTTGCAAACCCTGAAATCACTCACTGCCTGTTTTCATGACTACATCACCAATTTGCCCGGGGTGAACATTACGCTGAATTCCTATGTGTCGTATCCTGATGAGAACAGCTTTTATGCTGGAAATACGAATTATTGGGCTGAGGGTGCAGTGGTTGGGGCTTCGATTCTGACTCCCAGTCGCCTCGTTCCAAAGCACAACTTTGAGACGCCAGCAAAAATTGAGTCGTTGGTCACTAGCATCCTGACGGCCATGCAGACCGTCATCGACAAGATCGGCACAGAACTGGCCCAGCAAGTGGCCTTCCTCTTCCTGGCATCTGGTCCCAGCAATACCCCTGATGCACACCGCAAAACTAGCGTCAATCCCGCCTGGCGGGACACGATGTGGCACCTCCTCACGACTACGATATGGCTACCAGACACACCAGATACAATCTCTACACAGCTCACGACGGCAGCTCGTTCTGCATTGGACGTCATCAAGGCGGACTTGTCTGTCCAGGCTGCGTACCATAACGAGGCTGATCCTGAGGAGCCGGATTGGAAGCATGTTTTCTTCGGAGGGCTCTACGACAAGTTACTTCGCGTTAAACAGAAATGGGATCCGGATACTGTTTTGAACTGCAAGACTTGCGTGGGCTACATTGGGCCTCAGGACCCGATGTACTCTTGTGATGGAGATGATCCTTTCCCCTCCATTCCGTATCCATTTTCTTGAGAGAGGGGAATCGAAAGAGAGCGGGTTAGAAGTTATGTGTACGAGTATAGCTGTTTGGATTCTGACTAGTAATGATAATGAATGCATTGTACTGAGAAATGAGACATTGTATATGCTACTTTACGTCCTAACTTGGTGCTATTACTTGGTATATAAAAAATGAGGTGTATATATAGCTCTTCAGTACAATTCCATCACGAGCACCTGACATGTCAATAACAATGCCGTATCACGAGCTCCAAAGGAACTGACAAAAAATAATACATATATCACACCGTGACGAGAAGATAAGAAAAAAAACGAAAGGGGACAAAAAATGAAAGACTGACGGGTGTGGGATTCGAACCCACGCCTCTTGCGAGATGCGAAATCCTTTTCAAGGATCAAGATATTATCTTGAGTCGCACGTGTTAGACCACTCCACCAACCCGCCTTAGCGCCTTTGTTGGAGAAGGCGGCTCCAAACTTTGTATGTACAGGCCTCTCCGTACACAAGCCCATTGCATCCTGCTATTACATGGCTTGAACAAGTCATTCTCGGCGCATGCAACCATACTTATACCTGACGATGCTGTTGTAGTCTGATGCTACAATATTCGAATTTCTTTTCACCATAGTATATAACGAGTCGACGTGCAGTATCGGCAATTTTGCCGTCAGAGGCCAGCGGAGATGGTTATATATTTCCATACCGCCGCTTTATAGCCTATATCGTCGTCCGTATTCCACAATGAGACACTCGAGGACAGTGCGGGAGTAAGGCGCCCAACTGGGCATACATGGCTTAACAGCGGCTCGATGCAGGAACGGAATATTCCACGTACGGACTTGATGCAAGGGACCGACCGTTGTGCTCGGGTGGCAGAGGACACGAAACGGTCAGACTAGTATGCGACTACCGTATCGAGATTTGTATACGCAATTGGGTTTGCTAGGTACAAGGTACGATACCTTTTATATGTAGTGTTGCATCGGCCTGGCTAGATGCTCGTCGGCGTCTGCCGGTCCACGTAGGTTACGCATGATATTGGGCACTAAATCTGCAAAGTCAGAATCGTATCCTCTCCAGTCACTGAGCTTCCTTTTTCGGGGTCACGCGGTTGCTGTGCAGAGACGGCGGTGAGACATACAGATGCCGCGTTAACGCTGGCATCGAATTCAATAGAATGATATGTAGATGAATGGAAAAGCCCAGTCTGGGGTGATCTGTGGAATATATATGTAGCTACTACCTAATCTATCTAGTATCTTACTAATTCTGTGTCTGTCGTAATGATGAATACATGCATTGGTGTTCAAATCTCCTAATAAGGTAGGCGTGCTGGAACAAGTAACCGAAATTCCTAAACTACCTTATGTTAGCCTCTTCCTTCCCGAAATCATCGGGGGAGAACGAAAGACTCGATGATGTCATCTGAAACTAATCCAAGTGTCAGCAAGGAAAGAACAAAGGGAGGAGAACTTCCTACCAATGCGATGATCTTACTAATATGCATATAGGGGGCCAAGCAAACGAGCGATGAGCGAGAGTCTCAAAATGTTGGACGGGGGAATAGAAATCCTGATGACCATGTTCAAGGGGGGGGGGGGGGGAAGCCGAGTCCTGGGAATGATTCCTTTCTCTTTCCTTCTTCGCCTTCTTCTTCCTTTCTCTGTTCCTCCTTCGAATCTTATCTCAATCTTTCACTGGTGTTCTTCTTCTACTGTTTCCTCGTTCGCTCTCATAAATGTCGTCTCTCGTGATCTGAAAGAGTCAAGGCGCTGCCAAGCCCCTTCATAGAGTCTAGTACTCCTTGATGTTTGTATCAGAGGATATGATAGAGCTTGAGAAGATAGCCGCGTCAGTCGACTTGCGATAACAGATCAGTGTCATCATCGTCATCATCATTATCATGGATGTTGATGTGTGTGCATAATGATGCTCTATGGTCGAGTATCCTCGTCGTTTGGCGTCATTGATCTTATTTCTTGCGCCATATCGTTGAGCATTTTCTCAGTCCATGGAGCCATTTGCGAGACCGCAAAGTCGGCTTGACGACCATCTACCTGGGAAGGCGGAGATACGTTTTCATTTCTCGCGTATGCGTCAGCCATGTTCTTATCCTTCAGGCTTTTGCAGATGTCCTTAAAGGTTGTCATGTTACGACCCATGCCATCTCTCGAGACCGAGGCATGATCCATGGCGTTGGTTCCACAGGTAGTCCGGATAGGGAGACCACTATTGGCACTGCGCTCATCAGGGATGGACGTGGCCGTGGTGCTAGCGCCCGATATACTAGTGCCGCCGTTCACGGAACTAGGACCATCTCTCGGCAGGTATTCCCAATCGCCATCCCGGGAGCTCTGCATCAATGAATTGATAGCAGAGTTGGAGACGGCCTCGACAACGGATCTAGAGGGCCCACGGATGGGCTGAGCGTTGCGCTTCATGTTGGGCTCGGATAGGTTTCGGGCGTCCGAGGGATACAGATCAAAAGTCTTTGGGTATGAAGGGCTCGACATGTTGGCGATTGTATGAGAGGTTTTGAATGTTGAGGATACTGGAGCGTGTCGACGTGAGAAGCAAAGAGAGACTCGTCTTTATAATAAGGAAGTGAGCGCGCGTCGACGGCAGAGAGTAGAGAGAGTCGGGATGGAGATGGGCGAGTGGGATCGATCGACGGCGATGTCTGATACTGATATGTATAGCCACGGACACGGCGATTAACGACGGCGAAGGCGGTGACGACAGCAAACCGCAGAGCCGCAGAGTGCCAGCGAACGGAAGTGGTCAGCTTGGGCAGCAGCCGCAAGGCCGGTGACACTTGGACGTGTAAGTGTATCCGCCTAGTTGACCGATGACTTGTTGCATCTCGAGGCGGTGATGGTAGGAGTGCGTGGTCTACTCGACCCTCTTCCGACACTCGATCCGTGCAAACAAATTTCTGAATCGAGAAGGATCTCGCCGAGCGCTGTTCTAGGCTTGGACAAGTGGATAGCCCTCAAAGGGGCACTGTGAGGTTGCGGCCCAGCCAGGGAGACTTTAGGTATCCCCCTCAAATCGTTGAAGAGAATCAAGAAAGCCAGCAAGCCGGGGGGAGCTCCTACTTTTATTGACAAGTAAGCAGCCAAAGCGGGGTGTGTGAACTTAACGACAGCCTCATCAGGACTTGGATGGCTATGCTTTGCTTCATTCCGCCAGAGATGGAGTCATCTGACTGCCAACTCATCATTCTCGGTAATGGCATGGGCTTATGAAGGTTACTATGTCTGTGGGCGTGTGAATTGCCTTCTTTGCTGCCTCCTAAGTATCGAGGAAAGGAGAGGAGAGGAGTCTTGCTGCCTTACCCAACTAGAGGGCGAGGGGGCCAAGCTGCAAATTTCACACCTCCCTATGACTGAGCTCCATTGAGCCCAGCATTTCGTACTGACGTGGTGTCTTAGACACGCATTAGTGCAGGTTCTTTCAGGTAGGCTGCCTCCTACACAAGAAACATCTCTTATCCATCGGCGCTTTCCAATGGACCGGTAACTATACAGCGCCTTAGCTTTGGCGCTATACAGGCTGTGAACTGTGCTGGGAAGTTGGTTCTGCTCTATGAAACAGGTTCGTTCACAGCTGAGGGCCTTTCAATATCTTGACTAATGACTAATGAATACCATTATGCAGTGATGGGTTGCATTGGATGGTATGACCGGCATATAGAGTAGCAGCAGCACCCATGCGAGCCCCAATTAGGCCCATCTGTTTGGCGTGTCTCCTCTTCTCAAGAGCTGAAAACTGCATGCTACTAGACGTATCGAGCCCGACGTACTCGCTCTGCATTCTTGAAATTGTCGTGTCGGTGTGCGAAATGGCTATCCGACTGGCATGCGTGGAAAGCGCCTACTACCCGGTTATGCCACCGCTGTGATGCGCAAAAAAAAAGCCACCGCGTCAAAGGTTCCTTTTTTCAAGTCCTTGGCGGAATCACCCATTTGCTCATCTCTTGCAGATATTGACCCGTCATTAATGACTCGTGAGGCTGTAACATGGGAAGGAGACTACGCCGTACATACGAGCGCCTATGCACATCCCATGTCTATATGCGAGATGGTTCTCTCGAGGCAATCCACCAATTGCGAAGGCAAAGTTTTGGGATTGGTGTTACTACGGTTTGCCCGTCCAGGGGTATTGTGTTACACAGCTTTTGTGCTTGCAGGCATGTCTGATCACTCCTACTTCGACGACTGGCGCTCAGCATATGCGTGTCGGGCTCTTTTGGCTCTCTGGCAGCAGCAGAGTGCGGAAGGATTCCAGACCTGGAGCTTTCTGGTGCTTTCAATCGCCACAGCCTGCGGCTTCGAGTTCATTTCGATATACGACATGCAATGGCAACCAGACGCCTCAAGTGATAGATCTTTTACTCAAATTTGACGTCTGGCAGCTAGGTCTAGAATACTCTACCCCATGTGCTGACAAGAATGTGTGCGGGGGAAGGGTGAATCTGGGCCAGCGATTGCGGAGCAGATAGAGGGCATGCGTGGACTGGCCAAAGCATACGAGAGAAAACCCCTCCCCCCCGGTCTCATTGACAAAAGCCCAGTGGTTTTTCTGCATCAGCTAAGGCAAGAGAAAGTATTATGACGCCATGGGGAGCCATGTTTTCGTTGTCAGTTTGCAGTCTCATGCGTTTTTCAAGAATATCAGGGCGATGCCGTAGTGCCCGAACCCGCATGAAAAAGGTCGCGCGCAGCTCGGTTAGCCCGACGCACAACATGTACACCTTGTCTATCAACTATCGAATGGTGACGGTCCCGGCTAGACTAAGATCTTTATCCGATCTCGACACAGGGTATAGTGGTTTCGACAGGGCCGTCGAAGGGAGACAGCCGACCAGTGAAGGAGGTGCTTCGAAAAGTCTTCCATTTTTTCCATCTTGCAGGGGTGGGACGAAACGGCACTACGCCAGACCCTTTGCGCGGGATTGTCCGTGATCTCCCGAGAAGACGAAGAGAGCGAGAGCGATAGCTTCAGCTCCGTTGGGGGTGCTTGGGTACTGCTGTTCGGAGTCTGGACCGCGTCACGCCTCACTTTTTGCAGTAGATGACCTAGAACACAGCTGGAAAAACGAGACGTCTAGGTGGAAAGCTCCAACGAGTGGCCTCGCCAATCACTGCATCCTTGTCACTTTCACTAACGGTTTCTAAATTAAATCTGGTGCCGACTACTCAAAGGATGCCCGCAGTCTCTGGAAGTTTTTTTTTTTTTTTATGCGCCTACGCTCGTCTCCTCTGTGTCGCCTTAATATCAACATGACTCAGTTCTCAAGGGCTGCCCAAGCCTGCTCCAAAGTCTTGCCGGTCAACCTGTACAGGGTCAGCGTTAGCGGGAGACGGGGACGAAGACAGTCCATTCAGAAGACACCCACCTTTCGAACACATCCTGGTATTTCTTGGCCGTTTCGTTGATGACGGCCTCGGGCAATACCACCTGAATTAGCAGACATTAGTAAAGTTTGACTCATTGCCGCAAGAGCCATTTGGCGCCGGATTGCCTCGTTTTGAAGACTGGTGTGCAGCAGACCAGAAGATGACTTACATCGGGCTTGCCCTTCAACCCTGAGCTAGTCAGGTAGTCGCGGACGTACTGCTTGTCGAGAGAAGGGGCTTCGCTGCCAGCCTGCCACTCTGACGCGTTCCAGAACCTTGAGCTGTCACTAGTTTGGAGTCAGCGATTGTCATCCTTTTTCAAGATGTGCGATGGCGCTTTCGAGACTTGTTCTAGACTTGAAGAACAAGTGTTCCGAATGGTTGTGCCAATATGTAACTGGGGGAGGAGCCTTGGCTGGAGAATCCACATACGGGGTTAAAACTTCATCAACCTAATCAGTGTTAGTATATGGTGACTACCGGGAACCTGTGGGTATGCAAGTTTGAGGTCTGAGAGTGACTTACCAAGACGACTTCATCCGTAGCTTCGTCAAGCGCAAACTCACTACACGTCTTTGTCAGTAGGGGGATAAAGGAGCGATTACTTTTGATTATATGCATGACTGTCGGGTACAATGGACAGCCGAAGCGAGAATCGACTCACAACTTGGTATCGGCGACGATGATGCCGCGTTCACGAGCATACTCGGCGGCGGCCGTGTAGACCGCCAGACTCAGCTCCTCAATTCGAGCGGCGTACTTGTCGCCGACAATCTCTGCAGCCTGCTTGGGAGAAATGTTTTCATCCTTTTCGCCCATGGGGGCCTTGGTGGACGGGGTGTACTGCCAGATGTCAGCTTGAGGTTTCCTATCCTATTACAGAGGGTTCTATGTCGAGACTGTTACAGGAGTCAGTCAAATCAGGGATGAACTTACAATGGGTCCGTTGGGGAACGCGCCGCATCGCTGAAGTCCGGCAGGTTGGGGGATGCCGTGGACGGTACCGTGGGCGACACTTGACGATTAAAAGGTCAGTCTTGATGCCTCATGAGCGATATAGTTGAAGAATAGGCCATATTTTTAAGAGAGATGATAGCCAACTCTCATTTACCCCCGTGAGTGACTCACTATTCGTTCCAGGCGCTGCCGGTGATGTAGCCCCTGACAATAGCCTCCTGTTGAAACAGTCAGTCATTCAAAATTCATCTCACCTCAACAATAAGGGGGGGAAAGGGTATCAATTCCAACACTCACAATGGGAAAGACACGCAGCCGACGGCAGACCATGGACCGCCCCCGCAAGAGGCTGCGCTCCTCGGGCGTCAGGGCAGCCTCGGCCGGCGGCGTCAGCGACAGCAGATGGTGCTTGAGCCCCGGCACCTTCTGCTCCAGGACGGAGAACCAGTGGGCGGAGATCTGGGTGAGGACGAGGCCCTTGCCGGGGACGCCGTTGGCGAGGACGACGTCGTAGGCGGAGATGCGGTCCGAGGCCGTGACGAGGAGGGTGCGGCCGTCGAGCTCGAACAGGTCGCGCACCTTGCCGGACGAGAGCTTCTTGAGGGAGGAGAGGGAGATGGAGGTGATGGCCTCGGACGATGCCATGGCGGGCGTATGAATGAATGTATATATATCTGAATAGGAATATGTAAAGAATATATATATATGTATGTGTACAACTTTGTCAATTACACGTATTAAAAAAAGGCCAGTGAGCTCTAAGTGGACATTCTGTATTATCTTCTCTTCTCAAGCCATGGATGATGAAATTTTGCGAAAAAAACATGTGGGGAAAGTCGAACCGCGCCCGATTGTGGCGCTTGGAGGGGGGGGGGGTGCAAAGTACCAGAGCTGCGCGTTTTTGCGTGAAAGCTACCTGACAGCTTGACTCTAGCTTTTGAAAAAGCAGCCAGTGTTCGTTTCTCAGAATTAAGGTACTATATCATGCCAATTTGCTGGCAAGATGACATGGAGAAAGCTCAGACTGCATAGAGCAACAAGTTTACCATATATAAACTCACTTCTCTTGATGAAACATCACCTCTGAGATTTTCACAAAGCTGTACTACAACATGGCTGCAAACACACCATGAGAAACAAAAAAGCAAGCAGCAAGCAAGCAGCCAGGTCTAGGCTCACACACAACACACGAGTCATAGCGTCGAACATGCATCGAACAAATCGGCCGAGGCGCGCTAACGAAAAAGCCGCCAAATAAGGAGTTCCCACGTCCTCCCCAGTCACCGCGAGCGACAATATGTCGCAAATGGCAAAATGAAAGTGTATAGTTCAAGAAAAAATGGGATATGATGCATTAGTATACCACTAGAGTACATGCAGGGGCTGACATTATCGTCAAAGAAGCTTAAGGTAATTTTTCCGTGCAATCGTCAATAAATGGGAAAACAAAAAAAGGCTGACAGACGCCCACAGAGAACATCTCCCGCCCCCTCCCTTCATTTCCTAACAACCAGCCCTGCCTTGGTTTGTGTGAAAAAAAAAGAGAAAAATTAATCACGTAGAAAGCCAACCAACCCTCACTCCCCCCTCAAGAGATTAAAATTGAGTCCGTACCGGAGCGAAAGCATGCCGCGGACGAGCGGTACGACTCCCCGCCCCTCATGCCGTACATCCATAAAATTAGGAGAAGAAGGCAATGGCCAGAGCAACGCCCGCAACGAGGGCGATGGGAGAAGAGAGGTGGCCGGCGGAGCTGCCAGGGGGAGTGGTGGTGATGGCGTGGTTGGCGGAGGTGGTGGTGGCGGTGCCCTTGCCTGCAAAGCAAACATCTAGAGTTAGCGAAAAATCTGAAGCGAGTTCTTGTACGAGGCAAACATTCTTGTCTTGCCTCCCCCCGTCACAAGAGTGGGATTTGATACGTACCAGTGCTAGAGGCGGCGCCGGTGGTTGAGGGAGCAGCAGTGGTAGAGTTGTGCTTGGAGTGGGTGATGACGGCGGTGGTGCTGGGGACCGTCGTGGTGGAGACAACGGTGGTGGTGTTGGCCTGGCTGGTGGACGAAGTGACGAGGGTAGTCGTCTCAACAGAGGTGGTGGTGGAAACGACCGTGGTCACCGCCTTGGAGGCAGAGGAAGAAGCAGAGGCAGAGGCAGAGGCGGTGGAGGAGCCAGAAGCGCTGACGCTGACGGCGTTGGCGGTGCCCTCGAAGGAGAACTGCGGGCTGTAGTTGCTGTTGCCGCTGTCGTCGGTGATCTTGAAGGCGTAGGTGCCAGAGGGAATGTCGTCCAAGTCCACGGTGGTGGAGGTGCCAGTGGCAGAGGCTAATCGTTTGATTCGAACCACGGTCAGCACATATAAAGAAACGCGCCTTTTTCAAGAAACAAGGACCTCCTTGGAGTTAAGCATCACGTACTGGTCAGAACCTTAAAGTCCTTCAGGTTGGAGTTGGGGCCAGTCTCGAGGGTGATGGTGCAGGCAGATTCACAGCCAGAGTACTTGAGAGTAAAGGGCTGGCCGGCAACGGGCTGGAAAGCAGAGTTGAGGAACTCGGGCTTGGCGAGAGCGACAGCAGCAAAGGCCGAAACAGCAGCGACGGAGTACTTCATCTTGAATGTGTAGATTTTTTGTCGAAAGACGCGGAACAACTCTGAACGAGAGACAGAAGAAGAAGAAGAAGCTGGGACTGGTGGGATATAGCTCGTTAGTTTAAAACTTGTCTGGTACCGTTGATCGGGCGATGACTGGTATGTTGTTGACAGTTGGGAGGAGGAGGCAGAGAGGCAGTGCCAGCAGATCTTGTTGATGTGGAAAGGAATGGAGAAGAAATGTCAACAGGCGGGGAGAGGGAAAAAAAAAAAAGAGAGAAGAAATAGAATCGAGAAAAAGAGGGTTCAGACGCAACAGCTGCCCACACGCGCGTCTCGTCCGGCACTTGGCAGCCGTGCTTTCCGTCCGCCTCCCAGCTATCTCTCTCTCTCACTTCCAGTCTCTCGCTCACCCCCAGCCATTGATACAGCATTGCAAGCCGTCCGTGCTGCATCCAAGGCACAAGGGGGGGGTTGAGGGAGCGGCAGGGGGGGTTGGTTTCTCCATAGCGAGAGAGACTCCGTCTAAGAAATAAAAAGAGCGAAAAAGACAAGACGCAGGGGTACGCAGGGAAAATCAGCTTTTGGGAAGCGCAATCTCTTCGCCAGGATGAGGACATGTTTGTGAGGGCTTTCCATCTCTCGCTAGAGTGAGGATGGCAAAAAGCAATGGAATGGTGGGTATGGAATACATCGAGATGCCTTCACATCATTGGGGGGGAAAACGACTTACACACTGCAACGCGAAAACTTGAACGAGAGCCTAGAAAGCGAGTGATCAGGCGCAGGATGACAGAAAAAAAAAAACCAAGAGGAGCAGGAATCGAGAAGCCGGACCTCCAAGGGTAATTAAATCAACAAAGAAAGCAGAGAGCCAAGAGTGGAGTGGAGCGGGCGTCGCGTTGGAATTTGGGGATGGGCTCCATTCCCAGGGGCCGAGGAGGATGGAGCTCCAGGTACATGTGTACAATGTACATGCCGGTAGGCATTAAAATGAAAAGGCATTTAGATTACATCAAACCACATCAGCTTAGCTCTGGGTTGGCTCGAGGCGCGTGCGTGTGCATGATGCTTGTTTTTTTTTTTTTCTTTCTGTGGCCAGGGGGTGGGTTGGATCAAATGGGCATGGGGGAGAGGCTGGAGCCGCAAGCCATCGTCTGTGATTCGACGGGCAGCAGGCGGCAAGTACTGCATGGTACCAGTAGAGCCGCCTGGACCGCTCGCAGCCTATCGAACTATAGTAGTACTACTAGGTACTAGGTAGGTACGCTAGCGCCGCCCCAAGCTACAAGGCACCCATCGCTAGTCTCATGTCAAAATAGCCAGGTTTTGCCGCCGCAGCAAGCCAAGCTTTGTCACAGCTAGCCTGGGGGGGAACAATGGTCCGCCTCCTTGACATTTCATTATTACTCGGGACGGAGTATCTATCTTTTTTTGGTGTATTTCTCTGTCATTCCAGCTTTGCCCCGTGAATCAATTCCACCGAGTCAATGCACAAAACCATCAATCACTCAGCACTCATGTTTGCCTGTAGGTTAGGCAAGGCGAGGTAGCAGGCAGTAGCTCAGGTACCTGACTCCAATGTACTCCCAGCGAAATGAAACTTCCATCCTCCTGGAAACGCCTCGCTTACAGGCACAGCGCAGCAAAGAACCTTTGGAGCCGGCAAAAATGCGTTCCTCTCCGCTATTCGAATACGCAAGCCTCTTTCGTTCCCAACATGCGCTCTTTCCCCTTCTGCACCCCCAAAAAAGCTTCTTTCTTCTTCGCCGTAAGTCGTGGTCGTATACATCCACAAAAAAAAAAAGAACGATAGAGAATAGCCCAGAAAAACTAAAGCTTGCGTGCCTCGTGTCCGGCCGGGCCAGAAGGAAAAAAGCTTCCGGCCTAAGACGCAGCTAAATCCAAATACAAAAAGGCGCGTTTGGTTCCCACAGCGCCCACCCCGTTTAATTCCCACTCAACTGGCAGAGTCACCAAGGCATCTCCTCCGTACGTGTTTACTGCTAATTTACCTACGAAACACCATGTCTAAAGGTCCTGCAAGACAAGACAAAGACAAGCAAAAAAAAAAAAGCTCCCCCCAAATTCGCCTCACTCAAAAGTGTCCCCCTGGTCCGGCTTATGCCTAATCGGGTAATCTCCATATTAAACATGGGAACTCGCATCACCAACCGCCTCCATTGCGTTCCCGCGATGCCTGCAACCAAGCTTCCTTCGGCCTATGCCATGCACTGAATAGTGTACGCTTTGATTTGCTGCGTCGTTTGGTCATTCGCCATCATCATAATCCTATATATTTGCCTAATAGCAGTCTTGAAAAAAAGAGAGGCAGTGTCGGGACTAACCCCCGCGAGGAAAAATCCCCCCTCCTTCGTATCGACATCGCAACAAGCCCACTCTCAGATCGATCTACTACCTTAGCTACCACAAAAAATACGTAACGCTGCGCCCGTTCCCCTCCTCCCCCAGCGAATACGTAACGACAATCACCATCGCAACTTTCTTTTTCCTTCTTTTTCCCGATACGACCTCGTTCAGGAAACTTTTTGGCCATCACCTCATTCATTCCGTCGCCCCCGTTCATCCCATTCCTCGCTCTAGCCAAAAGGCAAGACAAACTGACGCTACGAGTCAAAAGGTCCCCCCCCCCCCTTTATTTCGTGCCTCGTCTAATCCTATGATTGCTCTGCTGTGCCTAGTACTATTGCCAAAGCACCCCCCCCCCCCCGCAATCTCCAACCCCCGGCCAGCCTCCTCATTGGCCTCGCTTGAGCAAGCAGGCCCCCAAAAGCTGCGTCGTCTCACGTCTTTGTGGAGTTGGTATGAGTACCTAGTAGTAGGTACCCAAAGTAGGTACTATACCTACTTGTAGCGATAGCAGCAATATCGATAGGCAATCTCCTGCCCCTGACAAAAGAGCGCCACGCCTACGGTGTATTCGATGCGGCGTTCTGACCCTCCAACGTAGTGCCGCTCCCTAACCATCTCGCTAGATCGTACCTAGAGCGCCGTTGCTCAGTATTGTCATTAAGGCAAGGTGCCTATTGGCATATGGCAGCGTAGAGTATTATATCATCCTTATGCGTCGCCCAACTATGGGCGCTCGGACCTGTTCCGCAACAACCTTGAATGCAGGCACAGATGCCCCCAAGTCATCATCAACTAAGGGCTGTCTGTCCGAGTGAGCTGTGCATCGTTCCAAGTGCTACCAACTACGCCATCCACCAGCTTTCGCAACCTCTATCTCGCTAGACCAACCCCGATTTTCAACCTCTACATTCCGCTTATCCCGTCTCCTAGCACTTATCACATACAGTCTGCTGGGCCGAGCCTTTGCAAGTGATAAGTCGCCTTAAGACATACTCCGTAGGATTTACTTGTAGGCAAACTTCAACGCAATCAAGTGGATACCAACTCATTGTATCAATTACTAGATTCCAGCTGGATAGCTCGTATGTACACACAATACCGACGCAGAGAGCCGTCTCATTTTGAACGTCCTACACATCCACGTCCCTTCATCTTCTCTTCCCTTTCCTATCCTTTCCTGTCCCTACTGCACTTTTTTTTTTTTTTAGAACGTGAATCAACTGTCGTCTAGCTGACTGTTCATGATTAGGCCAGTCCTGATAACTCGCTTGTTATGCCGGCACATAAAAATGGACATGATAGATAAATATGACAAATTGCAAGCCTGGAGGCACTGGGTATTCTTTTTTTTGGTGAACGACAAAAAAAATGAGTGACGCACTTAGTGCTCCAACAGGCGCAAGCTACCCTGGACGACGACGTTCTCCAGGATGGATCCCGGGGGAATGTCAATGGTGCTGCCCTCAGTGGCAACGATGATGACCGTGCCCTTGAGCGTCACGCCCCGGCCCAAGTTGACGGCACCGGTGATGGTGAGGTGGTCAAGCTCGAGGACCTTGGGGATGGAGGGGATGCGCTTCTGGAAGTCTGACACCTTCTTGAAGTCGCTGCCCAGCTTGATGAGAGGAGCGTCACCGAAGCGAGCAGCGCTCATCTGCAGTTGACCGTGCTTCAGAGTGTACAGGTCAGACTTGACCAGCATCAGGTCGGAGCAAGTCTTGACCGGCAAGAAACGCCGACGGGGCACGTTGACTCCGTGGGCGTTGTTGAAGTGGCGGATAGCAGCACCAACAGCCGTCTCCAGCTGGAGGATGGAGATGTCGGACTCGCCCTTCTTGTCACCGGGAATGGTCTTGCCGTTGGGGATGATCTCCATCTCCAGCTCGTTGTTCTCCACCACGCGCTTGATGGCGGCGAGGTTGAGCCAAATGTTGTTGGTGTTGAAGTACTTGAACTTCTTGATGGACTTGAACTCGTTGACGTGCTCCTTGGGCACCTGTGCGATTTCCAGAAGACGCACGGATCCTTCGTAGTCAATAATGGTACCACCCTTGACGTCAGCCTTGGTCTTGTTGGTCAGCTCCATGATGTATTCAGCCTTGGTCTCCACCATGTGCTGCAGGATGCGGAGGTCAACAACGGCACCCAGGTTGTCGACGTTGGACAGGAAGATGATCTCGATGCCCCGCTCCAGCAGCTTGTCGAGGATACCAGAGTTGTAGAGGGACTCGAAAACGTCACCGTGTCCGGGAGGATACCACTCGGTGATGGGAGAGTTGAAAGACTTGGGGACGGGCAGGAGCGAGTCCTTGTAGATTCGGGGGTATCGAGACTGGTTGAAGGTAAGGATGTCCACGTTGTGGCCCTCATACTTCTTGATGATGGCAGCGGTATCGTCGTTGGTGTTGAACGAGTTCATCAGGATGAAGGGCACGTTGACGTTGTAGGTGCGGTTCAGGTACTCAATCTGTCGAACAGACAGGTCGAGGAAGGACATGCCATCTCGAACCTCAATGACGGACTTGGGTCCGACGCAGCCCATCGAGGTACCCAGACCACCGTTGAGCTTGAGAACAGCAAGCTTGTTCAAGAACTGAACGGACTCTGTGTTGGCAAGGTCCTCGTAGTCAACAACCTGACCCTGGGCGGGAGGAGCAATGCGGTCCCAGTCACTATAGCCTTGTCAGCGCCCTTCTTTCTTCTTTTCTTCCCCCCTTCCTCTCTCCCGAGGGATTTATGCAAAAGGATTGACATACACTGCATTTCCCTTGGCCTTGTCATTGAGGTATCGTCGGAACAGGGCAAAGAAGTTGTCCATTTCGGTCTCAAACAGCTAAATCGGCGTGCGTTAGCGATTGATCTCTCTTAAAAAAAAAAACTTGTGTGGCCAGGCTTAACGAACCTTCTTCTGCTTCGGGTCCTCGACGGTCTCAGCGAGCTGGGTCAGAGCATTTCGCATCTGAGCGGCGGCGACATTGGTCGAAGTGTTTTCGAAAGCCTGGATAGCATCGGTTAGCTGGCGCCCACGAATCTCTGTGGCTTGAGACATTTTGAATTTGGACAATGTGAACATGCATCGGAAACATTGAGGGAAAAGATTGAGGTGGAAGGGAAGAGGAGAGGAAGCAGTCGTCTATGGATAGAGCTAATTGACGTGATTGTGGCCAATGCCCGCAATCAGACCGCTGTCACCTGGTGGGTAGTGCACAGGTGCCAACTCGTTGCTACATTCACTGCTTCCGCCAAAGACCCCTTCTCTGACGATCAATCATACCACCTCGCTCAGTTGGCATTGCGTACGTGGACCGTCTAGAGTCTGGTCTTCTTTCCACAGCTTCATGTCCAAGGAGACAGGAGCAGTCCCCGCAAAGGGCTGCCCAGCGCAGCGTGCGTAGAAGCGTGTCATCGGGCGCAAAATGCACACCGAGACAATGTGCTGAAAAACATATGGGCAATACGGAAGAAAAGAATTCAAGAAGAGGAAGTCAACAAGGTTAACTTACCATGTGACTGCGAGTCTTGCCATGGTGGCGCTGCTCAAAGCCATTGTCCTCAGGGTTTGGCTTGAGGTGGGTGGGCAGAGCGCTCTTGACGATTCCCGCCATTGTCACTGATGAAGCAGACGATTGCGGCGTGCGTGTTTGCTCGTTTGTGTTGCTTGTCAGACTGTCCTCGTACGATGGCGAGACCCTTTTTGGTTCTGACGACCTGGAGCCTTTATTGAGAAAAGGAAAAAAAGAGGTTGAGGGCGGTCGATGATCCTCGAGGTCGAGAAGGGGGGGAAGGTAACAGGTATTAAGGTGGGGTGAAAGATGGCTCTGGCGGGGTGGATTGAGCTTTCCCCCAAGCAGGAGGCTTAGTTCCTAGTACGACCCAGTTAATCCATAGGTACTGTTGCATATTGTGTGCTTGTGCTTTCTTGTCGAAACCGGTGTTGTAGTGTTGACGTCAATGTTTGGCCAACTTACTTTTTTGTGTGAGGGCAGAAGAGGCGCGAGACGTCAGGCCCCCAAAGTTGTTGTAGATGATCTTCAAGCCACTCTCTCTCAAGGTGTCCTGAGTGGAAGAAGCAGAAGGAAAATAAAAAGAGACAGCCCTTTTGACACTCAACTCGACAAGAACGCGCGCTGGCTTTAACTGGAACGGGGTCAGCCCCTTTATTGCCGCGCGCCCCCTTCGTGATCGATGGGCTGGCCGCTGCAACTTGACCGTAATTTCTGGATCCCATCGAACTTGTCCCAATTCCCCTGAACGGGCCACGGCGCTCCCCCACCGGGGCATTTCGCATCTACCTAGAGGCGGCTTGCGGCAGCGCGCAGGTTTATCCCGGCCGTAGCTGGTGCCATTTTGAGCTCATCGAGCCGTCTAGCCCTTCCCAAGCGAATGAACGGCCTCCCCTAAAAGCCCAAACCCCGGGGGTCCAGTCATGGGAGAACCTCAAAGGGGGCCAGACAGAGGCGGTCTTCCATTGTCCTTTTTTCCCTTTTTTTTGCCTCAGCCTCAAGAAGAGGAGAATCGGAGAATCGAAAAAAAGCCTGTTCTGTGCACCCAAAGAGTGCCATCCACAACGGCACAACCAAAGGAGGGGGATCCGCAGTTCAGCAACGAACCCCGCCACCTTTTTTTGTCTCTGCCTGTTTCACGGCCCAAGCTTATTATTACAAGTGGCCAATTGTATTGACCCTGTGGTGTTTGTGCCAGGTACCTTTGTACCTCGGAAGCCAGCCATGCTCATCTTTTCCCCCAACAGGTACTTGCTTGCTTGGGCTCTAGTGTTGGGTGTCTCTGGAAAAAGATGACCGATTAAAAAAAAAAGAGATAAAACCGGATAGGCAGTGTGATTGACTGTATAAGAAAATTTTTCTCTGCTTCCGTTATTCCTACGGTATCAAACTCTGGGTTTCGTCGTCATGGTATGGTGGGCTGGGCCACCACATGCCACCCTCTTTTTTTCAGGGTGCTCTATACCTTACATATATGCATCAGCGCCCAGATACGATGCGGCAGGCGGCGCCAAATCATAAGGCTGGGTGATGCGTGCCTGACTGCCCGAGGGTTTGCCATTGGGCTGCCTGCCGATAGCCTGCCATCCCTCGAGTAGAATAAATGCCTCGATTCCCAACCATTGATGCCTCTAAATTAATGTGTGAGTAGAAACGGAGGCGCCCGAATGTTTGCCTGTCAAGGTCTGATAAGGGGTATCTATCTGGAATAGTCCGTGGCCGGCATCATCTTGCTACCCATGGTGACATGTCTTTTTTGACAATGGCCTACGAAGTGATCAACTCCATGGTCTCTCTTCTTGCACTAAATCGCTGCTAGTGGGCACTACTGCCGGCTCTGCTCGGCAGAGGCCATCCGGAACGCAGCTCGAAGCTCGAGACCGCTTTTCGATATCTGCAAACATAGAGGTCAGGTGTTGAACCATGTGATGACGGAGAGCTAGATCTCTTTCATCTTTCCTTCTGTTAGCTGAGCGATAAAGCGAGCGATATAAAAAGAGCTCAAATTAAAAAATTGGTCACTGGTTAGGCATCTACACATTACCTTGCACCGGCCGTGTATTACCTTTGACCTATTCCGTACCATCTCCTATCCAGCCCCTCGGGCATCATTGGTCCGAACACGTGGGGTTTAGGAGCATCGGCATTGCTCGGACTCGACCACCGCAAGCAAAACGGTAAAGGGAGGTCATGTTTGCTTCACGGAGCAGGCTGAACGGAACAAGAGCACACACACAAAGAAAAAAAAATGGTGTCGAGTCTTTTGGAACAGGCGGTGCCATCAGCTGCTGACTGAAGATTTCGGTCCACTGCAAGAAATGACGATAATTTCCTTCCAGCTGCTCCGCCTCAGTTACGGCATCGTGGGACGCTTCGAGCTGTCTGTAGACGGGCGCCATTTCCCCACACATAATTCTCCTGACCGGGGGAAGAGGAGCATCGAAGCAGAGCTATGGGGGTAATACTTAACGGACCGCCATCTCCCTCTTCCGAGTGATGATAGACTTTGACATCTTGATGCTGGCAGTTTCTCTTTCCTCTCCTCCATGTTCTTATCGCTGCGGCTTATGTGATCAGTAGATCAAGTAGGTAGGTACCAAGATAGCGATAGCGCCCGTGGGTCTTTTGGTGATCATTATAGCGCTGATATGGAAGCCACGGCGTAACCATGAATCACTTGTAGCGGGCCAATACGGGACTTCATGTTGCCACAGCTGCTGGCTGCAAGCCACTAAGCCGTGCTGCCCTTCCAGCGCCTTTTCGGGCTCGCCCAGCCAGTGAGAGGCGACCCGTGGCGGCTCTCCGGCTCTTGAATGGTCCGTGCTTCTAGCCCGTGGTTTTGTCCACCACAACGTTGCATCTGCATCGAGTCACGATGGAGCAGGAAGAAAAAAAGGTTGTTTCGGACTGACTTCTACATAGAAGATGGTGATGACATGCCGAGATAGGCAGTCATGCATTGATGAATTTTTTTTTCTTTCGTTGCGTCTGCGATGGCGCATCCGGGGCTTCCAGTTGCATGGACTAGTGGAGTCGTCTTGTTACCACGGGCGTGAGGAAGAAGCTTCTGGTTCTCAAGCAAATCCTACATGCCCGGCGCCTGATGGTCTCGATCCATTCTTTTATCATCTCTAAGCACCCCGCGGACTATCTTCTCTGTCTCTCTGCCTTTTATGTTTCTTCGTAGTGCTGTGCCATTTTCTTTTTTTCCCTTTCTTCATCAGGTTAAACTTTTCGTTTCAAAAGTACGCTGCTGCCTTCTTTCGTAACCATAAATCGCGGCTAAACCCTCCCGCTATAAATCTTCCCTCTACTCGTTGTCGTGGCGGCAAGTGGCAACATTAGCCATCCGATTGCGGAACAACAAATATCGGCGTCGCCAACCACGCCTATAATCCCTTTTTGTGTCCTCAACAGCCCAGACGTGAGATAGGCATCGATCGTCAAAAAAAAAAAAAAAAAAAAAAAAAAAAAAAAAAAAAAAAAAAAAAAAAAAAAAGAGCACGCTCCCTCCGTCCAGACAATGGGCTCCCTCGGCGTCAGCATCAGTCTCCCGTTCTGGCACATCAATGTTCCCGAGACAGAGCGGACGCCGCATTGCCCGCCATATCTCCTCGGTCTAAACCCCAAAGATCTTCGAACAGTGTCCACCCCAGACTCGGAGTATCGCATCATAACATGGGAGGAGGTCTGCCACCTGATCATGACAAACAACTTGGAACGCTTTCAGCGTATCCCTTCAGAGCTGCGTCGTTACAAGGCCTTCACCTATCGGCTGGGCAAGCTGTACGGCAGCATCGCCAACTTTGTCTTGAAGGAGCGCCTGCGCTGGGAAACGCCGGTTGTGCCCCGAGGTGCTCCCTTCCAGTACGACGATGACATCAAGATCCTCCACAACGACTGGCCATATGGACTCGATCCCAGGATCGTCCACCTGGTTGTCTGGACCAAGTTTGAGCTCAAGTCGAACACTTCAGGCGGCGACCTGACAGATCAGGCGAGGAAAGAGATTGACGACTTTGTGACGAAGACATTTCGGTCAAGAGTCCCCGCGAATAGGGTGAGCACGCTCCGTCCCCTTTTCCGGGCGACCATATGCACTGACGATCATGCTCTAGGTTATGTGGTTCAAGAACTGGGCCGCTCTCAAGTCGATTCATGCCGTGGAGCATTTCCATGTCATGCTCTTCGACCCAGACCCCGAGTTCATCAAAGAAATCACAAACGGCGATGTGCCCCAGTGTGATAAGGCTGATATATAACGCACTGTCTTTTTGCATTAAACGGTCATTGTTTGGTTTCTTTTGTTGATTTGTCTGGTTACCCAAGATCGAGTCGATCGTTTAGACTTGGAGTTTTATTTATGTCTTTCGTTTCATGGATAGAGGCACGGCGCACAAAATAGAGAATGGGTTTAAGAGGAGTTATAGACTTGGCATGTGGCATGCAGCAGGACTGTATGCCACCTTTACTTTATATTAGATCAACATAGAAGCGTTTGGTATAGATTCTGATGTTATTCTATGCTACCCATACGTAACGTATGGCACATACGTAACGTATCTCATATTTGTAAAGGAGTGTATGTAAGTCGTCTTTCACTAGCTACCGCATCGATATACTTGATGGGCCTAACGGATGCCGATGCTTCTTAGGTTCTCATACATAAAGCCCTATTCCTCCATTCGGTTTCTTGCATCCATCTGCATTAGCTCCAGGGTAAACCAATAATGACAAGCCCGCAAAATGCATAACTTTTCACGATGCTCCGTTTTGAGAAACGTCAAGATAAGGAAAAGCACGGAAACAGCGCCTGAGACCCCCGATAAGCAATTTCCCCATTGTCAGTTTCTTTATTTGACTTTTGTGGCATTTCCGTGTATCTGCCATAGGTGGCACTTGCCCGAATTTTGCTGCATCTAACCCCGCCTTTTATTGGGCAACTTTCCTCTTTCCTCACCGTCTAAACTATACCGGAAAAAAAAAGGAAAAAAACTTTTTTAAAAACCAGACCGCTTGGACTTGACTTGGGCATCGAATTAGGGCTCCTGGAAACAAACGGTTGATTCTCTTCCCAAGACCACCAATACGTGATCTCACCCAAACTTTGACTACAAGTCTCCTAGCAGAGGAAACGTTGTACAACTTGAGCGAGTCTCAGCCACCACCAAAAAATCTTAGTTTCACGCTTGGCTAGCGCGGATCGCTGTCGAACGACTTTCACAGCTCCTCTGTCGTGCTCACTCAAAAGCTTACCTGCAGCAGCTGATTCAAGACTCATATCCACCTTGAGATCAGAGAGAACGGAAGAAAGCAAAAGCAGTAGGAGAGATGGCCGATCTGGAACCAAACTGGCGAGTCCGCTTTCTAGCCGGCCAGCCCCCTGCAGTGGTACGGGTTCGAAATCTGCAGACCTCCATCGAAGGACCATCCGATGCTTGGAATAGAAAGGGAAGGCAGCAGCCCCTGTCTATCTCTGCGTCCGTCATGTTGAAAGAGGCTTTCGACACGTCCTCAGCGTCTGACAAGGTATCGGCTGATACTGTGCATTATGGTCTCCTCAGCAAGGCGATATTGGCTTCCCTGGAAGAGCAGCAGTTGGTATCAGAGCAAGCTAGCGGCAATACGACTAGCACACATCAGTTTTCCAGTCTACGAGATGTCGTCAATAAGATCTGGGGCGATCTTACCGGCCAGGATGGTCACGGAAGGACCACAGCGACAGAGGATGAACCGGATGTGAAATCGTTTCTCAGGCCGTCCACCATCCGATGCCTCGAGCTCACCGTGCATCTGCCAAAAGCCTCGCTACTAGGGGGCGGCGTGAGCCTCACCAGGATAGCTCTTTTTGGACGGGATGGCGAGTCAAGGCCTCAACCAAGGGGCATGAGTCTCAAAATTCATGATCTCAGGGTCCCTACCCTCATCGGCGTGAACAGTAACGAGAGACAGGCGAAACAGGCTGTTGTGGCCAGCATTGAGATTGACAAGTTTAACATTGACGAAGATGTCTTTACCTCAATAGAAGAGGAGGCAGTAGAGGTGAGTGGTCATGGCTGCTAGACATATTTGCAACCAAAAAAAAAACACAAAAGTCTCGAGAAAAATACTGACTTATCAACAGGTCATGAGCCAGTCATCATTCGAGACGCTGGAAGCGTTAGCCAACACTCTAGCTTTCCGGCTTGCTAGTTACTTGCACTCATCTCAAGCTGGGTCGATGAACAGAAAGGGCTGGCCCATCAAGATTGTGCTGGAGAAGCCTATTGCTGTTGTTCTCGCCGATGCTGCCTGCGTGCAATTGAGCGTGAATTCGTCCGAGGTCCTTGGTGGAAGACAGTAGATTACAATGCCGAAGTCCCCCTTTAGCAAAGCGCAACCAACGGCAAAATTACAATGGAATTATCATCAACGGTTCAACCTAACATCATCGCACACACTGATGCACAAAGGGGGCGGAGAGAAGGGGAGAGCCAATGACTGATAGTCGGATTAACTTGGAGATTTCAAAATCTGTTGGATGATTCGTCAGGTAGGGGACGGGCTGTATATGCAGGCTATTATGGACCACTACTTTGCATGTTGGATGATGTTCAACCTTCAACGACCAACAGCATCAGCAAAAAGTCCGGACGAATGCATCGTATCGAGAAATGTCTGCAGCTGCCGAACTGCGATGCAACATCTCGATCGTAACCCCCTTTATTTGCACTACTATAGCCGGTTTTCTGACCTGCCAAGCCGGACATTCACAATATGGCGTTATTAACTCATTTCATTCACATTGCATCTCTCATGCCTGCTGGCCTAGAAGGCTTCTGGAAAACGCCACTTCGGGGTCTCCCCCATCCCCAACGAGAACCACCTCGTCCAAACCAACCCTATTTCGAAGAGCTTCCTAAATGAAACCGTAGCCCGCGCCGCGCCGCGCCGGCGTAGAGCTATTTCTAGTACCTAATTTCTGTTCTGCATGAGTACTAGTTAGACCACAAGAAGAAAAGACGGAAGATTTTAAAAAAGTTCGTGGAAGCTTCTCTAGCAGCGCCATCTTGAGACGACCACGACGATCGGCATCCATGTCGGCCACACCTCCGCCGAAAGTAACCTCAACCACGATGTTGCATCGGCGTTATGGGTCGCCTTCCCCCCCTCTTCCTACCTTCCTCCCTTCCCCGAGTGGGTATCGCTTTTCAAGGATCAGGCGCTACAGAAAGGGCGCCGCGCCGCGTGCTTTTTTCCCGCCATGATTGCGAAAGAGGAGCCAGGTCGGCGATGTTGCCGAAGACAACCACTGCCCCCGGCGCGTTGCGCGCAGCTTCATTTAGTCTTATTAGATGGAATCTCAGCCGCGTTCGTCTACCCTCGCGGCACCCCCTCCTTGAAGAGCCCGTCGTAGCCGTCTCATGTACAAGTGGTGCGCCCGGACGGAGTGCTGAACTGGTCTGTTCGTACGTACATGCTAATACCACCTCCCTACAGCCGTGCGTGCTGCAGTGACAATTTTTTTTCGAGGACAAAGTTGGGTTGGTGGAAGCCAAGGGGTATTATTCCGTAGGATGGCATGGAACCATGCCGGATTGGTTCCCACGGGCTGTAGATCCCGTAGAAGATTCTCGGTCGCTGGATAACTTTAGCAAAACTTGCTCAGCTGAAAGTTGGCATTTGCGCTGCTGCGAATGGTCAGTGCGTTAGGTCCTACAAAACGTCATTCCTTCATTACGCATGGTCCATGCCATGTGTGTCCGAATATTCCGCAATTGCTCCGTAATGTTTCCACGCCCGCAAGGTGCATCAACAGTATGTTGTTACATACTGATGGTGTCTTGTACAAGCGTAGGAAATGCTCTGCTCTTACGGAGCAATACATACTCATAGGCAACGTAATGGGTCCCAGGCGGCCAGAAAGCCCCTCTTCGTTGGGATAGCCGGTTCAGTGGCGCTCCCCATTTAACTCGCCCTCCTTGTCATGGTATGGAGTCCGGAGCTCGCATACGTACATATTTTGCGTCTCGTACCTGCATATGTGGAGCACCCATCACGCGCGTAATGAGGCTCCTATTCCGTGTCTTGGACCAATTATAGGCATCGTCTCTGCTTGCTATTCGCACGGAGGGTGGAGTGTATGCGTGTGACACTGCGTGCGGAACGCAAGTTTCCTTACTACCTAGGTAGTAGTAATCAGGCACGCTTCAACATCTCGGCTCTGTAGGCGAGCCCAATGAGCCTCCCCACGGATGCAGAGACTAACTGACCAGCTCTGCAAATCCTAATCAAGCAAGAAACTAAACGCGGGTCTAAACGGCGTTCGTGAAGCCGGCGCCAAAAAAGAGGCGACCGCTAACGGGGAGACGGGCTAAGGAACGCCTCCCGCAAGATTGAGCCCGAGTAGAAGATGAAAGTGTGTTAGCAACACGTTCTAGTGCGCATGTCCCAAAAGCCGCAGCTTAGCTGCGGGTATATTCCGGAATTTGGGGCTCGTCAGGGGTTCGTTCCTGTGACCGTCGCTTGTTAGCCTGCTCCCGGGCTGTTTCTCATGCAAAAGCTCCCCAGGCCCCCTTACAGAGTACCCAGTACTCAGCCTTTTCTACCAACAACCTGGGTAGATTCGGCGATGTCACTACCTAGGTATACAAAGCGTTGACACCCAAGTCACCCTGCTTCGGCCGGTATGGATCACGGTCGTACGGAGTTCGGAGTTTTTGTTCTCTCTTTTCTTCGGATTAGTCTGAGTGTGCAGCTTATGGTCTGCTATCTGCACGAGTGCTTCCCCGAACAGGGATATCTGTGTCGGGTATTTTCAAGACTTGTTTAGCCTTGCGGATGAAGTGACTGATTTCAGCATACCTGTACATGAGATCGTAAGGGATGCGAAGGTGGAAGGCAGTCGGCACGAACAAGGGCTAGATGCTCAATCACATGGTATTGGCATGTCTTTGAACATATGTACTTGCAGAACGTCGTATGCTAGAAAGTCGATCCTTTCTCATCATGGCCGGCCAGTTGTCTTACAGTCTGGCTGAGACCTTCCGTGAGTTGCGAGGCGCCTGAAGAGTCACGTCGAAGCAAACGGTGAGGCTGAGGAGCTAATATCTGCCTCGAACCCTTAGGCGAAATATCGTGCCATGGCTAACCGACGATTTGCCCGCTGCTGTACACCCTTCATGCATGGCTGGGACTACGCATGGACGTTTCTTCAGAGTGGCATCGACTGCTGTCAGCCATGGTTTGCCTGCCTCGACAATGGTTCGCAAGTTTTGTCCGCAAACCAGTGTCTCACCTAATATCGTGTTCGATCATCTTGATCGTGTAGACCCATCTATATGGCAAGTGCCTCTAAGCACCTGGAAGCCGCTGCTCAAAGGTCGAGTTCAGCTAGCTGCTTAGCTCACTGCCCTGCAAGGAGCATGTAAGCTCTCTTCCCTGCTCTTGGCCGCTGGGATGTAAGCACCTAATCCCAGCAAGTAATATGTACCTGCACTAAGGCTGGCACTCCCATTTCAGGTTTGCAATTATTAGTTCGTGATAGCCCACCTCGGCCAATAAGCCCCAGCTCACGCCCCGTGTTGACCTTGGCTTCCCATGTCTTGGCTTTTCCAGCTCATCAGGAGATCCATACCGGCAAGCAATCCGCAGGACTGTACTCCGTGCTACTCCATACTCCATACTCGGCTGCCGAGCTCGCGCTAACTTCCGGATCGCGGCGGAATGAGGTTCCGAGTACTAACGCAAGCGATGTCTCCAAGCGTTGGAAACACCGCTGCTTTTGTCGCAGGTAGGGGCGAACGGGCGCTCAATATATGACACGCTGTTAGGGAGCCACAGAAATTTAATCGATACGGATGTCACACTTGGCCTCGTCAAAGCTTCTGGTACGCAACATTCATTCGACATGCCTCTACGGAGCTTCAGGAGGTTGTTCCGGCCGAGAGAAAGGCCGAAAACATTCGCTGGTTTCAGAACCCTAGTAGTAATAAGTCTCATCGTACCCGAACGTTCGGGTCGAGGCAATATGACCTAGCATGCAAACTGGTCGATGAAGCCCATCCTCCGGTCCAGACACGGCACCCAATCTTGTCACGGATTGGATGCGAACGCCGGTGACTGGGCTCTGCCACTTCATATCAATTTCGAGAATAAATCGTCGACGTCGGTTATGTTGAGTCATTGCGACCGCTACTAATGCCATCTCAGTATCCGTCCAGTAGGTTGTGACACCACGTAGGCGACCACAATGTCCGCTATCTCCATGCATGTATTTACCATGTGTAGAAAAAGTCGCTGGTACGGGAGTGTCGTCATCTTCAACGAAATATGATAAGATCCATCGTGACAGGCAACAAGATCGATGTGACGACTTCCTCTGCTCTGTAATTTGCCGGAAACACCCTCCATATCATCGTCAATCATATCTTCTTAGTATTAGGTGACGGGGCCATCTAGTGATAGTAACAGCTCAGCCATTTCTTTGCGCCCGATCACAGATCTGTAGGCTGGTTGCAGAGAAATGATAAGTCGGGAGTGGCTGCAGCGGCTTTTCTCTACTTGCTCTTTGAAATATTGAGTACTTCGTGGATGGTCTTCAAACGAGCCTGATACCTCAGGTCCTATGTCCGTGAATACATATATTATTACAGAGTAGTCATGTCGCATCAATACTCCCTTAAAAATGCATGTAACGCATCCGCCTCTGCAATTGACACTTTGGGCAAGCAGATACGGCAACACACAAAGTCGTGATCGATCTCCAACTTTTGCCAGGAGCAAGCGCGCGAATCATCAAGTCGTTTGGCCAGTCTGTATCAGGGATTGTGGGAAGCGGCAGCGTCTGCCATGCGAAGACAGGGTTCTTTGTTTCTGACGAGTCAGAGTAGCATAGAGGCCAATTTACCGTCGGCCCGGATCAAAGGAATCTGCACAGTGATCACGTACTTGTATACTCCGTACCTGTACCAATACTCTGGCAAAAAGTGTATCCACATGCTCCTCCTCGCGCATCTACAGCCTCACTGATATTCTAGTGTAAAAGCTGCTAATTTTGGTATTCGAATTGATCATGTTGAAAACCCAGTTTCCCCATGTGGACCAAGGGACTGCCGGTCGGGTCGGAGGATTCGTCAAATTGCACCGGTGGCTCGTCCCACCAGCAATACTTTAGTGCGAAAATTAGTGTGGATACAATTTAACTCCGGGCAGCAAGATGGACTGGTCAAAGGTATCTCGCTGTTAACGACTCACAACTCAAACGTAAGAGTTCCGTCAGGAGCTTCAACAGCGCTCTCGGTGAGCATGGAGGGATGGTCGATCTCGTGTAGGAATAGATCGGCATTTCCAAACCGCTTCTAGCCTGACTGCCCCATGTTCGTTGTTTGATTCTATGGGCATTCTCCATTACTCTGCCGCTCCTTTTATTACTTAGCGCGTCCTATGCAGTTTGGTCGCCGACACTCTGGAACCTGCAGCATTAGCATTGCCAGGCTATACATTTGGCGTTGAGGCAGAGCGAATCAGGTTATAGACTAAGCCGGAGGCCACGTTAAGATCGACGGCCCGAGCGCCGCATCGAACTTGACCCTAGAAATGAAGAGAACTGAAAGGCGCCTCAAGGGGTTCTATGACAGAGGAAGCTCTAAAGCTAACCGTAGTCTGTTTTGGTTAGCTTTGCTCACCCATGGTCCTTGGCTTCTTGATTGAGGTCAAGCCATGCGACGAACCGTAGCTTTTGATCGTCCGTCACTTGCGCATGAGCAGACATAAACATTCTATGCTTCTTCAAAGAGTACTCTGAAGTACTCATAATACTAATCGTGGATTATAAACCTCAGTGGAATCTGGAAATGAGAAGTTAAAGAGTAACCGAAATCCGACTTAGCTGCTTTGTATGCACTTCGTACATTTTGTTTGGTGTAATCGGCAACGTATACCAACTTATGAGCGCGAAAGTCAGGGCCTGAGGGCTGAGGCTGTGGAGCTTAAGAAGACTCCATTATTTACCTATCTACTCTGGAGAAGCTGGTCAACAGGAAACAAGCAAGGTTTATATGCTCTGAGAGAGCCGGCTACTTTACCTCGTGCAGTTGAAACCTTCCTACATCGCTCACACCGCGGTGCCGTGGTTCGTGAGATTCCCAGGAGACAAGTGCTGCTCTATTAAATAGGTTTAGAAATCTGCGGATCACTTCCGGGCGTAATTCGTTTGCAACAATCTACTCGTGATGCCGTCACGGCGCTATAGATGCGGCTATAGGCCTCCACGTGTGCGTCTATCATTTCTGCGAGGTATCTTGCAGATGTTTATATCAGTACGAGGTGATGAAAGATGGAGTATGGAATGCAGCCTACCACACCAACTACCTCCACGACCATGAGAAGCTTTGACCCGAATACCGTTCAAGATCGTGCTGATCGTCGTCTTGAATCTCTTTCAAAGCGAATCTGTCATTTTTCTTGGCTCGTCGCTTCCGGGGTGCTAGATTAAGGTAAAAGCGATTTCGTCGATAATAGGCGGATCTACAGAGCACAGAGCACACCATGGCACCAGACCGTAGCCATCCATGCGGCCGACCGGACAGTGCCAAGTCCTCCATATTGCTGTCTTCGGTCTGGCGATTGGCCGCCCCGCGTTGAGGGCACCAGATCCCCGCTTTGCGCAAACCCAGGGACAGGGGTGTTTGGAATTGCAATCGTCGACTTTGCAGAATATGCTCGTGCTGATCGCTCGTATCGCTGGCGGGCCCTGATGGTATGCTGCGGCCATCAGAAAAAAAAGCCAGATTGACAAAGCTGGTCAACACACTGAAGCTGGAAATTCTTTGGGGCATATCTTGCTTGGAATACCCCGCCCCAGTCGAGGCCTGGTATGAAGGAAGGATGCAGGGCGGTTTAACAGCCAGTCAGAGGGCAGGATCGCCTTCCTTCCTTCTCATAGGCGGAGCACCAGCCGCGCCTTCTACCTTTGAGCTACCAACAGGCCATTTCAAGAGTCCTTATAATCGCCCATGAATCAATAGTAAACCGTGTCTGCCCTGTTCATCCAGCGCCTCGTGTTCAATATTTTGCACCGTTTCTCTCTGACTACTGGTCCACCAACTCATGACTCCTCCGAAGAACTATTGCCTGCCATCTCTTCGGGCGAAATCCAGTTGACACATGGGACCATCATAAATGACTAGGCCTTCTAGGCTATCCAAGTCTCATGGTGGCGGCACGAAAAAGCAGAAAGAAAGAAAGCTTCGGGTACCTAGCGGTGTTTCTAGCTCTCCATTTTACAATATTTCGAAGGAATACAGACGCCACAAACCGCAAAGTGGTGGTGTAATAGAGAGCGCAGGAGTAACCTAACCGCCATGAACCCAACTCCGGTCTTGCGTCCGTAAGTTTTCTCAATTTTACCATTAGCACGCGTTCAACCGCTATTGCTTTCATTGGACAGGAGCAGGGAAACCCTTGGATGACACCGACTTGTCTCAAGTCTGTCGTACGGTAACATCGCCCTTCCATCACGGCATAATCCCACATGGCGCCCACCAAGGACACAAGGATAGCCTCGCCAAAAGGAACACACCAACCACGGTCCTGTTCTGAGGGAAGCTCATGCTAAGAGGGTGTCTGGCCTGAGTCAGTACAAAGTAAGTAGATACTACTAAGACGCTTAGACAATGCAACAAAGTACGCAACAGGGTCCACGAACCCCCAGATAGTGTTGACATGCGCTCCCTCAGCCCTAAGATGCCGTTATGTCTGGAGGCACAGTAGGGGGCGGGAAGCAGCCAGCCGAGCCGCACACCCTCGCTACCGTGCAAGGAAATGCTGCGGCAAATTCCAACAAATTCAAATCGTTACCCTTTACACACTATGATCGTCATGTCCCCGGTTTGCAGCATCAGGATGAGGTGTCGTGTCTGATGCATAGCAATTCTGGTCCAGCTTCTTTTCCTGCTGCACCCTGGAGAAGCCGAGCAATGGTCATCGGTAGAGGAGAGTCGCGACGGCCTCATAAAAAAAGTTCTTAAGACCATGGAACTCCTTTCTGTCTACAGTCTTGGTAAATGGAGTCTGCAGCAGCACAGTTTATGTCGTGCTATTGACTATGTGGCTCATTTCTAGGGAACTGTCTAGCTGCATGTGTGATGGATGACTGGATTGGCTCGTTCGTTACGGTTAATGTTACATATGGATGACGCTCGGCTGTTGAACGACCGGTTTGAGGACGCATATTCACCCATAGTACAGGAGCGCACCATGTCAGCACACCTGTCGCCCGGATCTAAGATTGCTCTTTTGCCGGCAACTCGAGGTCTTCTCCTGTACTATCTAGCCTTTCCGAATTGGAGTAGATTTGGTCCTTTTAACGCAGCTCACGGAGTACATTCAGCTGCTCGTCTCCTGCAGTTCAACACGACGGTCCCTGAACGAAAATCTTGCTGCTGGTATGACACACATTCGCATGATGCACCGGTGAAAGTAGCGCGCCACGCCCTAATGCGCATCATGACGTGCCGTGCGCGTTTCAGTGGGTGCCGCTCAAATGCTATCGAAGTGCGTATGCAGTCATTCTAAAAGTTCGCCTAATTCGATCTTGCTTCGATGTGCTTGAGGACTTTTGTCATTCTAACTTGAAGAAAAAATCGCAGAATTCGCACGCTCACACGAGCGAGTGAGCACCCGGGCTGATTTTGCTTGGCTTTGCAGAATGAGGCATGCCTTCGTCCACGAAGCAGAGATCTGCTGACAAGCTAAAGGTTTCTCACTGCCCTCTCGGGTAGCTTGCCAGGTGTGTGGCCTCCTTGGCCAAGAAATGCTCCCCACCAAATATATCTAGATCCGTGTTTGAGACATGCATACGGAGTCCTGGTAGCAATGGCGGCCTGTCTTGAGTTTTTGTCAAAAAGTGAAGAGAAAGAGAGTCCTTAGCACATAAGAGACACACCTCACATTTCAAGTACGGCCAGCGACTAAACTTTTATCTCACATTACAAGCAAGAATATGCCTAATAAGAGGCGTGCTCTTTTACGCACCTACTGCTAACTTGGACTACCAGTAGCTTGTCGGCCATCTACGAGAACGCCACTGGAAGCGGTCTTGTCTGTGACAGCGGCCGACTATCCTACGGCCTAAGAACGGCTAGACGAGATCGCCTTCTTTAGCACGGGCCTAATAACCTATTCTGGGAGCTGTGCCGTGTCTCTCTTGGCTCTTCCTCAACCCCACCTTTCTTCGCTTGGTGTCTCTTCTCTCTGTCTTTCATCCACAGCCGTCCTGAATCAGAGGACTGCCGCTACGCTCCCAGGGTGGGGACGGAGAGCCACCAGCGGCGGCACCCAGCACACTCCCCGCCCGCCCTCAAGGACAAGGAGACTGTGTGGTATCGAGTGATAAAAGACCCCTGGACGACAGCCCGACAGAGCCCCTAAGTGTTTGACCCAGCACGTTTACATGCAAGGACTCCGTACATACGAGGCCTTCGGCGAGCCTAAGCTTCTTGTCCGCAAATGCCCCACCGCCACGAGCTGGTGAGCCAGGAACGCTTTCAGGGGTCGCACATCTTGCGCTCGATTGTCGAAATTTTCGGGCCTTCATGGTCGCGTTGCTTCAGATTAGCCCTCTTTGAGATTTGACGTAACAGAGTGACTGTTGACTTCAAACTGTCGGTGGCAAAATACTTTGAGCAGTGAGGGGCGTCCATACACACTGGCTGGTTACCTCAATTGTTGCACGATTTTGGAGGGTATTTAGCAGCCGTCTGCACGCTGCTTAGCCTGCATCTCTCCTCCCAAGTGACTTACACCCCCCTACCATGTGTTTCCCTGCCCAGAGTTGACCAACACTGCCACTAGCACTAATCGCCACAAAAGGACTGTGACTGGAAATCGAAAGTCGGGAGACCCCCCCGGCAAGGCCCTAAACGCGAAGAACAGCTGCTCTAAGCCTCGATGTGCTTGCCTGCGAGATCCTTGAATCCCCCATTGTATCTCGCCAAAGAAACATCCTAGAAACGAGTGGAGAGATGCCATTGGAGCCTCCAATGTGTTGGGCCTGCGAGCTATTCAGACAAGCCTTGCTATGGCCCCTGTGATATCTCATCACCTTGTGGCCAGACCCTCGCCAAGGGCTGTGTGGCCCAGTCGGTCGGCGTAGTGTGTATGCATGTACTGGCAACCTCGTGGAACCTCCGGTGCGGACGACGAAAGATTTGTCTGCCCGCCCCTGTCGAACTATCCCGAGCCCATGCAGCAGCTCCACAGGACTCACTACCCTACTAGGAAGACGAAAGACCCCAGGAGTCTGCACCTGCAGGGATCTGCCCGTCTCTTAGACGACTTGGTTGCTGTATTTCGAGGCTAATTTTTTTGGACCATGGTAGCAGTACGCCATCCCATTTGACTTGTTCAGTCAGGTAGTACTTTATGACCCGCATGCCCTCTTCCTCGTGCTTGACTGCCGTTCGTTTCTGTTATGGTCTGGATTTGGGGTCTCCTCTGGCCATTTCTGGTTTGCCTTAATATTCGTATGCTTTCGTTTTATTCCTTTTCATAACATCGCTCTCTACTCTTCTACGTAAGATCGTCGCCCGACTTGATTCGCCACCTTTCGACTCCTCGGCTTCACCATGCTGTAACATCACCAGAAGTGCTCAACTATTGCCTATCGAAGCATACGCCGGCCATTACGTCGAGGCCTTTTCGCACTGACTGATTGACTTGCGCCACTTTTTCTTTTTCTTTTTTGAATGTTGCGAATTATCCGATTGCTGGAGTCATAGGACTGCATATCCGTGCAACTGCGCGCGAGGCATCACGGCCCTCTGGTATCACACAATCTCTCGATTTACGCCTTTCCTTAAGTCTCCTCCCCCAACGAGGACGGGCAACTGTTGCGATTACTCGTACTCTCAACCTTTCTCCTCCAACTTTCAGTTCCAGCCAGGGAAACTAGGGAATCGACTTGTCACTTCTTTTTTTTCTCGGGTGGAAAATTGTTTACCGGTTCACTTCTCCCTTGATCAGAGACCACCCCCGTTAGCCATCTTTCATCATGGTCAACATCACTGGGATCAACCTTTGCCCTGCGCCATTCTATGACGCCAACCTTTTCAGCAACTCTAAGGGATGTAAGTGTATACATCTTTTTTTTTTTTTTTTTTCTCCCAAATGGTTGATTCGATTTGTTGACCTGAAATGTAGACGTGGATGGTCGACTGTGCCAGGCAATTTCCGAGTCGATCCAATGCTGCCTTCCATGCCCCATGACGGACTGGGTTTACCCAGATAGCTTCAACACAATCGGCGTTGTAGCCGACTGGATCGCAACGGCTAGTGTCATCTGCTGCGTTTTCTTACTGTTATCATGGGCAGTTCTGCCGGTGGAGAAGACCAATCGCCATTACCTCAGCATTTGCTTCACATTGGGCATATTGATCATGAATGTAGGTGACTTGACGGCAGCTGAAAGGAAGAATACTGTTGCTGACGGTTTGTTAAGCTTGGTTTTGTCATTCCGTTAGCTGCACAGCCAGACCAATGCTATGATGCCATCACTCCCAACGATATGCAGACCAGCAGCGTGTGTGGAGCCTCGGGTGCCATGCTAATCTTTGGAGGCTGGTGTGGTGTTATGTGGGCGTTTCTACGTTCTTTGTCTCTTCACCTTCAGATCTGCTGGCAGGTCCTCGTGGGCCGCAACTTTATGGTCTTTGCGCAGGCTGCAGGATGGGGCATCCCCATCATCGGCATCATCCTCGCTCTCGTCTTCAGTGGCGTGTCCTTTCGATTTGGCGCGACCTGTCATATTAACCACAAGAACAGCTTGGCCGACCTCTGGATCCCACTCCTGATCTTCGCCAGCATCACAGTCGTCACAACGTTCGCCACCTTTGGTTACTGCGTCAAGGTCTACCTTGCCTCTCTGAACGACAACTCGGCATCTACAGAAGGATCCAACCTTCCCACTTACACAAACAGCGTTATCACCATGAATCCTCGCCAGGCCTACCGCCGTGTCCGTCGAGTCATTGCTCTACAATGGCGAGGAATTGCCATTGTCCTGATCATCATCGCCGACGTCATCTTTTTCTCGGTGGTTTTCGTGTTCCAAGACAACATTGTCCAATCTATCGCCGAGGATCCTAAAGTGGCCGAGAAGTGGATCGTGTGCCTGATCGGGGCAGAGGGAGATAAATCAAAATGTCTCGACCAGACGGGTCCGTTAGTCGTCAACGAAGCCACAGTCTCAGCCGTCCTCGTGCTGCTTGCTGTAAGTTCTCTCTCCCCCCCTCCCCCCCCCTAAAATTCATCCGGCTATCAAGTTTACACCGGCAGCTGCTGACTACTGGACCAGTTGAACGGCATTTGGATCCTGTTCTTGCTTGGCCGATGGACAATGGTTACTGGCTGGATTGATTTGGTAAAGTCTCCTTTCAATGGCCGAAAGAAGGAATTCGTATCGGTTGATGCCCGATATGATGTAAAGAAAGATACACGTTCGTACGAGATGCTCTCCAGAGATACGAGCGCCGTGGTAACACCACTCTCTCCAGTGAAATCCTCAGCGAATCCGAGAACTCCCGACTACTTTGGCGAGACTGCCAGGTATCACGCACCGGCGCGATCCTACTCGAACCCGCGACCACCGCAGAGTTCCCGGCCTGAATGGGATGCGCAACAAACGTACGCTCCCCCGCAGGACCAAGGGCCGATGAATCCGCTGGCCATGAACCGTATATAAAAAGAAATTTCAAGCCCCCCCCTTAAGAAGAAAGCTGAACGATTATACACCCGATCCGCTAGCTTTTCGACGTGAGAAGAAATGAGAAGAAAAGGGGAAGTGAAGCAGGCAGAAAGGGGAAGCCGATCTCTCGCAGTCTCCAAGTCGACTTGATTAAGCGCTTTGCCATATACCCGCATCATGGCCAGCCCATGTGGCATCAGTACCATTTATATACCCTGGAGGTGACGCCGCATGTCAGAGATCTCAGGATGCGACATGTCGTGCTGTCGATATCGCTCTTTACATTTCCGTTAATTACTATTCACCCCTTGCCATTGAACTCGTGGAGACATGGCGTCTCCATTGGCAGTTCTAATGGTCTCCCTCACTAGGACACAGGACAGCGCGGCGCCACGGTCATACTTTTTTTTTTGTTTGTACATATTCACCAACGTGTTTTCTTTTTCTCTTTTCACCCCTCTTTTCCTATCAGCAAAAAGACGGGTATCGTGATGGGAGAGCGAGACTGATCTCAGGCGTTGAGAGACAGTTTTTGCCTATACGGTCAGGTGCTAGACGCGAAAACATCTGCTAGGGAATCTGCGATCTATGATCGGACGCTAGGCCAGATCTGTGGACTGCAGGAGTTGTACTTTTATGCGAGTTTCACGATTAGCTCAAGAGCAAGAGGATGATGGGACGCGGAATGCGGAAACTAAAAAGGTAGCCGGAAGCGGCGGATGCTAGGATTGTGTTGTTGGATGGAAAAGCGGATTTAGAAAAGAGGACAGACGGGTGCTGGTGCCGTTGGCACGGTGCCCGGGTTGCTACACAGCATAAATATAAACTACATACACACACTTGACATGGTATCTTCTTATTTGGATGTCGTGGTGAAAGCCGAATAAAGTTGCATTGTTGTATAGTGATTAATTATTATTTCATGTTGATGTGACCAGAGACATTCAAGTTACGTAAGCCGAAGTGGTGTGCGGAGCAAAGAAACTGAACTGAAGCGAATACGTGGCAGCCCGTTGATCAGTGGCTCGTCGCGTGTTTAAAGTATCTTGGGGAGGTGAGATACTCGAACGAGTGTAGGGATTGCAGCCATCTTCTAGGTACCGTGAGCGGTGAAGTGACTTTGCCGCAGCATACCGCCAGCCAAGTCAGCGAGGGAAGGAAAAGCTAGGCCAAGGGATATGCGACCAAGCAGCAGCCAGCAGCTACCTTACGAATGGAAATAAAAGTAACCCTCCCCCCTGGCGGGGGACCACTGGCTGTCCTTTTTGTGTGACGTCCATGGCTATGGGCCATCCTCCGGGAGCTCCGGACTGGGCCTTTTTTCGGAGCGGGCATTGGGCTTTAGCCGCGAGTGAGATGGGAACGAGGTTGGCCTGTGAACGGGCAGGACGGCAGCGTTTTCCTTGTTTATAATAGAAAAAAAAAAGGTTAAAGGGTGTGGCTTGTTCTTCTTTCCGTAGGGCCTGGGACGGGAAACTTTGAATCTTTAAAAAATCTCCTTGTCCTTTTTCTTTTGTTCATCTCCCTGTATGCATGAAAACTTTGTTTCGTTTTCCCTGCTGAAGAAACGATTCAACAAGGGCTGCTTTTCTACACTGACCCTTTTCGAGGATCTGGACTGTAGCTATCTGCTCAGCAGTGCGGTTCGCAAGCTGAAAACGGGAAGAAGACGAAGCCGAAAGGTCCGACGATCTCGGGGTATGTTCAAGGTGGTGAGGCACGCGACAGCTGTGCTTGGTTGATGAACCCCCCCCTCTTCTTCCGCCAAGCGCTGAAAACGGATGGGAGGCCAGTGATAAAGGCACAACGGCGACAGATCTGCAGATTACGATTATTTCGGAGTGCTGCCTCTTGTGAATTGCTGGTTCACGGATTTTTTCTTCTTCTCCTCTAGACTTTGCGGAGCTCTCGGAGCTTTGGCTGTGTAAGCAGACAGCGGAAGGATCTGATCCTAGAACAAAACGACAAAAAGGACGGCCAGAACCATGGCTGCTACCGCCTTAGTCAGCGGCAATAACGACGAAAACAACAACAGCACCACTCGGGCAGCCAAACCGCTGCGACACGTACATTGGCGCCAATCGGTGGACGAATACCAGTTACCTTCGGATTCCGATGAGGCTCTGCCGCTGTATTCCCTGCCCGAATCGCAGCGGGAAGATGTCGACCAAAGCGAGGAGGCGTGGGTGAAGGCGCGGAGGGCGTCATCTCGAAGGCTGTTTGGTCGGTCGCGCCGGCTACGGCCTAGGTGTATGACGGCGCTGATGTTTCTGCTTATCCCGGCTATCCTTTACGTGACGATTTTATGGACCAAGGAGCAGGATCTGAATGCCAAGTGGAGTCCCGATCGAGAGTCGTTGTTGTTTAGCAGAAAGCCTCTGCCTCCGCCGCTGGAAAGGACCTTTATATCCAACCACACGCTGCCGCTGAGGACACAGGGCCGAGACATTGTCGATACGGAAGGTCGCCGATTCAAGCTGTCGTCTATCAATTGGTATGGCGCGAGTGACGAGCTCTTCGTGCCAGGGGGCCTGGACATTCAACATCGCAACGTCATCGCCGAGACGATCAAGAAGCTAGGATTCAACAGCGTCAGACTGCCCTACGCAGATGAGCTCGTGATGAAAAACCCAATCATAGAGCCGCGACGGGTGCTTGCGAACTCCGACCTGGAAGGCCTCCATGCCATGGATGTGTTTGAGGCTGTTGTCACGAGTCTGACGGATGCCGGGATTGCAGTCATCATCAACAACCACATCACTCGCGCTACCTGGTGCTGTGGAGCGGATCCTTGCGATGCTGGCTGGGCCAACGACCACTTGGGGCCGCTGTGCGGCGTCAAGCAGACGGAAGAGGAATGGATCCAGCACTGGGAGGCGGTCATGGAGCGGTTCGTGCACAACCCGCTGGTCATTGGAGCGGATCTGCGTAACGAGGTCCGAGGGCTTTGGGGAACGATGCCGTGGTCCAAGTGGGCGGCTGCGGCAGAGCGATGCGGCAACCGTCTGCTGAAGATGAAGTCGGACTGGCTCATCGTCGTCGAGGGCACGGAGTCGGCCAACGACGTGTCCGGCGCACGCGAGCGACCGGTCCGCCTAGACGTCGACAACCGGCTCGTCTACTCTGCGCACGGCTACAAGTGGTCCGGCTGGGGCAGCTGGCAAGGCCGGTTTGCCCAGCGGAGCTACAAGTCGTTTGTCAAGACGATGCGCCGCAACTGGGCCTACCTGGTGGAAGGCGACGTTGCGCCCGTGTGGTTTGGCGAGTTTGGAGCGCCAAACGACCCTTCGGTCGGCGATGTCCACTACTGGAAGAACATGCTCAAGTATCTCAAGTCGATTGATGCCGACTTTGGCTACTGGGCTTTGAATCCGCGCAAGCCCAAGGATAACGAGCGGGAGTCGTACTCGCTGGTGCGCGACGACTGGATCACGCCGGTGCTGGATTATAGGATGAAGGATTTGTTGGAGCTGATGAGGCAATGAATACGACACGTCGAGAGACTTTCTGCCTGACTTCTTCTTCTTCTCCTTCTTCTTCTTGTTCGTTCTTTTCGCTTTTTTTTTTTTGGATTAACATACCCAGTTTGATGGAGACATGCACATGTGAGGCGTTTTTGGATGGGTTTTGTTTAGGCCGTCTTGCACAGATCGTTGCATTACTTGGGGGCTATGGAAGATATCATATTTTCAATCGATGACATGCACCATATGTTGTTGGAGCCAAAAGTTGAATTGAAAAAAAAAAAAAAATTCATTTTCAAAAGGGAATTCAAAGATTAGGTACCTAGTACCTTCCTTAATGGTGGTCAGCTTCCCGCTGACGCCATCACGGAGCTCCTGCTTTATCGATACCTGCGGTACTTAAAAAGTAGATCATATTGTGGGGCCGTTGCTGCGTCGGCAGCTGCTTGGGGGGAGCTTCTTTCCCCCACTAGCCACCATCTGATAGAAGCCATTCTCGCCTGTGCTCACATGCACACACTATTTTGCCTTTCCAGCCTCAGCTGCTGAGCCGCACTTCCAAAAAGTCGCCCCTCATTAGCCAAGGTAACTTTCCGTTTACCAACGAATCGCTCGCCCTCCTCCCTTTTTTCTCATTCCGTTTTCTTGCTCATCAAGACCTTGTCCTTTTGACATAAAACTATTTATGTCCCGGGCTCGCTTCACTTCGCCCGCACTGGCGAGGCTTTCCTCTGCTCGTTGGCAATGGATCGCCCGTCGAAGAAGCTGCCGACTCGTAGCTTTCGCGCCGTCTCGGTAGGGAGATGTTATGCGCAAACGGCGACGGACAGGGTAAGTTAGCATGGGGGGATCCTACGAGGATTGCGCCCCCCCTCTACTGGTGCCGCATCGATGGAGGCTAAATGCAGAATGTGCAATAGTTTGGCAAGGATGCCAAGAGCGCGATTCGGGATCGAGAGCGGGCGGCGCTGGGAATGCACCCGGAGGGCCTCGAGGCGCCCTTTACTTGGCCAAGTACCGAGGGGGAAGGGGATGCGGGTCCCGATAATTCGATATACCACCTTGTTCCCAGCATTCAGAGCTACCGAAACAACCTAACCGCGCTGTCACAAGCTTACAATGTATGTATGCGCATGGGAGCCCGGCCGTTGATCCGTTTCGAGCACAGAGAAAGATTTTAACATGAGGCTTGCCTTAGCTCTACTTTGTCGCATATCAAGGCCACATCTTTGTCTATGTCCCCAGGAGCGTCCCGAAGCAGACGATACCTCGACATCCCGATTTCCAACTCCAACCCCGACCAAGTAAAGAAGGCGATTCCATCGGTGGTTGTGTCGATCCTATTACGCCTCACACGATCAACCATGTCATTACCGGGTTTCTAGGCGAGGAGGAAGTGCTGGTCGCATGCTTTGATGATGGCGACGTCGTCGCGTACTATGTCAAGGAGATTGCCGATGCCGTATTCAGCAAGCATGACATCCCCAAGACCCAGAGAAGCCCAAGGAAGGCTTACGCTCCTCGACGACCCAGAATCTTCTTTCACGAGAACGTTGGTCATACTGCTTGGGGGCTGGCCATCCATCGCAAGTCTCGCCTTATCGCCGTGAGCACGAATCGCTTCGAAGTGACGGTGTTTGCTTTTGCTCTGGCCACATGTCAGAAGAAACCGCTAGACGTACGAGAATTCTGTGACTGCTGTCAGAGCTGTGACAGTACCGACTCGGGTATTCCCAGGCGAGCGCGGAATTGGAGAATAGTGATAGCCCTTGGGAGCAATGCGTCCAACATCCCCAACGTCTGCTTCGTCGATAGTGAAGACGGCCAGGCTGAGAAGGTTTGTGCCATAGATATCAAGGGCGCCATGTGGATAGCAGACATCTGGAAGATGTTCCAACCTGTAGTTCGAATTCCTCCCTCTACGCATCCTATGCTGCGCAGTGAAGAGTTCTGGCCAGCGCCGTCAAGGTAAGTGCCTGGTGAGCCGAGCGTACTGATGAGGGGCCCAAATTTCTGATTATGCGATCTCTTATCTTAGGGGATGGGGTGTGCTCGCGTTGCCCGACGACAGCTTTCTGACGGTCAATACCGTGGAAGAGATGCTCGGATTGCCGGAAAGGCTACTCAGCGTTGCTTCGCCGGGAATGGGATGCACCCAGCCGGTGGTCAACGTGACGGAGTGCCTCGCTGCCATTCCTGATAACCCTTGTCCGCCTCCTACGCTGGGGCCCAGGGCGGGTCAGTTCTACCATTATGTTCCAGTTATCTTGCATGATGAGTCTTTACAGTTGCTCGCAGGCGCTGCGGACGCGGACGCGGACGACCCCGCCGACGACCAAAGCGACGAGAGTGAACCTGAGTCGGAAGATGAGGGAGGAGAAGGAGAAGAAGCGGAAGAAGAAGAAGAAGACGACGACGACCAAAGCGATCAAGTAGGCGACTTTGATATGGGAGACGAGGAGGATGGGGAAGAGGATGATGATGGCTTGGATGAAAGCTCTGGAGAAGATGGAGAAGCTACGGAAGACGTCATTGTTGCTCAGGGGATTCCTGAAGCAATGGCCGCAAACCAGAGCGGCAGTGTGGTACTGTTTCCACCCCCTCCGGCAGGGCTGCAATTCCAACAAGCGTTACAAGACTTGGATGAAGCTCTCGGACAGCTCGCTTACGCGGTGCAGGAATTTCAGGAGGCCATCCCCGTCCCAGACACTCCTGAGCCGGCGTTGGTCCAGGCTCATTTTTCGCAAGATCAGGAAGATCAAGATCAAGAGAGTGTGACTTCAAATGAGGACGAACGAAGCGGTGGCGGCTTCGCCTCTCCAGGATACGGCTATCCTCGACTAAGCACACCGCCGATTCGGCTGGATATGGCCTTCTTCCCGCACAGCGGAAAGATCCAGGCGATACCTAGACACACGGCACAACTCCTCGCCTTCCTTAGGCGACCGGTCGAGTTCAACAACAACAACAGCGGACAAACGATGGAAGAGCGACTTAAGCAGATCGCTAAGCGATACTACTTTCTCCGTACCTACGAGAAGGATCTGGAGCTGAGGAGCCTTGGAAAGGAGAACGAGATGGGCTTGAAGGAGATTGGAGTCATGTGTCCCAACGCCGTCACGCTGGACTGCTTTCAAGAACGAAGCATCCGCCCCTATTTCCGGGCAACTAGCCGCCTGAGTCTCGTTCTTCATGTTCCCGAGCTCTCCTTAGTGGTGGTTGGATCGCCCATTGGGCGAGTCCTGCTCTTGACACCTACGAAACTCAGGACGACGGCCGTGCCGAAGACGTCTTCGGCGTATTGGCATCACGGGTTTCGGGTCGAGTGGGTTCTGCCGCGACTCTCAGACGAGCAGGCGTTTCGTCCAGTCTTGCGACCATTGCATGGCGTAGCGGTTGGGCCAGTGCAAGACGACGATCACATGTTTGGTGACATTGCAAGCCGAGCAACGGCGCCGAAGCGATTCAGACTGATGCTGCATTATCGAAATCACGACATTTTGACGTACGAGATAACGAGAGAAGAACAGACGGGGAGGCTTTGCATCTTTTGACGGTTTATCATTCAAAGGCATGGTTCGGAATGTTGGGCGTTTTACGAAAATTAGAAGAGTGCTGCTGACTTTGGTTTGTTTGGTCTTTTGCTTTTTTTTTAACTGAAAATCACGGTGGGAGAATTCGCTTGTCAGGAAAAGGCTGGATCGGTAGGGCATCATGACGATAGGGAGAGCATTGGAGGGGAGCATTGGAGGAGGAATCGAGGTCTGATCGGGGGTGGATGACGACGTCATTTTGGAGACCAGCTCCAAAGAGATATTGGAGAGATCGCGGCTAGTGTATCATGGTGGCTACGTATATGAGGACTATCATGAATGAAAAAAGAGAAGAAATGGGTTGATCACTCTGTAAAGACTATATGGCTGCTTTTGACGAGCTGACCTGCTCTGCCAATAGATCGATCACTCAGATTTCAATGCAGATGAGGAAGGGTGGGCGCACCCCATACTTCGTACCCCCGTACCCCGTTACCCCAGACTTTATGCTAGATCATGCCCTGGCTACCACCAGTTTGAAGCAGAAGAAGGTTATCGAGTAATTGGACCGCTTGGCAGTGGATGACGAAGGATGGCAACCTGATCCGACGCCATGGAAAAGGGTCCCGCCAACCAAAAAGCCTCTCGAAGGCTTACACAAATCACCAACGGGCTATGAAAAGCTAAAAACAGGGCTCTTGGTGCGACCCAATGATGGATGCCAAGGCGCGGGAACAGGTTGACGGGCGGGAATAAAGGGAAGTAGGGTTAGATTCGATTCGATCTGCAAAATAAAAAAAAAAGCCATGCCAGTCATTCCAAACTTGGCTCGCTTATGTAACCAGGCGAGGCCTAGATCCAAGCATTGCGGGAACGATGGTGGCGGCTCCGCAAATTGCCAGATTGGGGTTTCTCGAACGTAATGAGCAAGATGGTCTGTGATTGGCTGACCGGAACTGCTGATAAGGCTAAAGCTGATGGAGTCTCGTCGGGGGGGTTCCTGTAGTATTATCTTGCCTTTTCCCCCCGTATAGGTAAGAGGCAAGCGAAAAGATGCGCGACGCTTTGTTGCCTGGAGCTGATTGATGCTCCGCGTGGGGATGTGCGCGCCTTGCTACGAGATTTTCTCGGATCTGAAATCCGTTGGATGACGGAGGAGAGTCGGGATGTGCACGTGAGGCATTACTCTGTCCTTGCCTAGTAGCCAGCCAATGGCTTAAATTCGATGATGATGACGGGGATTGTCCTACGGAAGATCGGTCGCTGGCTCTCTGTATTACATGGCAGAGAGTGTAATTTCGAGTGACTTGAGACTGCTATGTAAGGTACTTTAGGTAGTTGAAGAGCCTAAGCCAATTGCTACCGGTAATTGCCCTTCTTTGCTGTTCGTTGCGTACTACGTACATTCTCAATGTTTCCTTCACCCCGAGGGAACGCAAATACCCGCGGCTCATCGCACTTTAGGCGCCACTCTTATGGAGCAGATATCATCAAGCTAGCATCGTCGGCGAGAGGGGGGAGCCCCTCCGAACCCGCCGGGAACGCCCTTCCTGACAGACGAGAATGCCGTAAGATGCCCTCTTTTTTTTCTTCTATCAGGGGGGGAACCTACCGACCGATCCTCGTTACTCATGCATTTATCTCTCGTCTACAGGCAGAATAGAAGCAAGGTACGGAAGTGCCCAACGCTAGGGACGTGTGCTGCTGGGTTCCCTTCCTCCTTCCCCCCCACTGGAATGCCCCAATCAATGCTTGGGGGGGCGCTCCCGCTCCGAAGAGTGGGCTTATCAGCTTTACATGATGAAGTGACGGCATTGACTGGGGGCCTGGTCAGAGTACCTTCTAGGCCAGTAGTATTACTCGTGTATACTTGTTTTTCTTTTTGTTCCAGCACAGCTTGGAAGAACCAGAGACATACGGTCATAGAAAAGGGATGATGGAGTTACAGGTCCCCGGTTTTTGGGAGCATCTGGTGGAAAGGAGGGAGATTTTCGGCTTGTCGGCACGATTGATGTCTTTGGGTGATTTCACCAGAACCTGTCTCGTCTCGGACTGTAGAAGCCGAAGAATGAACCTTTTTTTTTGGTTGTTGGGGAATAGAACAAAGAGGAACAACAAAATTAAAAGATACGAGATGCAGGATACTTCCCAGGTAGTTGTAATGAAATCTCCCGGCCGCAGGACCGTATACATGGGTAAAATAATAGCCGGACGAGTTTCGTGTGTCAATTAATGTACTTTGTCACGTCCTCTTATCAATACCTAAAGAAACAGTGTCCCACGCGTGGGAAGTAGAATTAAATAAACGAAACAAGAAAATTTTTTATAGAAACCCTGCTCTGCGGTCTCACCGATACAATGCACGCAGTACGCAGCCGATACCTCGCCTGCGCGGCAGTCTGCGCAGCGCCCGGCAAGTCCCATCGCGGTCGCAACGCACGAGCCCCGCCACGCTTTCCCCCATCCCGGCTAGCCCTATCTCTCTCTCTCACTCTCTTTTTCCAGGTAAGGTACCTTTCGGAGCAGCGATACGATAGGGAAAAAAAAAAAACATGTGAAGAGGTACGTACCGCGCCGATTTCGATGACCGTATCTTGCCTTTTGTCGTACGTACCGCGATTATACACCCGCATGCGCTGGCTGTTATCTCTTGCCTGTTTCCGCTCCGATAACCGCGTGCGTGGCGCTGCACTCCTGCCGGTTGCTTATTTTTTGGGCTCGTCTGCACCTGCCGCGCTTCTTCGCCCTACTTCCAGTACCTGCTTTCAATCAATGAGGTACGTAAGGTACTAGGTGGCTCTTTCCTCAATGGCGCGTAGAGGTGAATCAAATTTGCGTGCTACCCGTCTCAGTAATTTTCTAAAACATCGTAGCCACTTCTACTCTCGTCCTTCATCAGCATTACTACTTCGCCCATATCTCCAATCCAAAATCATGACCTGTACAGTATCATTACTGTCGTCGCTCTTGCTGGGCTAACCTTTCGCCTTCATACCGGAGCCAGTCGCTGCGGATTTTAACGCCGCCCTTCGGACTAAGCCCTTAGTTCCAACATCCACAGCCTTCGAGATAACGAAACAGTGAGATGAGATAGACAGAAGCGCAATCACACCCCCCCCATTCATCCTGGGCAAAGCCCACACCCCCTTGGCCGCACCCAGAGATAGACCCCAAAAAAATGTGTGTCCTCAGACTCCATACGGTAGGCATCCTCCTCAGCAGGAGAGACACTCTGTCGATGGTGCACCCCTGGTGTCTTATCTCTGGGCACCAAGCGACCCTGTCTGGGGTAATTCGCTCCAGCATGGGCCCCCCCCCAGAAGGGCTGGGCTGATGGGAAGACGAGAAAAAAAAAGGCAAGGCGTGGCGGCCCTGACATGGAGTCCCGGGCTTCTGCGCACCCGCTTGCCGTCCGTATGGTTCGAAGTCGGAGGAGGGAAGACCACAATTGTATCCAGACTCCCTCGACCTCGAGGCCGTCCTATATACTACACATCTTAGCCGTTATCTCTAACGCCGCCTCCTTCTCATTCTTCCCGTCTTTCCTATCTCCTCCCCCCCTTTCGCCTGTTGCCTTACTATCCTTTCCTCCCTCTCATCTCTATTCCTTCTGCTCGTCCTGCATGACCTTATCTCTGGTCGAGCCGTCTTACTTTTCTGCAACCTTATCAGCATCAACTGGCCGAAGCCTTGGGCTCGCGGGACGTCGCCTTGGACTGTGCCGGCATCCGACTTCTCGATCTCTCTCCTCGTCCTTTTTGGCCCTCGTGGCTTCTTTCTCCAACAAACCAGTCTGCTTCTCGACCCCGGACTCTGCCTTAGCCTACCTAGCCCATCATGTCCTACGCCCATCTCGGGGCGCCGACCGTCTATAATGGAACGGGTTCGCTTGGTGGTAATCCCAGTATGTGACAATACCGCAGTAGCCAACACCTGTTCATGGTGTTTCACTTTCATCTCATTATACCCCCCCCCCCCAAAATATCTGAACGTTCATGTAGCACATATGCGAGCTCTTATCGCACTGGTGAAGCGCCCGCAAATGACTGACAAGCCTTTCTGCTTTCAGGGACCGAAAACCTGAACCAATGGTACCAATCAGGAGACCAGGCCTTCATCTTGGTGGCCGCCTGTATGGTGCTTCTCATGGTCCCCGGCGTCTCCTTCCTCTACTCGGGTCTTGCCCGCCGAAAGTCCGCCCTCTCGATGCTCTGGGTGACTATGATGTCCTTTAGTGTCATAGTCTTCCAGTGGTACTTTTGGGGCTACTCCCTGGCCTTCAGCTCCAACTCCAGCAATGCCTACATCGGCAACCTCTACCACTTTGGGCTCCAGAGGGTCCTGGCCACGCCCTCCGTCGGCTCTCCCCTGGTCCCGGCCCTGCTCTACTCCTTCTATCAGATGATGTTCTGCGCCGTTACCGCCTGCCTGACTGTCGGAGCCGTCGCCGAGCGTGGTCGGGTCGTCCCGAGCATGGTCTTCTGCTTCTTCTGGGCTACCCTCGTCTACTGCCCCCTGGCCTACTGGGTATGGAACCCCAACGGCTGGGCTTTCAAAAACGGTGTTCTCGACTATGCCGGTGGTGTCCCCGTTGAGATCGGCTCCGGCGTCTCGGCTCTCGCTTATTCCTGGGTCCTGGGCCGCCGCAACGAGAAGATGATGATGAACTTTCGACCCCACAACATCTCCCTCATCACCCTTGGTACCGTTCTGCTTTGGTTTGGATGGCTGGGCTTTAACGGCGGATCAGCTTTCGGAGCCAACCTTCGCGCTGTCATGGCCTGCTGGAACTCGTGCCTGACAGCCATGTTTGCCGCCATGACATGGTGTCTCCTCGATTTCCGTCTCGCTAGAAAGTGGTCCATGGTCGGTTGGTGTTCCGGCACCATCTCAGGCCTTGTTGCCGCCACTCCTGCTTCTGGTTTCATCACCCCATGGGCCAGCATCATCCTGGGCGTCGTTGCCGGTGTTTGCTGTAACTTCGGCACCAAGAGTAAGCCGCCTGCTTCTTTTTTTCAAAGGTCCTTTATGAAAGAAAAATGTCTCAAAAGACTAACAATATTTTTTTTTGTTTGTAGTCAAGTTCCTCATTCGCATTGACGACTCTCTCGACGTCTTCGCCGAGCACGGCATTGGTGGCATGGTTGGCCTCATTTTCAACGGATTTTTCGCTAGCGGTAGCATCATTGGTCTCGACGGTGTCAACAGCGGTGCCATTGGTGGCTTCGTCGATGGTCATTACATTCTCATTGGCTGGCAAATCGCCGCCCTTGTCGCCGGCTCAGCTTATGCCTTTGTCATGTCTGCCATCATTGCCAAGATCGTCGACATCACCCCTGGCCTTAAGCTGCGCGCCTCTGAAGAAGCAGAACTTCTCGGCATGGACGACGACCAACACGGTGAATTTTCATACGACTACGTCGAGGTTCGGCGCGACTTTTTGGCCTGGAGCCCCCAACGCGACGAGCCCGCCCACGAGAGCACCATCCTGATCGAGCCTCAGCACGGCATTCAGGAGCACGCGAACCTTGCCCGTGCCGCCAGTTTAGCCGAGACACAAGTAGAGGAGAAGAAGCCCTCATCTATGTCTGACGACGATAGAGATCGAATCGAAAGTCCCAGCAGCCACGAGAGTACTGAAAGCAGTCATAGCAGCGAAAAGCGTGACTAGACATTTTTGGCGTGTCCTTTTTTTTTTCTTTTCTTTTTGTCCATAATATTGGGGTTTACACAAAAGCCTTTTTCTTGTTCTTGTGGTACTATTCATGCTCGCAGGCCTTGAATCTCATTGCGACCATTGTATTCTTTTCCATCTTACACATATTTTTATCTTTGGGTTCAAACATATCAGCGGGCGTTTTGGAGCATTATTCCCGTAGGAGTACGGGACGGTCATGACAAATGGATATAGAATTGCGGGGAGCTTTGGTAGATACCATTGGGTGGAGATGATTATAAATGAAGACGATTATCTGTGAAGTTGTGTCCTGTGCTGCCGATGTTGATGTGAATTACGACGACTTTGGGCAACATATTACTGATGATCCTACATTGAATATGAAAAGATGGTTTAGTATTGTAAGTGATGAGATCTTGGGTGGTATGAATAAGCTGAGATGGAACAAGCTTGATTGTTTCGCTGAATGGACATCTGAAATTCTGCTGTCAATGTATCATTGATATAAACAAGAGTTGGTGGGTCTATTCCTTTGAGCAGATATACCTCAGGTACATGTCATCATAATTGCATTCTGACGGGCTGTATCGAACAACTATTTGCTCTAAAATTACAATGCAACTAAACTTGCGGTAGACAGCATATCGTAAACCAAGTCGATTCCTTATACACTGGACAAATGTCCATTCCCTTCAAAACACTCAAGTATCAAATCCGCTTTAGCGCTGCCCCGAACAGTTACCGCTCGATAGATGGCTGCTATTATCTTTATATATATTGCTTTTTCACAGCTTTCGAAAAATAAAAAAACAGAATAAAATCCAGAAAAAGAAAGGCCCGCTGTGTGTGTTCAGTTAGGGGTACCGTCGGTAATGTTTCCGTATGGTTCTTTGGGATAGTCCCCAAAGCAGGCATGCTCAAAGTTGGCCTTGGCCGACATGCCCTCCTGGATCTTGACAAAAGTCTCAAACTCACACCAGCCATCCCGGCGACTGGCATCGCATTCGGGAAAGCTATGGCCTAGGGGAATCGTCCGCTGGTTGAGGATGAAGTGGACATACTTTTGTTCCTCGCCGCGGAGGTATCCGTCGCGGTTCGGCGAAAGGGGCTTGGGCGTCTTGATGATCTCAATGTCGAGACGGGCGCCGAAAGGGGTTATGTGGGCGACGGTGAAGTTGTGGTCTCCGGGATATCGATCCGCTGGAAGTTCGTCTGCGAATTGCCGGAGACCAAACGCGGTGAGCACGGAAATGATGGTGGTGTCGTGAGTAAAGTCAAAGTAGAGGCTCTGGTTAAGAGGAAACGTCTCGGTGTTGTTATCCAAGGTGACGTTGAGCTGCGAGCCTGAGTACCCGAGCGTATGGTTCTTTAACCGGGCAAGGACTTCCTGCTGATAGCCAATACCCGCTGCTCTCTGTAAGTGGGAGAAGAGGGAGAAAAAAGTCAGCACATCACCGCTCATCAGCTGTACTGTGATAGAAGGTGAGCTCCAATCATACCCCGACAGGACTATGGAAAGCATTGCTTCCAGAGAACCACAAGTCAATTGAGTAGCCGAATCCTTGCCACTCCTCGTAGGTGAACAAGTCGCAGAATTTGCTAAAGCCGTACGCCACAGTCTCGTATGGACACATCGTCTGAGCATTGTATACATCGTCAATGGTCCATTCGAAGCCTTCCGTCATCGCCTGGAAGCGGGATAGGGCTAGATACTGTCAGCTTTACTTTTTTTTTGCCATTTTCAGGAATAGAGATGTAGATGGATATGAAGATACAAGGAGACACATACCGTCCTTGAGGTAAATGTCAGTCCACGCCTTTTTGGCCTCATCGGCCGATGACTTTGAGTCGGCATTTGGGCAATTGAGGGTGCCTGACAGAGAATTGTTAAAGCCTTTCTCTTCGATGATGACTTCAATGGTCGCATTGTTGGTCCTAAACATCTGTAAGCTGGTCTGTCTTTTTACGAGACTTGAGGTCTGCTCACCACTCTAGCCCAAAAAAGCCAGCCATCCAGTTTTCGGCTGACTTGAGCATGCGATCTTGTGTCTGGCATAAAGTTAATGCAAGGCACTAGAGGAACCAGCCTCGAACGGTGTCATTGTGTGGGGAGTCTTACAGTGGTGCGAACAATAATCTTGCTCTTGGGATTATACAGGCTGCCGTACATGTAGCTGTGGAGCACTCCTGGAAAAGGTATCACCATTGTTAGCTCTAACAGAGCCACGTCTAAGGGAAAGGGGGAGAGGAAAGAGGGCTGATTGTACCAGAGTTGTATAGCTCCTCACGTCCCTTGGGCACCAAAATCTCAGTACCAAGGTGATATTCCCATTCCTTGAGAAAGCTTAGCGGCCCCTTTGGATTGAACGCGGTCGAAGCATTGGCAACCCGATTCGCAAACTTGACAACGCCAACTCCTGAAGTAGGGTAACGTGCTCCGTGACGAGACAGCATCTGAACCTGGACGATTTCAGCTCCAGGAGGAAGTGGGTACTCGTCCACTCCGAAGCCGGGAGAAGGAAAGTAAGGGGACAGGTAGCCCATCTTCTTAAAGATGGTGTCATTGCCGGGTTTCATTCCCTCTACGGGGATAGCCGTCTGCAGCGGCTCATTAGGCACATATGTCGCCGTCGGGTCAAAGGTCCTGGTCTGGGCCATGAAAGCGGGATGGCCGGTGGCTGTTGGTCCGGCCCACAGCTCGGGCGACGTCTGGAAGTACTGGGGCACCTTTTTGGGGCGGCCGGGACAAGAGTCGGGCCCATGGCCGGGGAAGACGTAGGGGAGTGACATGTAGAGGTTGGACGCAAGGAGGACGATGAGGGCGATGACTAGGACGAGGATGGTGGTGCGGTAACGTCGATCGGCCCGCGATCGCGACGGGAGATGCGCCGTGGGCGTTCCCGCCTCCTCCTCGTTGCCATCCTGTGTCTCATCTTGGTGGACAGGCTGATAGCCAGAGGTGTCGCCCCGCGAGGCGGGCTTGCTGATGGGCTGTTGGCCAGAAGTAGATGCTCGTTTCGCCATGGTTGATCAATGGGATTAGACCGGTAGCCCCCTGCCTTTGAGCTAATGTTGGGGCGGAAAGGGTCAATGGCAAAGGCTCGCGTCGCGGCCGGCGGGCCAACTAGCAACAAATGGATGGAAGCGAAGGAGACAACAGCAGCAACAACAAGAACAGAAGGGGGGAAAAAAAAAAGAAAAGAAAAGACTCGGTGGAAGCGAGAGGTAGCAAGATGAAGGGATCACGAGTCACCGCAGACGCGGTACGCAGGTCTCAGCCTCTGGCGTGCGGCTGATGGCCGACAATGGAATGACGTTTATGAACCCGGCCGCTCGTATTGGCGATGGCCTCTCTCTCTCTCTCTTCCCGTGTTCCGGCCCTCGTCGCTCGGGTCTCAAAGCTGCTCCTGCACCTCGTCGGCGAATGGGGGGGCCTCGATAGAAGGGGGGCCCAGCTCAACCCGGAGACACGGTACCAGAAGCGCCGCCGTGTCCTAGCGCGCCCTCTGTGTCGGGACCGAGCTCGTGGGTCAGGGCTCCTTGCCAGCTGGAACGTCGGTCGGGGCTTTTTTTCCTTCTTTTGGGTATTGTCCCAGGAGGGTGGACGACGCAGGTCTAGTGAAGGCGGGGGGAGGAGAGCAATGGACGAGTCGTCGTTGGCAAAGCTGAAGACATCAAACAGTTGCCGCCTTCGGTCGCCGCTGAGACAAAAGGCCCCACAACATAGGCAGGGGAGTCGCGATGGGTTTTAGCTTTTTTCGCACCGGTATAGTAAACCTGGGTTATAATAATGTAGGTTAGCATACCCTAGGCTATTATTATAGTCAAATAATTATTAGAACTAGGTTTAACTAGGGTTATATACCCTACTAATAGATATTCTATTAATTTGCGCCTAATACTATTATAAGGTATTACTCTATAGATTATTATTATTTTATAAGTTACTAATCTAGCTACTAATTATATAAAAATATATAGTACTACTTATAGAGTATTTAAAGGAAGGTAAAATCTAGATTTTTATATTATTTTTTATAGTTAATAATTATAATAAATATATTAGATATCTTTAATATAAAAATTATAGGGGGAAGAAGTTTATTTAGATTATTCTTTTTATTTTTATTTTAAAATATTAAAAATATTTTTATAATTTAATTTATAATATTATTATTTAAGTTAATTATATATTTTTCTTCTAGCTTAATAAGAGTATCTAAGGTAGTTTTATTAAAGTTAATAATATAATTAATTTTTATAATTTATTAGATATATAATTAGTATAATAATTTATAAAAGGTATTATAAAATTTATTTTAATTAAAAGAATATTAGTAAGATTTATTTAGACTATTAAATAGCTATAATTTAATTTAATAAGTATTAATAGTATAGCTTTTAATCCCTTTCTATTATATATTTATTATTTAACTAATTACTTATAGTAATATAATATTAATTATAGAATTATAATTATAGAAGATAGTATTAGCTAGAAACTTTAGCTAATAGTATTTATAATAGACCTTTAAATTATTAATAATATCTTAATCTATTAGCTAATATAAAGAGATTATATTTACTAGTAGTTAAGCTACTTATATATTCTATAGAAATCCTAGATTAATAGTATTTTTATAGCCTTATTAATAGATATTAAAGTTATTAAAAAAAAGAAGAACTTTCCTATTAATTATCTAATTATTAAACTACTATAGCTACTCTTAAAATATTCTATTAATTATTTAAGCTATTTTATTACTTTAATATTATATTAGATATATAGAAATTCTACTATTATTTCTATTAAATATATATAGACTAATAGTAGTTTTTATAATCTAAAGATTAAGCTAATAGTAGCTACTTATATTACTATAAGATAGAATTATAATATAACTCTTATTATTTTTTCCTTCTAATTAATAACTAATTACTAGAATATAGTTAGATATAGCCTTCTAATAGAAGCTAGTTTTATTAGTATTATAGATATTATTAGAATTATATTATTAGATAAATTATTATAATATTAAAAGGTTTTAGCTTAAGTTAATTTATAGGGCTAACTAAGCCTTACTATACTAATAATAGTATTAAAAGAAATAGTAAGCTTTAAAGCTATTAAGCTAGCTAAATAAAAAGGAAGGAATAGATTAATTATAATAGTTATCTATCTTAATCTATAGCTTAGCTATAATTTATTTAATAATATTCCCTATAATAAGTATACCTTTTCTATTTAAATAGATTAGAGCCTTACTAAGAGTAGCTTCTAGTAATAGGAAGTTATTATAGTAAGCTTTCTTAATATCTCTTATATTTCCTTTATCTAGGAAGGTATAGTAGCTATTTAATAACTCTAAAATTATTAATTAGAATAGCTTATATTTAAATTTAGCTTCTATCTAATATATTAGCTAGGCTTAGATCTAACTAGGCTTTTTAATATATTTTTTCTTTAATAATTAATATTATTTTTAGAAAATTATAATCTAGGGGCCTTTAAAAATTAAAAGTATTATAAAAATAATAAAAATAATAAAAAAAGTAATAAAAATAATATAAAAATAAACTTTTAGTAATACTATTATATAATATTATAGAAGGAAGAGTATTAATTAGAAGGGAAATTTACTATCTAGCTATATAGCCTAGCCTAAGGCCCTATAATAATATTTTTTATATTTTATATATATTAGTTAGTAAGCCCCCTAATAATATTATTATTATTAAGGTTTTACTTCTAATAGATAGTAGAATAAGATTATTCCTAGGTTTTTATTATTATAAATAGATTATTATTATAGGTAGGGATCGTTATAACCCAGGTTTACTATACTTTCTTCGCCATACTCCGTATTACCTCATTTTCCCCCACGCTACGGGATGCAGGTTTTGCACTGTATTCCGCTACCCAGCGGCAGGAGCTAACCAAACCATCAGACCCCCGGTACCGCCAGGGGGACACAGCGGACTCGTCGTCCACTAAAGATGGTGCCTGGCTAGCAAGGCATATGCTACTAGTATCTTGATTCAAAGCTACGGGGCATCTATCGCGCGCTAGTGACCACACGCGCTTCGCACGGTGCCAGAGCATCGCAAGATACCTAACGTACATGCAGCTCCCCCAATCATATCTTTGGATCGCCGTGATGCGAATATGGTTCTCATTTATGCTTCAAACCACCTGCCTTCCTCCGTCCCGTCTTTGTCTCTTTCGTCCAACCGGCTTCAAGCTTGTGAAGCCACTATTGACACTTGATCATCCTCGGGACACACCCCTTCCTGTAAATGGCAACCACCAAGAGCATGTACGTCTCACATATCAAAAACAGCTAGGGTACCAAAGGCAGTAGAGCAAGGAACTTGCACCTCGTTTCCTCACTCGCTCCCCGATCAACCACCTATCCGGAGATCCCTCCTTCTTCTTTCCTCATCTAGTTTCCTCAGCCGCTCTGAAACAAGCTTCATCAGACCGGGAAGCCGGGGCCTGGCTAGGTAAAGTAGACAGGCTGGTACAAGTGCTTCCAAGCCTTTTTAGCCGACTTGAATCTACGCCTCGTCCATACCTAAGTAGGTAGCCAAATACTACTACGTACCAGAGAGCATAGCCCCAAGGTACATAACGAACTAGGACCGCCGCAGGAAATAAAAGGTGAAGAAAAAGGAAAGGCAAAAATGAAATTGAAACAAGGAAAATAATAGAGACCAGAGACCGGGAAAAAAAAAAGCAAAAATCCTCCGCTGACGCTGTGTTACCCAGCTAAGCGCCGTTTCCGCAGCTATCCTTTGTAGGGAATCAAACTAGTACCTAGGTATCCAGACCACAGGTTCTTTGCTTTCTTTTTTTTTTTTTTGTGTTGCAAGGCCGTCAGTCTCAGAATGAGCGGGTCCAGTCTGGATTTCTCTCTTCTCCCCCGACCCCATGCGCTCGCGAAAAAAAAAAAAACACTCTTGCCTCTTTGACTTTGCTTCTTTCAAACTATGCACCCCTACAATGTACACACTTCCCCTGTCTAGTACCGAGTAGGTACTGGGTAGATGTTCACCTATGGTACCTTAGTATGCTGTCTGGCAAAGTACTAGCAGCCAATGTCTCAGCCCTCAGGCGACAGCCGCCGCATTGCATCCCCTCACCGATGTCGTGTAACCATATGCCACATGCTCTCATCTGTCTAGAATCTGCAAGCACTAAATCTGGTTGGGCGTCCACCTCCCCCGGCTGAAAGGCCAACCCCCCGGCTTTGGATGCGCATCCTTTCCACTCACCTGCCTCGGCCGGCCCCACTTTCAACGTCAACGCCGAAGCACGCCAACATAAGGTACCTAAGGTACCTTAAGTACTAGAGGTAAGTACCTTACGTACCCTTAAGGTGAGGTACAGCCCAGACCTTTGCTTTGTACGCGTCAATACTCGCCATTGGATACCTACTAAGTAGGCAGTAGTAGTACTTAATGCCGTCCATCGAATTATTCACCGACATGGTACTACTATATACTCTATCAAGCACTACGTGAAATCATCTATATCCTAATACAGTCTTGTACGCAACCTTCTACGCTCACCTAGTCGACGCAATGCACTATGCTTTGCCACAAATTTTCCATCGTCACATTCATATTTCCTTCGTCCTAGAGAATTACCAGCTTCCAAACAAAATGTAAAGACTGGCCAAAATACTAAATAATGCTCTTTATTTGATCTAATACCATGTTCTAGTCTCAAGGAGCTGACGCAATCTGCTGAATGTGTTCCACATCGGTGTTTGTGAAACCCCCCTAACAAAGAAAATGCAAATAAAGCAAACATGGGGTTACAGAATGTAGCCCCTTTTGCCCCAGAAACTCCCGGTCACCATGTCTATAACCTTTCTTTTGCCTTTTTTTTTTCTACCCTTTCATGCTGGATGCCGTTCTCAATGCAGGTCTATGAATCCATTGTAAGGTTCGTATATCATCCGATGCAGGAATGCAGAGGCAACATCACCGTCCATCCTCCCGCCCAAAAAAAGAAAGGGAAAAAAAAAAAAAAAAAAAAAGCCATCCCCTTGTTACCGCCATCTTATGCAGCCTGTGAAACAGTTGACTCAAGGACCTTGTCCTTATTCTACAAGGCTAGGTGACCTGGTCAGCTCAGTTGGGCTGCGATCGCAGGGGGAAAAAGCCGGTGGGCATAGGCTCAAGGTGCCACACCCTGGTTCCTGTCTCGCCAAAAGCCTTGTTCCACTCGTGCTGCAAATCAAGAGGAATGCTCCATCCCATATCATCATCTCGGAGCCTCATTCGCACAAGGTGCCTGCGTTGCTCGGCCGCCGGGCCGTTCACAAAGCCCTCGCGGCGGTGAAGGATAGCCAAGTTGTTGATGAAGTGCATGTCACCAGGTTTGGTGCTGAATTCGAACCTGGTGGCTTCAGCAATGTCTTGGATTGCGTCAAGGGCCTCCACTTGGCTCTTGGTGAGAGAAGGCAAGTGGGCTGGTCTAGCGTGGCTTGCGCTCCCCATGAGGGCCGCCCTGCCGAAGTTGGTGATCAACCGGCCATCCTGATAAAAGAAAACGGGCCGGCACTGAAACTTTGGCCTACAGCACGTCACTAGGTCAGTCACTGCAGTGCTGAATTGTGCAGTTGGGGCGTAATCACTTACAGAGCAAAGGGCCAATCCGACCTAGCCAGGGCTCGGATGAGATCCGGACGGCTTGCTGCAAGCACATTGTAGACGGTGTAAGCGGAGGCGATGATACACTTGCCGCCGGATTGGGCAGCGTTTCTCGTCAGCCAGCTTACGATATCTCCGGCCTCCTCGTTGTGAAAGGTCTATTCATTTGCGTTAGTCTTCATAAAGCAGGCAGGTAAGACTGTGTCAAATTACTCACAATTGGAGCGGTGGAGTGGCGATGGTGATCTGCCTTCAGCTTGGAGGAGTCGTCGGCAATGATGTGAACTGGCAATTTTATGTCAGTTCCACACAGGATGGCTAGAGCTGCATGACTCTCTCTTACCCATCATATTGCCCTTTTTGTCTTGACGACCGCAGCGATTCGCAATGTGAACCTGGACGCCGAGGTAGATGGTCGTCAGGTCTTCGACGGAATAGTTCTTGGGGTCGAGCCCGCGGAGAACGGCAAAACCCTTCCCTTCATGAAGGTCATGGCGCATGCGGCCAAGCACCGCTGGCCCGACAGTGGGAAGCGGGAAGCTGTCAGGAGACACGAGGTCTCCGTCCAATCCAAGAGCTATATGCCTTCCATTAGCAAAGAGGGTGCTTGGGAGAGGAGAAAGGCGAACAGTCCATTGTACTTTGACTCACCTTTAAAGTGCTTGAGGGCAGCTTCAATCTCCTGCACCTCCTCAGCAGTCAGGCAGTGAACGTAGTCGGACTGGCTGGCGAATTGCTGGCCGGTCCATGCCAAAGCCGAGTCAAGGGCCGATGGGAAGCCAGCAGGCAGGCTTGACATCTCTGCTGGCGGAGCAGGCAATTTGAACTCCTGATGAGGAGCGGCAGTCGAGCCAACAACTGGACCAGCAACGGAGTATGCCATTTCTTCTCCTTGGATGAACAAAGGTGATTCGTTGAAGGGGATTTCAAGCTTGTCACGCTTCTGTGCTTCTGGTGCGGTAGATTGGGAAGAGGAAAGAGTGCAAGAGACGAGAAGGCTTTGCAGATTGAGAACGAGTGTATCTTGGAGGGACAATTTGGAGAGATGCTTGTGCTGAGTGCTGCAAAGAAGACCAGGATGCAAATGACAAATTGGGTTGCAAAGATGAATGGATGATCAGAGAGTCAAGACGGAGCGAATGAGTTGGGAAGGAATGCTGGAGAAGACGGTCGAGAGGCCGGGCAGTCTATATAGGAAAGTGTCAAGTGTTCCTTCTGCCTCTTTCCAGGAAGAAGCAATTATGACTGCCAATCTCAAAGCATACATAGCGCCTGCCTTCTGAATCACAGTAATCATCCGGTTTGCATATCCGGAAGGCACAAGGCAAGGCACAAGCGTCAACAAACAGCCATTCCCGCTTATGCCGCGCCGTCTCGGCTTGCTGCCGAAGGACTGACCGGGAGGCATTCATTTTTTTAGGTAAGGTATTCATAAATATCAAGGCACGTAAAAGGCACTCGAGGTCCAAGGGAGAAAAGCTCCCTTGCACATTTTGTAACTTACTACCTAGTAGGTAGGACACCTTAGTACCTCGACTAAGCCAAGGCAGGGTACCGAGGCGTTGGATATAAGGCCAAGCTTGATCTAGACTTGAGCTCACTCGGTAGTTCCAAGGTACCTTAATCCATGCAGGGTTACTTCAGCCGGCAGATGGAGCACCTATCGGGCAATTAACTTCAGGTAGCACGACAAACAAGCTTTTAGTCCGCATGCTTTCTGGCTCACGAGTGACAGGGCTGCCAATAACGTACCTACGGGTACCAAGTGAGACGCTCCACACGGATGGTACAAGGTGCCGTATGTACGACGCCAACTACTACCTTGCCTCTTGTATGTGCCCTCTTCGCCTTTCCTTCTTTTTTTCTCCATTTCTTTTTTTTTTTTTTTTTTTTTTTTTCAATAATCTCACTCAGTTTCCAAGACGAAATCCTCGTTGCCAAACAGCCTCCCCCTCCAACTTCCCACTTCTCTTGCAAAGAGCTGCGAACAGAGCGGTGAAGAAGACCCTTGAATCTCTTCGTGTCGTTACCCGAGGAGCAATCCCGTCCGGTCTCGCCTTGATACTCGATTGTCTGCGGGTAGGCTGCAGTGCCTTATGTCACCTCAGCTTGCCGTCAGGCTTGGGCATCTCAAGTCGGTCAGAAAGCGCTACCTTATTTGTCGGTCCCCAAACTAAGCTTGGCCATTTCATCTCGGGCCGCAGACGGGAAGCAACCTACCTATACCTGAGCTAAGCGTATGTCCCCATCAGCGGAGACCTTTCAAATGAGTAGCGGCTGTGACCATCCGAAATGACCGTGGTGAGACTCGTGATCCGGGATCGACTCTGCGCGGATCTCTCCTCCGCCGACTTTTTTCTTGCTATGCACCCAGGCTATGTGCTTCTAGTAGGACGAGTCTACACTAGGTTCAGGGAGGCCGGCAATTGGCATGAGGAAAGAGATAACAAAAGACAGGGTATCGACTAGCGTGCTTTCTCATATCCAGCGCTACCGTTGACAATCAATTACGATTTCCGTCCGGAATCATCCGGTACCCCCGTGCATACCATTAGCTTGCTAAAGTAGAGTAGCTTATTCTTGGTACAAGCCAGCGAAACAGACGGGCGTCTACTGTAGCTTTTCCGGCGTACTCCCCTCGCCGACAACATGGAACGACCAAGTAAGCTTCATTTCATGATTGGCTAGCTGGTACCCGAGCAACAGTCCATAGACGCTCATCAATTCTTGTCTCAGCATGCATTCTGCGACCAACGGCCTCCAACCCGGCGCCGGGTTCAGCTTCGTACTATCATCTCACCGCCTCAGCAGCCAAAAGCAAAAAAAGAATTTTGAAAAGAAAAAAAGGAAAAGGGAAAAGGCGCAAAAAAAAAAGGGGGGGGGGGGATGGGGAGAGCAAAAGAAGAAAGAAAGACTAATAGAAAGAACAGAGACAGCGTGGAACAGGCAATCAAAGGACGGTGGACTTTGGCTGCCAATTCTCCTCAAACAGCTGGCTGACGAAAAAGTAGTCATCCTCGTAGGCCCCCCTGGCACGGACTGCCTTCCACTCCTCGTCTGCGGGAAGAAACTCATGTATTAGCGCAACCCGGGAATTTGGTCTCTGGATTGAAAAATGGCTTGTAGTATGGCTGGGGCACTTACTTTGCCGCTCAATGGACAGCCTAGTGGCGCGGACAAATTGGATCCCCTCCTCGTCTAGATTCGCCAATGAACGCAAGTCATGATCCTCGCACTCTTCCGAGAAAGGGTATATTCCTTTGTTACAATAGTGGAAGTGCGCAAGAATAATGTTCGCTCCTGCGTCACCGTCGGATACCCACTGTCAGTCCCAAAATGTTGCACCGTGATCCACAACGCCGGGAAGGAGGTAGGTCTCACCCAAATGATATTCTTGCACCTTGTCCTCGCGGGCAAACCGACGCTACAGGCGTTTTATGTTAGTGTCAGATACGTAGATACGCGAGCAGCTCTTCCATGTAGGGGGGGGGGGGGTATTCCCTCCCCCCAGACCAGGGTCATTCTCCCGTCACCGACTCCTCCTATCCCTTGCTGCCGGGAAGAGCAAGCTCACCTTCATGCCATGCTTACGCGCATAGCCAGCATCGTGCCTGGTTATAAGCGCGATATTGTGGAGCAGGATAAATGTCACTAGATATGTCACTAGCCAACTAGATGGCTTGTTCTTAAGCATTAATTTTTGGAGATTGTCCAGGAGCTCGTGCCTGAGTTTGGTTTGGATGTTATGAATCAATATCAGGTCCATCTGTGCGCCCAATACCGGGGGCAGGGGGATCTTGCCAGAATCGGGACTCGTCTCGTCCAGGATGTCACTCGGCATGCCCAAGGTCTCCCTCCCGACAATAAACGCCGATGTAGTTGACAAGCGGACAGCTACCCACAGTCGAAGTGTCCAATTAAGTAGCTCGAACGATTCCGGCGGCGTTCTTGGGTCTCTCCACATGTGCCAAGCTTGGAGGTAGGTCTTGTACAGGAGGCTGTCGTTGCCACCAAGGATGTTCCGAAAGATGTCATTCATCGAGTCTCGAATGTACCTTGTGTACGCTACTGTGCCCTCTTCCAGATCTATGAGGGCGTATGGCGGAGTATCCACCGACTTTTTGGTACCTTTATAGTCCCATGTCCGATTGAGCTTATCTCCGTCCTGCGGTACAAACTTGCGTACCCGTAACTCGAGGTATCTCTTGGAAAAGGATACGGATATGTTAATGACTTTGACCTCTGGCGAAGCCCACATCTGGATGGGATCCCCTATGTTTTTGGCCCATCTTTTTGTCCATTCGTAACCTGGAACCTGGCCAGGTTTGTAAAGTCTAACATCAGTTATCTTGTATCTCAGACATGGAAATCGCACTGCCTTTGTATTTTCTACTTTTTTACATGTTAAGCAGCAACCATCGGGGTCGTTTGGATTGAATTCGCACTATAGGAAGCACATCAACTATATTAGCATATGCATACACCACTGACCTCGTCATACCCCGTTACACTGGTTTGCGACCGGAACGAGGGAAAAAAAAAAAAAGGGAAAGACCTACACGTATACGTTGCATTCTGCACCTTATACATGAACCCATCTTCCTAGTTTGAGCCGTTTGCTCCCGGAGACTTTGGTCCCTGAAGGGGCCTCGCTTGCCATTCCGCTGAGCTGACTGGTGAGCATCGGCATGAGAGTCCTGCTTTTGAAAAATAAGAGGATTGCTCCAATTTTGAAAAGCTGACGGTTGAGCTAATTCATGCGCGGGGCCGACAGCACAACGATTATATACCTCTGAGAACCCGAGTCCCTGATGTACCGAAGAAGGATGAGTCGGTGTGAGGAGGGAAGCTGAACCATATTGCACCAGTGAGGAGCTTTGATTCATCAGATTCTCGTCCAGGAGGTCCTCACTGACTGGAAGCATCGGCGCCGTTGTTGGGATCATAGAGAAGGGATACGCCTCTGAGATCATAAGACGACTAGGGTGTTCCTGGCCTGTGTGATCCTGGTCCACTAGCCAACATGTCTCGTCGGTATTAGCAATTGACAGAGACTGCGTTGCTAGGGGTTGTAACAGGCCGGGTAACGAAGTCTGGCCAAGGACAGGGTAGCTATCAAGAGGCAAGGCGTCCAAAGTCAATTGATCACTCGGAATCGCCGTATGTTGGGACGTTTCCTGGCTGCCAGAGCCAGAAAATTCCAAGGGTCGGGCCTGCTCAATCGGCAAAGGCTGCGCTACTTCCATCGTATACTGCTGCGGTGGGTCATACACTACTGCTGTCGGCTCGGGAAGAGTTTGATATCCTTCTGCTTGTATAATTAGCCTTTGTATCGTCTGAGATACCAGAGTCGCACTACGGAGCATCGGAAAGGCACTATGCATACCGCCGAGATGTTGCCACCCGAAGTTACAACAGGAGCAGATAGTTTCTGCCATTCGAGCAAAAGGAGAGCTCAGCGATTGGACGTTGGGAATGGTGGGCGCCCACCGCGGTATAACCGACGCTGCGTCATGGTTATGTTCATTACCATATAGAGTGCCCCCTGGCAGCTTCTCCTGGTAACCTGTGAGAGATGATGGAAAACTGTCCGCTTGAGGCATCTGGAAAAACCCTTCCAGTCGCCGTCGTTTATATGAATACTCTACTGAGGAATCTTGATGGTCTTGTGATCCTGAGAAAACTTCAGGAGTGTAGCCTGAAGGATAATTTGAAGAATAGCCAGTGGAGTAGGCAGAGGTTGCTGCCACTTGGTCTACTAGGAACTGCGGATGAACGATTGGGAGTCCCGTAAAACCCAAGTCCACAGCCGGAGTAGGGAGTGGTTGGGGGACGGATACATCAAATGTACCAACCGTCCGAATTCGCTTCCGACGTGGCGCCTATGTGATGATCAGTTGACAGTTCATTAATATATAAATGGTAAGAAGGAGAGATACGTCGAGCAAGTCTGGATAGTAAGTCGTACGGGAAGGGAATGAATCAGTTGGGGGAATTTCGCAAGACGAAAGAGGCCCAAATAGTGTAGAAAAGGGTGATGATGATTATGATGCGGTTGAAGACATGGCGAGATATGAAAACCACAGGGATGGCGGAAAGCAGCTGAAGATATACCCATGCAAGCTGCCGAGGGAATAAAGAAGCCTCTTACCATGATGACTCTAGACAGACGGTGTACGTTGGACCGATGCAGCACAGTATTAGGGACAAAATCCAAAGTACCAGCACGTTGAAAGCCAAGTATCAGCTATGAAACGGAAAGACAAGGACTATCGACAAGGTACACCAAAGCTGTGCACCAGAGCACCGGGTGAGTTTAGGTGACGCCAAGGGGGAGGGGTGGGTGGCTATGGTATCACCAAGACCATTATCGGGACGGAGTTGCTAGCCTTTGTTGGTGTAAACGAACAGTGTGGAGCGAGACCGTTGGATGGCCAAGGGAAGAGGAGCCCGGCCGTCAGCAAGGGATCAAGACGAGGGTTCTTTGCCGACAAAAAGGGAGTCGGCCTAGCCGGCAGAGAGATAGAGAGGGAGCTATGGAAAAGAAGAAGCTTGTAAGTGAAGAAGTGAAGCTAACGTTGGGCTCTTAGCGAGTCAAGCCCAGTCCAATGATGGCGTCGATCTGCGCGATGCACACGCCTAACTAGACTTGTCTAAAAGAAGTGCGATGGTCTCGTGCTGCCGCCACTCTGGTGACCGATGATAAATGCGGTCCGCGGCGCTGGTGTTGCTATTGTTGTGTTGCTACCGTTGCTGCTGCCGGCTCTATTCTTCAAATGCCTGGGGTTCTCCTCGTTGCAAAAGCAGGGATGATGGGGTAGCGCGGGCCCGAGGCTGGGGCGTGTTGCCGAAGTGCATAGGCGCAGGTGTACGGTTCGAGTGGCTGGATGCTAAAGCTGGACGACGATGGTTGTTTCTAAAAGAGAGGAGCAGACTCGGTGAGAAGAACGAAGTCGTGGATCTAGTGCTGCTAAATTGTGTTTTTCAATGTGACTGAGGGGTATTACGGACGTCAACAGGGGGGGGTCTGCCAGCTGGGAAGCGTTGCCTAATCAATTGCTCCATACTGATGGCCTCATCGAGGACAAAGACAGAACGTGGACTTCCCGATCGGGCCGGAATGGCATGCAAGCGCTCGTTATCAAGACATGAATGGCCCGGGGAAGCTCTTGCGAAGAAACGGCCCTGTAAACGTGGACAAACTGGAGCCATCATGCATCTGTCAGAAGAATTTACCCCAAACATAGCCAACGAGAGAAGAAAGCCCAAGCATGGATGGCGTAGCAAATCACTGAGCCATCCAATATTGCTACCGCCTTCAGGCTCGGAACAGGGTCAGCCGAAGCGCCCAACGGAGCTGGCAGTCTGTTTGCAGTCTCCTGAATATGCGCACTCCGGCAGAGCGGGCTCGAGTCCGATTGCGAATGGGCCAATAGGAGCCGACTCATCTCTGCCTATTGCTAGCAAGGCTATTATTCGACGGTAGCACAGACAGCATTATCGACTGCAGCTTATACGCCTCTTTCATTTCATGCAGGCGGGTCACCTGCGCTGCGACCTGCATTCTCCTATAGGCGTGACAAGAAATTCGAATAACAGGCCGTTGGATGGACCAGCAAGGCGTCTCTCGCCGCCCGTCCTCTGGAACAATTCGCGGATGGGCATATCAAAGGCGCCACGGCAAATTCGACAACAGAAATGACATCAAACAGCAGAGCCTCTGAGCCTCTTGTCCATCGTTGCTAATGGCTTGATGACGAGACAAAGACGAGACAAAGGACGCGATGGTAACGTGTGCCTGTGAACTGGCTATTACTGGATGATTGTCTAGCGGTCTCTGTTAGACTCGGACTCCGCTCCAGAATCAAAAACTAATCAAAAAGGGCTAATTCAGTGCTACCACACAGGCCGGCTCGTCATGACGAACCGCTTTAGAGTGGGGACCGGTGAGAGCAGAGATGCAAATCGCACGGGCTCAGGTGCGCAAATCCAGCTAGCCGGCTCGCAAAATCACAAGGATCTGATCTATCCGAAGCTCGGCAGGTAACTCGGTGACCAGGGGTAGGGCATCTGAACAGCTTTGGAAAGCTGGATAATCAAGGCGATGGATCAGACAACGCAACCCAAAGTTGTAACGTCCTATAGTGCCGGCCAAACAATGAGGCTTGTTCCGTCTGCGACACGGCCCATCGAAAGAAGAGTCGTGGGTGGGCGGCCTGAGCTAAAGGCCATTGTATTTTCGCGTGGTGGCTGTCTTGTTCCTTTGTTACGCAAGACACTTTCTCTCTCTCTCCCCGCGTCAAGACAGCGCCCGTCGCACAGGGAGTAAACTGCACAGGTCGTACGGAGAGCACATAGCCGTAGATATGGATGGAAAGAAGCCAGTCAGCTTTGTGACTGCTATGCTGTGCAAGCAAGTGTCAGGCCGACGAGCTGGTTCGAACCAAGTTGTCGACTTAAGGTGCAGAGTAGTGGGTGGCTAGGCCTGGGTTCGTTCGAGCTTGGTGGGTGGGCTAGAGCTTCGTTCCCGCTACGAGCAGCCCATTGCCCCACGTTTGTGCGGCGCTTGTGGCAAGAGGCTTTGGGCGGGGCCCCGACCCTCTGTGCCCAAGTCGGGAAGGAAGGCCCCTACGCCATCGCCGTGTTGCGGAGATCATCACTTGCGGAGACAAATCTCGGCCGTTGCCAGCCAATGAGTTGGGTAAGTACATACAGGGTCTATGATCTGGGCGAGCGTTTTGATTCAACCTCATCAAGATGCAAAAGCCAGGGAAATGTCTAACATGAGCAGGTGCCCTGGGGCTGTCCGTTCCTTCTGTTGATTTGCAGCTTCGCCCTCGGAAACTGGTGCTGAGGCAAGTGGGCCTGCTCAGGGCCCATGCAGAGCAACGTCATGGCTAAGTAGCGCAAGGCACTCCTTCCTCTGGACCTTGTTCACCTGGCAATTCCACGTACCCAAGGTACTCTACTACCTAAGTTACCTTATCCGACGTCAATGTACTAGAACAATCCTTTGTATGCTGCGTCTACTGTACCTCATCCCCTGTATGTCTCAAACAGATGCACTTTTGCGAGGATGCAGCAGTCAGAGCGCCGCTCCACTCCCAGCCTTTCTACTTCTACTCAACTCATAGGGATATTTGATGTGCGCGTGATCAACATCATTGACCACAAAGCAGGTGCGATGCTTCCTTCTCCTACGCTTCGAAGCACACGAGGTAGAAGCGTGTGTCCAACCAGCTGACAGCCGTTCGCATGAGGCTACACAGCATCGGCCGGCTATTGTCAACAAGTCACACAGAGAGACTGCCGCCGAGTGTGCTTTTGCTCATTGGCGCATGGTGCATATGGAGGTACGGAAAACTCGACATGGTTTGCTATGGGTCCGGATGCAAAGCTGCAGCATAGGATGAGAGTGTTTACGACTCTAGCCCGGTAAAGCGACGGGGTTGCCGCATTAATGGGCGTGCGATACAAGCTTTCTCGGAGGAGAAGAACGGCACACAATGATGAAAATGGTATTAATGCCGGACTGTGGCTTCCCATCTCGTGAATGACTAGTCGATGAATGGCTGGCTCTAGGAAAACGCCTTTTACAGTTGTTGCGCGACATATTTACCCTCGGAACGTTTTTGCTTCTAGTCTCGAGACGCTCCCCCCCCCTGGGACCAACCGGTGAGCCTTTAGTAGGGACGCCACGAAGCCGCTAGCACCAGAAAGGCTGTAATATGGGTAAATAGGGTACTTGGTCGCTACATGAGCATGCACAAGTCGTAAGTTGTTTGTACTTCTCCGGGGCTAACTCCCAACGTCAAGCAGCTGATTAGCACGAACATTAGTCTGGCTGATGGTCTGTAGTTTACTGATACACGGTTCACAACCAAGAGGTGGGAAGGGAAAGGAGTGAGGGAGCCATTATGAATCACCACAAAGGGACGAGGGCTCCTAAAGGAAATGTATAGCCGCCTGGGAAAACTATCGGTCTGTTTCCTGCACCGCCATACCACTTTACTCCTTCTAGGGATATGGAGCTTATTGGGTAACAAATGCCGTCCTAGATTCAACCTCTAAAGAAACTAACTTAGAGAATCTATATTAGCCTTACCGCCCAATAGGCTACCCGGGACGTGGATGGGGGACTCAACCTACATCAAAATCATATCTTGCTTTCATTTGCGGAGTCGTACAGCCTCTTGTGATTGACCAATTAAGAAAGGCTAAGAGATGTTCTGGCCAATTGAGCACAGAACAGCTCCCTCGTGCTCTAGGCCCTTCCGCCATTCTTCGGATGCCTTACGTAGAGCAGCTATCAGACTTCTGTTTGTTCAGCAGCTGACCGGGCATAGAATAAAGGCTCTGACCAACGGGGTCGACCGCTTTGTATTACAGGGCTTGGATTACTTACTTCAATCTTTTCGACATCAAAAGTGGAAGCCATAGGCCTCTGGGGTTGGAGTGACTGGATATTGCCACATCCTTGGACACGAGCTGAATTCCTCAAGTCGTCAAGAAACCGTAATTCGATGCTATGGTGCTGGCAGAACCAATTTCAACCCGAATATCAAAGAGGCTCTTGACAGCTAGTTCCATGTTGGATAAACTTAATCATACTAGCAGAAATTATAGCTTAGTCAAGGTAGTAAGGATCTATCTACTGGTAGACTTTATGCAAGCTTGGTTCTAGATGTCGAGGAGAGAGGCACTGGCACCGCTGCCTGGGATCTATTCCGAGTAAGCTGACGCCTCCCTGGGTGAGTGGCACCTCCGTCTCCTCACCACTGCTGGAGTCAGATTAAAACACGTATAGCCGGCAGAGGCTTGAGCTTTGACCTGGCATAATACCTTCTTTGTGAAATACTTTTTGACAATCGTGGAAAGCACCTACGATCGACTCTCAATGAGTATGTGACCCGGCTGTTAAATACCTACGCGGTCAGATCAAGTCATCTAGTCGAGAGTAATCTGGAAATCCTTAGGCTGATACTGCGACCCTTTGACGATGTTGACACCGACGGCTTGTTCGTCTATGAAGCCGCGCAGAGAAAACGAAGAAAACACTGCAATAGCCTCTATATCGGAGCTCAGCTGAAGGTTCATCCAGAAGCAGCATCGTGGTTGACGTTCGATACGTAATACATCGGCAGGGGATAGCATCGGGCACTCCGAAATGCTGGCCCCAGACCGTGGAGTGCTGTGTTTGTACATACACTTCCACGAGCCATTGCCTGGCAACAAATATTGAGCCGCTTCTTCGTGCCGGATCTTTGGCCCTTGGGCGCGTCGGCATCCACCGGCAAGCCAACCCTGATCTGCCATTCATCTGCCTTGCTCAACAAAACAACAAAAATGGATGGCAGGGATCTAGATCCTGTCCTTTTTCTGGCCCTGTGTGCCCCATAATTTACATCATAATCAGCCCTGAGGCTGAAAATGGCTGCATATTTGCTTTGTAAACTGGAGACACCGCCTGCAAATGTTGCCGTATTGAGCGGCAGCTCACCGGAAAGAGAGCCAATAGGTCAAGAAGAAGGTGTTGTGTCTGGGACTTGCAGAAAGGAGTACACTGACTCTGCGCATTTGTGGCTGGCTGCTATCCGTATTTCTTTTTTTTTTCTTTTGTGTGTGTCTCCTCTTAATTTCTGATCCGGAAAAGAAAACATAGGCCATGGACAAGGCATTGGGAGCCAAGATTGCTATTGCTCCACTCATTCCGCCCTCGACTCTGCTGTAGCAAACAATGACTGCGCTTGATATGTCCCATGACCCTTGCTCTGCGCTCGAAGCGCCGGTGGCGGAATCCATACATGAACACACATCCAGCGCAAAACCGTAAACTCTTCCTGCACAGGAGGGAAGGTTGGGCTGATCGATGCGATGAATAGCTGGGAGTAGCCTGCTGATAGGGACTTTTGTTGACAAATCCTGCTGCCAAACTGCGGCAATGGGAGACTCTGCAGCTCTCTGGGCCACTTGATTGGTTTTCTTGTTGCCTTGGAGCGGCCGTAACCCCCTTCTTCTGCTGTGTCACAGCGAGTCGTGCCGTTTTTTGGGGCCGATTGACAAGATATGGCCCTCTCTAGACAATCGACATGATCGACGCCGGCAGCAAGCAAGGCAATTGGTTTGCCTCCAGACTCGATCCGCCAAAATTAGCATGTGAGACCATGCAATTCAACTTTTGCTCCAGCCGGCCGTGTTATCCATGGTGCCATCTAGGTAAGTATCTGTATGATTGGTTGCCTTAGAAATTGCTACAGCGGAGGCTTTGGCCCTTACCTGGTCGGACAAGGCGACCGACCAGCAGCAGATCCTTGGAAGCGGCTTGAAAAAAGGAAGAAGCAGAACTGCCGACTGTATGCGTAGAGTCGGCCTCAAGCTCAGCTCAGCTGCAAGGAACCGGTAGCCGGTCTAAAAAGCAAACACGGAATTGGTGGCGGGCCGTAGCGAGATCCTAGTAATCAAATGTCAGCGCCGTTGCCTCGCAGTGAGATGCATGCTTCCTCCGTGGGCCAAATTCCCACCATACCTTGAACCTCCTCAACTCTGGCGGGATCCTCGTTTTGATGCCATCGCACAAAAGAGGAGCAAGCAGCGTAAGGTATGTACTTGTACTGTACTTTGTTACTTGCGAGGCCAAATCATGTGATCACTTTGTCCCGATGATATCGGCTGCCAAATCAAGCCAGATGCAGAAAACAAGCCCCCCCCAGTCCATGCATGGCAGCACCAGCCCAGAGCTCAAATCACATCGAAGCATTTCGCCGTGACACCAGCAAAAAACCCTCGTTTGACTGCACATCGGAGACTAGCCTCCCTCTTCAGCTTGGGAGGGGCCGTAGGAGGTCGAGGGCCACCGTTAGCTTCGCCCGCGGGCCGTCTAGATGGCACGCAGCAAACAATCAGCTGTCCAATTTATGCATACCACAGGGAGGACTGGCTCCAACCTTGCCCGGACGGAAGCGCTTTATACGTAGACCAGGCATCCCGCTGAGGTCGTCATCGCCGTCGAACTCTTTGTTCTCTTCCCCAAGGTCGACGACCTGCTTGTCTCTCTCAGGTAGTTGTCCATCGGCTGATGAAAGGGCATCTGAATTCAAAGGTCTTGGAGGTGGCACACAACCGGCTGTTCGCTACAGACAAGGCATACGCAACATGGAACTCAGTCAGCAGTCTATCCACGATGTCATTCATCCAACGGCGGCGTTCTCGGACGACAGTATCTGGCAGTCGACCGATGCTGGTGCCCATGCTGCAAAGGAAACTCAATGGGAGAGATCCCTGCTGAACCCCAAGAACCGCATTGACAGCCTCGAACCTCCTGAGCGACCCCTCTGGCGTATCGATGGCTGTACTGCATTTGGAACTCAGTTTTATGCCGTGCCGCTCTTCATGGGCTCGATCCCTCCATTCCGTGTTGATGTATTCATACCCGAGCCCGCGACAATCTCTGCCGAGCTCCGCAGCGTTCTCGACATGGACGTTGCCTTCTACACTAGAGACGCATCCCGTATCGCGCAGCTTGGCGTTACCCAGCATGTTCTCCGGTTGCTTCAATATTGGACGTCCACCTTGGACGACCCGCGACGGATATACCAGAACATGCCCTTTGGCTCAAGGATCGTCTTCAATAATTTGCCCACGGATGTGAGCAAGGTCCAGGTGTCTGTTGCTCCCACGTACTACCTCGAGCGCCAGATGCTGTCTGTGTCCTCCCTCCAGGACTTTTGGGGGGCTCACGTGGACCTACCAAAGACGGTCGACATTCACGACGTCGTGTATCTCTCGCAGTTGCACGACAGTGTCTGTCTCATCGAGTACGAGGGCAAGACGTGGATCTTCAAGGCCTTGACCAGCTACACCAAGTACCTCTACCACGAGCTGCGACAACTGCTCTCGATCAAACCCCACCCCAACATTGTGGCACGGCCGGTTCATCTCATCACGAAGAAATGCAGCTTTGGCAGCAAGACGGCCGTGATCGGGTTCACGCTCGAGTTTCACGTTCACGGTAGCCTGCGTGACCTGATTCCGTTTCTGCAGGTGCACGACAAGGTGTCACTTGCTGACCAGACCAAATGGTCCGTCCAACTTGCGTCTGCCTTGATCCATCTGCGTGAGACAGCCCACATCTTCTACCCGGACCTCCGTCTGGACAATATCGTCCTATCAGGATCCGGAGACGTTGTCATGGTCGACTTTGAGCAACGTGGCGTCTGGTGCGAGTTCGCCGCCCCGGAGGTCAACGCCATCGAGTACGTTCGACTTTTGGCAATCGACGACGAGATCCCTTCCGTCGTCAGGGACAAGTATGCCGATTTGTTGACGAGCATGCTCCCGGGATGGGAGGAAATGGGACAGGGAGAGGACTATGTCTGGCCAAACAAGGGTTACAACGTGCCCTGGGCGTGCCTGACACCCACAGAACAGGAGGCCTGCGAAGTGTACATGTTGGGCCGAGTCCTCTGGTGCATCTTCGAGGCCAGCAGCGCTCCCCAGCGTGCTGCCATGTGGCTCTCCTACCGCTGGGAACCTTTGGTCGAGTTTCCGGGCTATACACGCACGCCACCCGCCATGCAAGACCTCATAGACCGCTGCACCCGCGGCCGGCAGGCTGGGCTTAGCAGGCTCATCGTCCGGCGCAGAGACAAGCTCGTCTTGCGGGCATTTGAGAACACGGGACAATCCACCGCACAGGAGGTCCAGAGGACGGCGCGCGAGTGGTGGGCCAGGGAAATTGCAGAATCGGAGGCGTGGCTCAAGGAGCGGGCCGAAGGCATGAAGAGGGGCGACTGGAACGAGAACTACTACGGCCGGCCTAGCCTGCGAGAAGTTCGCGACGCCCTTGAGGCGTTTCTTAAGGAGAATAATCTCTGTTGATTTTAGGTTGAGACGCACTCCGCAAAAAGAATACGGGACTACCTTGGACAAGGTAGCAATGAGAAAGGGGGGGCCGCCAGGGGGCATGTGCTTTTGTGTGGCGGATCAGTCGAGCGTACTTTGCGAAGTAGTTACGGCACATTGATCGACCGACTTTAGACTCATTTGAGGTGGCATTTTTCTATTTTGTTTGTTTGTTCTGAAAGGGGAGATACACGAGCCAGGTAGAATAAGGCATCTGCGTTTTTTTCTTTATTTTCAAGCATGCCACATTTGCACTTGTTCAACGACTTGAAATTTGTCTACCTAACATATACATGAAATCATGTGTACACGCTTGATCTATATGCGATACTCGTGAGCAATCCAGCGCAGTCTACAAGCTTCGTCGAGCAAAAAAAAAACTCCCAACATTGATGAAAGAAAGAGTAGTAACAACAATGCCCACGGCCAGCATAGGGCAATCTGAAGAAAGAAAGAAGAAAGACACAAAAAGAGGAGAAAAGAAACAAGGGAATCCCGAAGAATACAACATGGTACGAGTGGAAAGAAATCTTCACTTCATCCTCTTCGACCTTCGATCGGTATCGGTATCCTGCCCTTCCTCTACAGACCTCTTTAGACTCGATCCCGTCGACGAAGTCCTCAATCTGCTCAACAAGGCCTTGAACTTGTCAAAGTACGACACCGGGGCGCCAAAGCTGCCGATGTCGTCAAAGACAGCCTCTAGATTATGCAAGAACTGGCTCGCCGCCTCGGGAAGCAGGTTCAGTTCCGCAAGCACAAAGTCGGCGTCTTTGTCGCCAACGAGGCGGAGATAGAGATTGCGGTCTGCGCGTCCCACGCCCGCGCCTACGTCAGCGACGACGACGACGTCGCGGTTGCGGGCCACCACGGCGGAGAGAATGTGGATGAGGGTGCGGGCGGCGGATATGGCCTCGGAAGGGTGAAGGGGCTTGTCGCGGGTGTAGATGGCGGCACGGATGAGCTTGACGCAGCCGAGGAGATGTCTTGCCGTCCATGAGACGTCTGGTGTAGCTTCCGCGCTGGAGGAAGAGGAGGAGGAGGCTGGATTGGCGGCGTACGAGTCGAAGCTGCGGAGGACGCGGTCGACGCGCTGGAGCAGTTTCCGGAACGGATCGTTGATGGGGTCTCGCGGGCGAGACACGGAGCGGAAGTAGTGGAAGAAGTGGTGGTTGTCGAGCAGCATGCGGAAGATGGTGCAGTCGAGGTCGTTGCGCTTCAGCACCTTCTTGCCCATCCGCGGACGAGAGAAGATGTCGGGACGAAAGGCCTCGGGCGGCAGCACGCCGTAGACGGCGGAGAGAAGCTCGCACGATTCCTCGACGCGATGGGCCATCGCTTCCTCTTCCGAGGCGGCTTCCGGGTCGACGACCTGGCAGTGTAGGCCGTCGGCCAGCACGTCGAGATGGTGGCCTGCGATGGCGGCGAAGGGATCCCCGAGCTCCTGGGCGAAGCCCTCCCGGGTCATGGTCAGGGCCGTCTTGGAGTCGTGGTGGTGATCGTAGAGCATCTGCTTGGCGAGCCCATCCAGGAGCCACAGCAGGTGACGGCACGGCTCCTCCTCGTCTCCTTCTTTCTCGCATCGACACGAGCACGTCAGGCGCGACGACCCTTGGCCAGAGGCGCGGATCCGGACGGATCGGGTGACGAGCTCCGTCATCTGAAAGGCATATGTGTCGTCGTCGATGAGCCGGCACTGCTGCAGGGCTATCCTCGGTGGCTCGCCAAACACTTCTCGTACAGCATCTTGCGTCTCTTTCGGAAGATGACCAATGTTGTAAGTCAGCTTGGCGGGAGACTGCACGAGTCCAGACGGTTCGTCGTCGTCGTCATCATCAGAGCTCTCCGAGTCCGACTCCGGGCTGGAACTCGAGTCGTCTTCGAAAGGCTCCGGATGAGGGTCGGCGTGTAAGGCGGCGGCGCTGTGGGAGGTTGAGCGGCTTGTGGGAGACATGTCCTCGAGGGTCAGCCTGCTGAATGGTGCAACGGGAGCTGACATTGAAGCTACAATCTCATGCAGGAGAGGAATGAAATGACAGTGCCACGTTTTTGACTGCTGTGGGATGCAGTGTAGGACTGGAGGAAGGATGAATTCGGGGCTTTATAGATGATGATGTGATGTCAAGGGAGGGGATGCGTAACTCCGTCGAGGCCCAACACCAAGAGCCTCGAGCAGGGGAGGGCGGACCAAGCCTCCCTCTCTCTCTCTTTAAGGACCCGGTGAATTGTCCTGTAGGTCATAGAGCCAATGCGTTGGAAAGGCATGAGTGACGCTGTCAACCCTCCCGGCAGAAAGGTGTCCAGGGGGGTTGAAAAGGAAGATGTAAGAAGATCAGGGGGGAAGAGGGTCTCTCGCCGCAAAACTCATCTCGAAGGTCGTCTGAACGCAGCCAATCCGGTCGCTTGGATGCCCATGAACGACATGAAAGACACCTTGCAGAGTGGCTGTGAAGGCATCAAAAGGGCAGCGAAGCCTAAATCCCAGCGCAACGGAACGGCCTCTCTTTGGTCGCCCCAAGAGTCCGGGGCCAGACCGGGGGGCATCGGCCGGCGGAGTGGGTCCGGGCGGACAAGATGGTGGATGGATTTCGATCGAGAGCATAGGACGAAGCATGGCTTGCCATATGCCAGTCTGGTATATTAAAGGCTGCGGTAGAAACGGTAAGAGTCTGTCTCTCATTGGATATCCACGACAGACCGGCTGAGCAACAACAGATCCCTTCTGGGATGTCTGGGTCCGGAGCGTATCGACGAGTCGAGCTTTGTTCCTCCGCATGAACTCTCCCAGCTTGATCCCAAGCATGAATGGCCCTGCATAACGTGAGGCTTCTTTGCTACCTATTCGACGATCAGCCTTGCCCTTCCTTTACATGCCGGCACGGTCAAACCTCATGGTGAAGACGGCCAGGCCGGCGCCACTAAAACCTCTGCATGAGCCGGCCTGAGTCCGTTCGCGCCTACGAGCAGAAGCGGAGGCCTGAAGCCGTCCTGCGTCTGGCAGACTTATTTTTTTTTAAACGCTCTGGGGGATGCATGAAAACGACAGCTAGAACCGAGCCGGGTGTTAGCACGTACTGTATAATGTTTGTTGGTTCGAGCGGTTCTATGTTTGTATACCCTACATTAATAGTACCTACAGATAGACCTCCACAAGGCGGCCGCAAAAAGCGGCCGGACCACACGAACGCTGCGCCACAAAAGCCCTGTGCTCATTATAGCACCTTCGAACTGCTAGAAGCGCCGCCTGGGCAGCACAAGCTACAGCGCTCTCTCACAGCACATGCCGCTCTACTGCACCGCCGCTATAAAAGCCCACCCGGCCGGCCGTTTCTGCGGCCCGGTCTCCATAACTTCTCTACTTCCAGCTGTCGGCGATCCGTAAAAGGGCCACCGCTTCGAGAAACACCGCCATGGACGAGGTGACCGTCTCTGCGGCCCGCCAGGGCGACGCAAATTCGTCTGGTCTCCCTCCTTCTCCTTGTGTCTCCTCACGCTCCAAAGTACTGTCTTGCTGGGAGGAGTTTTTTTTGGGAGCCTCGCCGGTCATCAGTGGCCTCGCAAGGCGTTTTTTTTTTTTTCTCTCTCTCTGTATCGTCAAGCGGGGAGCCTGTGATGTCCCATTTCCTTTGTCGTAGTCATTTTGTGACTTGTTTTACCAGCCGCCCCAGGTTTGTGCCTTTGATAGACGGGTCTGGCGTCTCATACTTGAGAGGCATCCCGATCCTCGGGCACTATCGATATCGGCCTACACCACTCTACACATCCAAGATATGCCATGGCAAAGACTGATACCCTCTTTCCCCGCGGTTGATTCTAGATGGACTCTAAGAGGGGGCAGTCCTCTGCCTATGGCATAGAAGCTATTATTACTGTTACAGAAATCACCAAAATATTCATGTCATGTCATCAGACGAACAAGTCTTCCAGCATTCATCAGCATTGGACCGCAGCAAAATGTGCCGTGTCTCTCTTGTCGTCCGCAACAGCCCTTGCCACCGTCCTCTACACGAGGCATCCCTCAGGCGGTTTGTAAACATGCCCATACCAGAAACAAAGATGGATAATCACAAACGAAGGGAGACAAGTCATGTCGAGTGTTTCGCTCGCTTGTCAAAGGAAGTGATGTTCAAGGTATTACGGCTATACGTTCGCAATGCGATCACCTGCCCCTCTCATCATAATGTGGTCCTTTGGCGAGCGAGATATCCAAACAACTCCATCCTCCCCATGTTACACGATACGCCGAGTTGGAAAACGTCAGATTCAATCGTCACGGCATTTGGCAGACGGCTAGCCACTTTCCAGTTGATTAGGCCGCCAGTAGAGCGCATTTGCGCAGTGAAACATGCTGTTAATTTCTCTGGTTAAGGCCTCGGGAGGCAGGAGATGTTCGCTATAAAACATGGCCGCAAAGTAGGCTCCGCCCAAATACCGAATCAAGCAGTTTATTTGTGACTTTGCCATGTCGCCACTTGCCGAATAAACACCCTTTGAGTTCCCTAGCTCCCCAATCTGAAATCTTCCCGTCCCAGCGATAAAACGCGTTGCGTGGTTTCTTTCTTTATCCGAGGGGTGACTGGTTCGGTAACTACTGACATTAAATAAAAGAAGAAGAAAAAGGTTGATATGCCAGCCAAGGCAAGGAGAGAGTAGTTGATAGTACGGTGGTGGGTACACTCTGTGCAGTCTCGTCCTAAAAGCTAGTTTAAGCAAATGACGGTAAAGCTGCGCGTAGTCCTTCTGCAAAGCGGACGGCTCGGGCGTGAACGTGCCCGGTCTTCAGAGCGGCCTTGGCTGGCGACCTGTCTTTTCGTAGGATTGTCTTGATCTCTGTCGAAGTGGACGAGGACGAGGATGAAGAGGAAGACCGGCCTGCAGACGAAGAAGGCGTCTTCTTCTGCAGGGTGCCTACAGACCGGTCGGATTGTCAATCGATGCCGTGCTGCTTCTTGAGCTGCGCTAAAGATTCCCGACGAGCGTCGAGGTCCTCTTTAGATTTTACCATCTTATCGGGCTGATGATATAGAACTACAAAAGGCGCGTCAACATCCGCTTTTTGTCGCAAGCTAGCGTGATAATACACGACGTGGAAAGACAGCGGTAGGAACAAAAGACGTTGAGACAAAACATACCAACGAGATAGCGGTTCTGAAAGTTGAAACCGTTCAGTTTGTCGCAGGCTTGCTTCGCATCCATGACATCTTCGTAGACAACAAAAGCCGTTCCCTTGGTGTTGTTGGCGATGCCTTGGCGGACCTGGCTGTAAGGGGGGTTAGTGATATCGTTGACTTTCCAAATGTAGCGAGGCGGGTGCAACGGCTCGAGGCGGCAAAGCCAAAAGACATACCGAATAGGCCCAAACTTTCCAAAGAGGTCGAAAAGCTCCTCTGGAGTGACGTTGTAGCTGCGATGAGAGTCAGCGTTTGGACACACGAAGCGAATCCCCGGTTCGGCATCGAATCGATCGGACGTATGCGTACCTCAGGTTCTTTACGAACAGAGCGCTAATAAGTTTTGTTAGCATTTTTCTTCTCAGTTGACCAAAGCATCGGGAGGTGTGGTCGCCCTTTCTCGGAGATTCGAACGCCAAGGTCCCTGAAAGCCTCGGACGTGCAGACAAATCGCCTCGGAGCAGAGCAAGACCGGGTAGAAAGCCGGGAAAAACTCACCGATTGACTTCGGGGGCAAGTTTCCCGCCGCGACTACTCATCTCTTGGATGATTGAGGTTGTGGTGGTGATGCTTCAGACTCGAGTAGGGTCGGAGGTGGCGCGGAAGAGGGAATGCGAAGGATAGATTGGAAACAAGAAGTTCCGGGGTGGAGGCACAAGACGCAAGACGACCAGAGAGAATGGGCGATTGTGGTGGGTCCGATAGGACGAGCGCACGTGACTCGCTCTTTTCGTTCTGATGGCAGGTGCTGATGATAGTCGCTAGCGTGCCCTTTGAGGGAAAGCGCTGCCCCACCTTTTATTTTTTTCTGCTCATTGCAGATTAGCGGTTGCGTCGAGACACGTTTTTGCTATCCTCGGTGAGCGTTGGGAGCTACGTGCACCTTTAGCGGTTCTTCGCCCTACACTTTACGTACCTTAGGTACTACAGGCAGGATATTACTAGGTGAGGTACCTGTTAAGGACGATCAAGGTATCCAAGATAAGGTACCCAAGATAAGGCCCGTGATCTTATTCTCGAGGTTTCCGTTCCGCAGAGCTAGAAGCCTAAGGTATTGCTTTCCTTGTATTTACCCAACTCTCTACGGATTACAGAGGTAGTAGTACCTACTTAATCCATCGTTGTGCCTCACTGCGAATGCTCACGTGCACGCAAATGCGCACACCACAAAACCCGCCCGACGTGGGTAAATTGAAGCCCATCATATATCCAATCCATCCTGTCGGCCCAACACGGTCGCCAAGCGTCCACTCGCCCACCTCGCGATGGCCAGAAACACGCAGAGCGCACGCAATATTGCATCACGCGCCAGCTCGCCTGCAGCGATTCACGGTGGGGGGCGATGCTTGATGAGTCAGGCGACAGCCATTCAGGGGCCGCCCTTGGCCATGCACCCCACGAACGTCTCGGCTTTGACCGCCGACATCGACCGCCCATTTGCGGAACCGTCTGACGCCCGGTGCGGCGACTCTTATCTACCTAGGACGGGAATCCACCAGCCGCTATCACGACTTTGGCACCCCTATCCATAGGAATGCGGCTCGGCCATTCATGATGGCAGCCGGCCCGTCAGTTCCGCAACCAGGACACTTTAAAGTACTCTGAAGAAGTGGAACTAGGTGTCTCGAGGCTGGATGGCCACAGAGTTACAGCAGGATCTGCCTTTTGATGATGGTGGCTTTTACCATGACTGACTGGTCATCCTCAAGGTACAGTAACAAGATGCCATAAACTGCCCAATGCCGGTTTTGGCTACCTACTAGTACCCTATGCGCCGTTTATCAGGCTTCATGCGTTGGCTGGCCGCTGCAACGCTGGTTCATCCCTTTTGGAGGACGATGTTGCCCAATTTCCTCATACTCACTGGTTTCACCACCGTCAAGACAGCCGATTTGAGACTCCAGATTCACATACATAAATGCTACCTTTTAGAGCAAAGCTTATCCGATGGAAATTCTAAAATCTTCAAAAGCTCCCGGCGTCAGTTTCCGGAATCCCTCGGCAACGATGAATCACTACCCGGACGCTCTCCTCCATACGACCGATAGCTCTTAGCGGTAAACATATCTAATTAGAAACATCACCTCATACAACAAGGTGTAGTGGCATGACTGCACAATTCTTTGAAAGATGCCTTACAAGCAGGCAGGAAAAACCTCTACAATACTTTCCAACTGAATGAGCTAGCCGTGGTAGTGTTCTATTGATCAGGGGGTAGACCTCCCTGAAATTGTTCTCGCTGATCGCGATGATCATGACGTAGCTATTGACTGCTTTCAGACTGCTTGATGCTGGAAGAGATGGAACACCCTTGACCTACCAAGCTCCTCCACAAGTCACATATTGTTGGCCCACCCCATTTAGTAGAGGGCCGATTCCATTGCATACACCCACCAGTGACAAGAACATTAGCACGGACGTGTCACAAAACGACGACTTCATTCCCAATCAAAAGAGTCACATGTGCGCGAGGAACAGAAACACGAGATCAAATGCTTTTGAGACCTTATATCAAGTTTTTCGTTGAGTTAGAGGCCAGGCAAGTCTATATGGCCTCCATGGCACTTCCCCATGTGCTCGTAGACGGCGGACCCATTCGAAAAAGTCATCAAACACACCCAGCAAATGTGCGTGCTACAGGCCGTGCACGTCATATGATTGCATCCAGAGATCTTTTCAAGCGGAGTTTTACACTTTGGGCAATCCTTGATACCCAGCTCCTTCTTCAGCTTCAGCAATGCTGCATAGCCTCCGGTTTTGAGGTCTTGATGTTCCGCACACGACATGTCGACATGTGGTTCGTGGCATGCGGAGCAGTTGGGCCTGAGGCAATTGGAGCAGTTCTGTGTTCTCGCATCTGATGTGACTCTATAGATGTAGCCGCAATCTGGTGTTGGGCAGTAACGAAATCTGTCGGGATTGCGCTTGATATACGATGAGAAGGATCGTTCAAGGACATCCTCAAGCGCAGCTGAGGAGAGGTGCTCCTGGAGATCCTCGACTCCTATCACACTCTTACAGTTGCCTTGATCGCCGTGGCACAGGATAGCGAAATCCGTGGCTGCCGTGTGCTCAACACTGCAGCTGCTCTCAAAACATTCTAAACAGTAGGTGTGGCCACAGTTAGTTTCGATGGGAGTGTCCGCTTCGGTCCAACACACGGAACAGTCCCGCGCAGCCTTACTGGAAGCAAGCGGATCAACCGAGTCTGAGACTTGTTCTCTGCCTTCCATGATGGCTAGAGCAAGATCATAGTCTGCCAGTGAACCAGAAAGGATGATTTTCTTCGGGGTGGAAATGATGTCAAACGACGCCTTCTGCGGGCCTAGCCGACTGGCAATCTTTTTAAAGCCTCCGTGGCAAGCCCAGAAGAATTTGTCAGGTTGGAGCTCAATGCTTCGAGTGGCAGTTGCCAGTGACTCGACGCGTATCAGCTCGGCCAGCCGATGCTGCGCTTCTTCGCAACGGGGTCGAGCTCCGAAAAGGCGCAGTTCAGATCTAATTTTGTCTCGGAGAATGATGACTGAAAGTCTCTCCCCCAGCATCTTTATGTCTTGATAGAGCTTGCCATTGGCTTTCAGGGAGGAGTCCCAGAGGACGACATCATCCTTCGTTGCAACGACACCAGCAAGGATAGATTCAAGGTCAGTCTTGGCACGGGCAACGATCTCTGCCGATTCGCCTTCGACCTTTAAGACCCTGAACCTCCGTAGGGGATCTGTGCTGGGGTACGCTTTGAAGGATATGTTGTCATCTTTCCAGGCTTTCTGCCGGGCAAGGATGCTCGGCTGGACAGCGTCGTAAATACTGCTGCTGATTTTGAACTTGGCCGAGAACACGACCTGTACAGTCAACCGCCCATTGCGATGGAAGGGGAGCACCCTTTTATCGAGCTCCTTGGCAGCTCTCCGAGCGTCGGATTCATCCAAAAAGCGCGCAGTCGCTTTCACCCGCCTAGCGTTCGTTTCCAAGGTGACTTCCCAGAACTCCAAAGGCCCGATATTCGTCAGAAGCGAGCGTACCATTGCCGAAGCCCGTTCGACGTCAGTTGGGTATGTTGGAGTTCCCATTTCTACATGGCAAGGCCTGTGGCGCTCCTGCGTGATGGCTTGCAAGACGTCGCGTCTCTGCGCCGCAGCTGGGACCTCGGTCAATGTTACTGTCCAGAGAGCAGGATTCCTAGGTCTGAGCTCTAGGTGATTGACGGATAGAGCTTTAGTATCGACCGTTGCGGTGACGTTCTGGTTCAAGACTTTATAAACTCCTTTTGAAAACAGATCGGCCACCTTCTGGGCAGTGTCTCTGCTTCCAAAGTTCAACCAGACAATCTTGACTGCCTTGTGCCAGGAAATGTGAACTTTCTTGCAGTCCACACGTCGAGCGTTATGACCAGGAGGCATGGGCGCTGCAATCGGTGTTGCGTGTATCTCTGTACCTCTCCATGTGCGACCAGGTTGAAATAAGGCACAGAGTCTCTTGGAAAAGGAGGGATCATCCGATCTCACGGTTGCTCCACAACCACCTTCCATGTGCAGTATATGAACGTCGTCGACGCTAACGGCCAGTCCATCTTCCGCCAGCATGTCCCTAACCGATTGCTCCGAGGTGCTTTGGGGTAATCCGCTGATGCGTGCAGCGGAGAAGTCGCTGGGCAGGCGGATCTTGGATATGCGAGCGCCAGCATCGAACTGAACAAATGCGCCGGCAATGGTTCTTGAAAAGTCGTCTGCCTTGGCATCCTCCTGCGATGAGAACTGTCACTTTCAACATGCCCTGCCTATAGCTGCTCAACAAAATCTTCCACATTAAACTAACCTCCAATAGGTCCGGCTCATTGATTGCGTTTCGGGCGTCTAGCTGCTCTTGAGGATGCAAATACCGGCACCTTTCCCCATATATGCAACTCCCACTTTGGAAGTATCGACATATCGACTTTGCAACTTCCGGGCTCACAATGATCGCCTTGCTTGGCCCGACTTTTTCGGGCTGTCCACGCCGCTATGATTAGCAGATGGTCTTGCCACTGATTCTGGACCTCGTTACCTCTCGAGAGCGTACAGCGAGAGGATCCAATAGATCAGGATCATGTAAAAAGAGACATGAATTCCCCTTCATACAAGTCCCTATCTGAAAGAATCGGCAGGGCGTGGCTGCTCGCCCATCCCGCGTAGGGCCGTGATGCCCGCCCCTTGTTAATGGGGCGGAAAGGGGAGTTCTGGCACTCATGACTACCGTTTCGACAGCGATCCGGAAGCCCTGGGCGCAGCAGATAGATCGATCCTGGTGACAGTCAAGTTTCCGCTTCTCTCGAGGAGCACACAGGGTCTAGACGGCCATGATCGTGAGATTATTACGACTGGGCAGCAAGCAGCGAGTTGGGTTGCTTCGGTGTTGGGAGCGCGTTCCTACTGTTGACACCATAATGCAAGCCACACTAGATCCCGTGTACGAAGCACGTTTGCCGCCAATCAGGGCTAGACTTGATACTCAAAACACTGGATGGGTTGCCTTGAACCTGCACTCATGGTAGGCTGCCTCGTCGGTATTTGTTATACACGAGCATAGCGTATCTCCAATCAGCCACAGCTCGACCCCACTATTCAAAGGGACTCATAATAAAAAGGACTCCTTGCAGGTAGCATAAGATACTACTTATTCGCATCTTGACCTTTTTCTCAACTGAGTCCCTGCTTGAATGTCTGGTGCTCTCGTGGCCCTCGTGATGGAGATGGCTTGGGGGAAACCCGTCACTATAATTGTTATAGTGTGCATTATGTTTTCTACATGAGCATAATCATAAGCGCGCGCCCTTATTATATTATCCGGAAAAAAAAAGAGGAAACGCAAGCAACAAGAATTGGTTAGGACAAAGAGGCATTCAAGTATAAAATATAAAAGACGTAATGAGAAGAGAACAACACGAAAGCAACATGTCGAGTCATTGCACCCTCGGAATAAGTCATTCCCGGCCAAGTGAACTAATAGTGATGGATCTTCACGGCTACTTACAAAGCACCATGAATTTTAGGCCCATCGATCCAGACAAGCGTTCATTCATTCATTCATTCATTCACCACATCGCTGTCTTTTTGCAGCATGAAAACTGCCTTTTTGTGCATTTGAAAAAGGGCCATAAGCGACCTTGACTGCAGCAATCATGATAATACACTAAGCCATTCGTGTTGCAGCGTACCTGGTTTGACAAAAAGGCTGGAGACTTTAGGACCATGTCGGTGTCTTTTGGCCAGAGCGTCCTCTCTGTGTTTGACGTTTGGGAAGATTCACGACTGTTCCTTTCAGAAATACTAGAATCGGATGAAGCGCCTGTGGAGGAATCACAGCGCCTCTTTGACCAGAGTCTGACTGGCGGCGCAGAGGACTGGCATTACCTGATCGACTGCGCGACGTCCCTCCGACTCGCTCAACGTCGCCATGCGGAGAGCCTTGCCGGAAACGATGTCCTCAGCTTTGTCTGGGAAATTTTCGACAGTCGCGATGACATCGCACCATCTCCCAGACCGTGGGAGGAGACCGACCGCTTGATCGCTCTCGCCAGGGACTTGGAGGGGGATGCCGGCCTTTTGCTCCCTTTGCTGCCCGCTGCTTGGTGTGTAAAGGATAGTACGCCCTCACGAAAACCACGGGCTACGAAGCCACGTCTGGGGGCGACGTCACATTACTGGTCTGACCAGCCTGCTTCACCGAAGTCTGCTGCTCATTCGACTGACTACCGTCCATGTCAACAGGCGCTCTCGCGTCAAAACGCCTCCCATCATGATGCTGGCACTTCAGCTATCGAATCGATCTCAGAGACACGGCTCTCGAGAGCCTTGTCGTCCCTTGAGTGCTCCCGTGTGCGGAACTTGAGCCTCAATGGGGAACCAAAGAGAGGGGATGAAACAATAAGATGCAGACAGACAGACGAGTCACCTTATTTCGCACAGCAGACGCCGTCAAGTAAAAAAGAGCCTGTGAAAAAGCGACCACCACCGGGAACAATATCGTGCATCCCGTTCCCTCCTCTCACGTCGCCGTCTTTCGGCATTATCCAGGAAGAGCTGGCCCATGACGCATTTTGGCTGCTCATCGCCATCACATTCCTCATCAAGACGAGCGGACAGCTGGCTTTGCCCGCGTTTCGTCGAGTGAGAGAACGATTCCCTACGCCGTGTCATCTACTAAATCCATCCATTGAGGAAGAGCTCCTCGATATGATACGCCATCTGGGCCTGTCAAAGGTGCGGCTCGCATATATCCAAAAGTATGCACGGGCGTTTACAGAACGGCCGCCACAGGCCGGTGTGCGGTATAGAGTGAGAAACTACGATAGACGGGTCGTCAGCCCTTCACCAAGAGACCTGAGCAGCAGCAGCAGCAGCAGCAGCGACGACTCGGAAGGCGCCGAAAGACCACGCGTGCCAGCATCAGGGAGCGACGATCGTGATCTCGAGGCGTGGGAGATCGGCCACATGACGCAGGGCAAGTACGCCATCGACAGCTGGCGGATCTTCTGTCGCGACAAGCTGCTGGGCCAGGCTGAAGATTGGAACGGCAAGGGCCGGGAGCCCGAGTTTCAGCCTGAGTGGATGAGAGTGAGACCGGCTGACAAGGAACTGCGTGCGTGCTTGCGCTGGATGTGGATGCGCGAAGGCTGGGAATGGGACCCGGCCACGGGCGAGCGCTCGGTGCTGAGGGAGGAGATGCGGACGGCCGTGAACGAAGGGAGAGTCGAGTACGATGATACGGGGGCGTTGAGAATTCTGGCGGAGCCGATTCTCCGCATGGCATGAAGGGGGGTGGTATACCTGCTATTCACCTTGCGGATTTAAGCATGTGAAGGAAGATGTCCAGATGCATTGCATTACGCATACTCGTATAAACCGGGAGCGTGACGAGCTGCCATTGCAGGTACGGAGCACTCTAGAATGGGGGCATTGACAGAGGGAAAGGCCACAGCCACGGTCATCCATCCCATCTCACATAATAGGCCATCACGGAATCCTCAGTTGGGATGACACTGACGCTGATGGAAAGCTCCACATGTGATATTCATAGCATACGGAGTAGGTACCTACTCTACGACACTTTTGGTGGACTTTGCGCCACCGGTATTCAGAATCGCGGCATGTCTCAAGTCCACAGGCACATGAAAAAGGACCTCACCGGCTCTGTTTTAGGAAACTGAATCCAAAAGGTTCCCTATCGTCGCCGCCATCGTGCAGGAGAAAAAAAAAAAAAGACCTCGGAAATGGCTTCAAAAAGTGGACTGCCCGCTTCCGTCCGGGGGGCCACTGGCTGAGCGGCCAGCGATTGTTTTAGGCAGGTCAGCGCCATGTACGGAGTATGTAGAGCACTAGATGGAATCCCACGTTGCGAGGGCCGTAAAGTAGGAATGGGTGAGAGAATTTATTATTTTATGCCCTGTCAGTGTTGGGAATAGGTTGTTGAGAAGTCGCATGCTGCGAGTCCTGATCGGAACAGCCCTCAGCTCTCTCCAAAACTCAATCGATGCCCTCGCAGATCACAGCCCAGATCTAAATAACCGCCAGAGGGTCCCCCCGCCCTAACAGCAACAAGCTATCAAATAGCCCTGCCCCCATGACAGCTTATGTTAGCGATAAAAGTTCAAGGCCCGGCTTCTGCTCACTGCCAAGAGCCGTAGCCGCGATGGCTAGTACCTTTTTTCTTAGCCCTATTGCTTGGCCCCCTCTCCGCCCGGGAAAACCTTAGTTGGATGTATGCGGTGCGTACAGTGCAGGCATATATGTACCTGTAAGTATTTGATGCTTCCAGTTGATTCAACATGACCTACATGTGGCCTGTCAGGCCCTGATTAGGGAGGTCCACGGTGCTGCTTGCCCGCTAATCTGAACCTGCCATTGGAGGGGTGCTGATGCCTGCGGAGTAGCTGTACCTGCCCTCTATTCAGCGATGCGGGCCTGCTGCGGTATCCAGTACTCCGTTCCAGGTACACTCTCTAAGGTATCCAGCTGCTTTCAGAAGGGCACAGACAGCACGAGAAGCGAAGAATGATGATACCAGACTGCTACATTCCTCCCTCAAGAAAGCTACACGACGCAAAGCGCGACAAGCACGCCAGCCCGCAAGTCCCCAGAGGAGACATAGCAGGTATCAGTTACCACTTTACTCTTTTACCTCTAGGTACCTTACTCCGTAATGGCACCTAAAAAGGTGCGGCGGCTTGTTGGAGGGGGTCCCCAAATCACGATCCACCGTCCTGCCCCCCCGCGAGCGGCTTGTGAAAAGTGGACACCTCGGGCCTTGCAGCATCACGGGATTTGGAAAGGACACAGTGGTATGTAAGATAATCCGAGCTTTTTTGAGGTCATAGCCATCTCGCCCACCAAAAGAGCTGCTTCTTGGAAAATCCTTCTCCCTCGCCCCCTCCTGCTGCTGTTATCTCGTCGCACAATTGCGCAGCTCCCACTCATTTCGACACCCCCTCGCCCCTTCGAACCGTGAGAAATCTGGTCCGTCCCGCCTCTCTTCCGGTGCTGCTGTCCCTTGTGTGCTTCGCCATCGGCCACGCGGACGACGGAGACTCCACGCCATCAAATTCGCCCTCGTATCGTATCGCATCGCCTCCCATAGCTTCAATTCGCTGAGCAAGGGATCCGTACTCGTCGGCAAGCAACCCGAGAGGACAAGAAGAGAAAGAAGAAGCGAAGCGGAGAGGCGAAAAGCGGAGAAAAACAACAGCAATCCGCGAGGAAAGGCGAAGCATCCGATCCCCCCCAGAGGAGACCTTCAAAATGTCGCATCGCGGTCCTTCTGGCTACGGCATTGGCGGTCCTAGTCCCTATGCTGGGGGCAGCGTCGGCGGTCCTTCCGACGACTCCAACGGAGGCAGCGTCCTCGACCAGCTCCGGCCCTACACCAGCAAGGTTGAGGACTTGCTAGACTCCATCAGCGAGCCCATCAAGCCGTAAGTTGCAGGCCCCCCAGCCCTATGTTGTTGAACCAGCAAACACTCGCAATCGCATCATCGCCGTGTTGGCTAAGTGCAGCGGCTAATCGTCATGGGCGCGTTTTTGTAGGTACCTTCCCGCCATTGGACGATTCTTGATCGTCGTCACTTTCCTTGAAGATGCGCTCCGCATCCTCACGCAATGGAGCGATCAGCTGCTCTATCTTCACGACTACCGCCACAGTAAGCATCGATCCCCGGCGCAGCATCAGCCAGCTTCTCAGCTTTTCTCTGCCACTAGGCTCTGACATTTTGGAACAGTTCCCAGCGGTCTCACCCACCTTTTCCTCCTCCTCAACGTGGTTGCCATGACTATCTGCTCTACCCTGGTCATCACCAGGAAGTACTCAGACTACGCTGTCGGCGGTCTCATGACCGTCGTTGTCGCCCAGGCGCTTGGCTACGGCCTCATCTTCGATCTCAACTTCTTCCTCCGAAACCTGTCCGTCATCGGTGGGCTCTTGATGGTCTTGTCCGACTCCTGGGTTCGCAAGACCAAGGCTTTTGCCGGCCTCCCCCAGCTGGACGAGAAGGACAAGAAGATGTATTTCCAGCTGGCTGGTCGCGTTCTTCTCATCTTCCTCTTCATTGGCTTTGTCTTCAGCGGCAAGTGGTCCTTCTGGCGTGTCATCGTCTGCGTCCTCGGTGCCGGCGCCTGTGTCATGGTTGTCGTGGGCTTCAAGGCCAAGTACAGCGCCACGCTGCTGGTTGTCATTCTGAGTGTCTTCAACATCCTGGTCAACAACTTTTGGACTGTAAGCATCTTTCTTTGCCATTTCCTCAGTCCCCCTTCCTTTTTTTTTTCTCTCTCCCAGCCCAAACGAGTTGACTGACTCTTGCCGCATAGCTTCACGAGCACCACCCGCACAAGGACTTTGCCAAGTACGATTTCTTCCAGATCTTGTCAATTGTTGGCGGTCTGTTGCTCTTGGTCAACAGCGGCCCTGGTCAGTTTAGTATCGACGAGAAGAAGAAGGTGTATTAGAGTCAAGGCGAAGAAAAAAAAAAAGAAAGGATACGGACGGACCATGTTTTGGACTCGAATGACATGTGAGCAATATTGCTCCCAGATCTGGAACTGTGCCATACACTCTTGTTGGACTTTTGTTTTTCTTCCTTTATAGGTCGTCTGGGAACAACGGGACGTGGGTTCACCAATGTGAGCTGTCATGATACAGGATGGCCTTGACAAAGAGTCATAGGTTGCGCATATATATCACATAGCGAGAACCAACAAAAAAAAAGCCATACTGGGAGTCACGGAAAGGAGGAGGGGGGAGCTGGGAAGTCAAATCATCAACTCGTAGCAGCATCTTTTATTCGTGTTTTAAGTGAGAAAGGCCAAAGAGCTATCAGAGCATGGAATAGTCTGTATGCTAGGTTAGCCCGACGAGGCAGCGAAGAAAGAGGACAGCGATCTTTTCATGGATGCAGGGGTGCAAAATTGCCAACAGACTGTGATCTCACGACTCTTCCCAGATACGTAGGATACGTTCAATGCACATCCCTATGCGATGAAGGTGTGCAACTAGGCCTACCGGCCCATGCATGAGCTTGCTTGGTTCGTTTAGATGCCTCCAATGGCATGCGGAGTATTATTATAAGTGAACAAGTTGAGCGAGCCATCACGTGATGCTAATTGTGCTTTTGTTGCCATGATCTTCCTTTTTAGCTGCCGAGAAAGAAGCATCTCGGCAGAGGAGACACGTTACCCGGGAGCACAAGTAAAGTACTTGGCCAGGTTGCTCATTTTGTCAAGATACCACATGACCAGAGGGTTGTCACTACTTCCCGCAAGCCTTTTATGCATCATTCATAGGTACCTTAGGTATTCAAAGAAACAGAATAGAACAATGACTCTGCTCTTCAGTTGAAAGATTAACCCCCGGGAACTTCCAAACTCCTAGGGCGGATTAAACAAAAGCGGTCAAGGCAGGTAGTGAGTGGTGCTGCTTACCTTATGGGTTTGATATAGGGCATTGGGAGATGGGGAAGGAGGCGGAGTCGCATTGCTTTTCATCTCCTCATAGCGGAGCCTCACCTTTCGTTTTTCTTTTCTTTCATTTTCTTTTTCTTCTTCTTTCTCTTTTCAGTTCTGTTTTTCTGTTCCTTTCCCTCCTTTCCCTTGTCACATGCGAGCGCGTTCTCTTTGTGTAGGGGCCGTTGCCAAGAATCAAGCGGCTCTTCTTGACTCCACCGGTTCCTGAACCCACAGCCAACCCGCATTCTCGAATCGAAATCGCCTAAGCCCCCCCGTCTTGATTTGACTTGGCTTTGCCTAACCATTACCATGGCAGAGGCGCTTGGCACCGCCATTGGCGTGATTGGCTTCATCGGCCAGCTGTTCGATGGCTGTGTCAAGGCCTACGGCTACTTCACCACGGCGGCCAACCTCGACGCCGACAGCCAGAGGCTGCTGTGCAAGGTGCGCATCGAGGAGATGCGCCTCGTCGTCTGGGGCCGCGAGTGGGGCGTCGCCGAGGGCAGGTTCGACGAGCATCTCAGCGAGCGGAATCCGCAGCTGAGGGTGCTGGCGACGCAGATCCTTCAGCAGCTTCACGGCACGGTGACGGACTTTAAGAAGCTGCAGGATCGCTATGGGCTGGTGGACGAGGCGGCGGAAGGGGGCGACAGGGGAGACTCGTCAGATTCATCGTCGACGCCGGCGCCGTGGAAGGGATCAAAGGAGGATGGCTGGAGGTTGAACGGCTTCAAGAAGAACCCAAGTGGCAGTGAGCGGAGCTGGAGAAAAGAGATTGGGCTGAGGACCAAGTGGGTGATAGGAGGTAAGGCATTGGTCTCGATCTGCTGCATTTTGTGTGGGAGAGGGTGAATATGTCGTGATGCTGATTAAGGCCAGACAAGGACAAGTTCACCACTCTCTTAAAGGATCTCAAAGGTACGCTCACCCGCAGCCTGCCCCCCTCCCTCTCCTATACCATAATGAGAACAGAAAACATGGAAATCGACAAGGCCGATACTAAACTTGCAAACAGATTTCAATGACGGCCTTGAAGCCCTCTTTCCCCCTTCCCAAGTCCCGTCCTTCCAGCGGGCCTGGACACACCAGCTCCTCGACCGCGCTCAGCAAGACCTCGCCGAGCTCTCCCTCCTCGAGAACGCCTCCTCCGGCATCTACCCCCAGCTAACCACCTCAGCCAACCTCAAGAAGCTCCGCATCAACCTCGACAGCAAGCCGCAAGAGTCCTTCAAGCCCACTTTCGCTCTCAAGGTGGACCGCACATCGCTCGAGATCCAGGACGTAGAGGAGCCTCGCCGGTGTCGGGCTCACCATGCTACCGCCGGGGATGTCCTCATCGAATGGGTCGACTACGACCGCGATGACATTGAGGAGCGGGTTGCGCACGTCCGTAGGATGGACGACCTCGCCCGCATGATGCACTCGGCTTCCGAATGCCACCCGGACCTCCACAGCATAGACTGTCTGGGCTACACGGATGACTCTGCCAACAGTCGTTACGGCCTCGTCTATAAAAGCCCCGCGTCCTCCTATTCCACCCTCCAGACACTCATCTCCAGCCCAGACCTCAAGACCCCGGACCTCGACGACCGTATCCGTCTCGCCCAGACGCTCGCCGTCGCCCTCTGGTCCCTCCACTCCCTCGACTGGCTGCATAAATCTCTCTGCGGCTCCAACATCCTCTTCTTCCCCTCCGCGTTTTCCACCTCCGCCCACTCGCCCACCGCCTCCGCCGCCCTTGTCCCGGACATTGCACACCCGTACCTCTCCGGCTTCGACGCCTCCCGCCCGGAGCTTGACACCGCCCTCTCCGTCGTCCCGAAGAATCCTTCCATCGGGGACCTGCACCGCCACCCGGCCGCTCTCCGGGGTCGGCCGCACGTCAAGTCCTTTGACATCTACAGCCTCGGACTCATCCTGCTGGAGATTGGCCTCTGGAAGATGCTGCAGGCTTACTACAAGGCGCACTACTCTGCCGAGCGCTGGCGCGACAAGGTCGTCCTGGCGGTGCTGGTGCCTGGGCTGGGCAGCAAAGTCGGCAAGCGGTACCGGGAGGTGGTGGAGATGTGCCTCCGGGTGGACGAGGACATGTCGAGCAGCGAGGCGGGCAAGCTGATGGAGGAGGTGGTGAATAAGCTGGAGAGCATCCGCGTGTGATGGGCTTTTCTTTTTCTTTTTCTTTTCTTTTTTTTTAATGATGAAATGACGATGAGCTTAATGATGATGATATGTAGAAGAAGACAAAAAAATGGATTGTTGTATATAGACGCTAGCAAGGCATTGTAGATGGACAATAAAATCAGCAGCATACGTTGTCGTGATATGAAGTGAAATAGTAGGCACTTTGCTGTTACTCCCCAAGATATAATCTCTAATCGTCAGGATATTTGGCAACGAGACTTTATCAAAAGAAAAAAAAAATCGAAAAAAGTAAAACTCGGAAACTTTATTGTATATCATGCCTCGAAATCGATATATAGCGCGCCCAACCCATCCCCCTTCCCTCGCTCGACTGACTTCATAAAAAGGCCAGCCAACGACGTACCAGTTTCACACGTAAAGGCGCAACGCGCAAATACCCAAATGCCAAATTTGCTTCCATGCCGAGTAGACTGAAAGAAAAAAAAGTCCGAGACAGGAGGAAAGCGGGAAAAAGGAGCAAAAAGGAGGTAAGCAAAAGAGAAGAGAAAAAAGAGGTCAAAGAAGCGAAGAGAGAAGGCAAAAAAAAAAAAGAGTAAAAAACAATAACCGGTACAATGCTATTATAGAAGAAGTAAAAGCGAAAAGCAAAAAAAAAGACTCTCCCAAGTCCCCCCCTTTCCCGTTCCGTCCGTTGCGCCATCGCAGTCATAAACTTCCTCTTCTCTTCCTCCGTCTCAGTGGCTCTCCTGTCGCTTCATCTCTCTTTTCCTCTCGGAGCAGGTCATAGGCCAGTGGCATTTCTTTCTCGGATGCAATGAGGATCATACAACATGTCATGAAATCTCAAAAAAACCGCAAGACAAGATCCAACTTTACGGTGGTCGTGTGGTAGCATAAAACAAAAGTCATCCTGCCCGCGGGTCCGTCCGTCCGTCGCGCCTCTGGATATACTGATAAAAACGCCCATGTTATGCATACGCATGAATCGCTCGTAAAAGAATATAAAAAAAACGTCAAATCATGATCGTTAAGATGAAAAGTTTACAAGGTGCTCAGCCATCTCCTTGTGAATGACCGTCGCCGCTCGCCGTCTCGTCACCGTCACCTACGATGTGCCCGAGACTTTACGTGCAGTAGACGTGGCCGATACGGATGCACCTACGCCGGCGCTGCCAACTCGGCCGCTGGTCTTGCGGACACCAGCAGATTCCTTGGACCGTAAAGGTGAATCCGCACCTTGCCGCCTGCTCGTCCGGACCTTGGTCAGAGTGCCGGGCTGGCTGGGCACCCTCTCGGCAGACTTGGTCTTGACGGAACCGATATTCTCGGCGTCAAAGGAGGCGTCGTTGTCGATCACGTAGACACTCGTGGTCTGGCTCGTCGAGCGGGTCTTCTCGCTGCGACTGGGGGACTGGGCCGCCTTGCGCTGCTTCCGCATCCGCAAGTGATGCTCTTCATCTGATTCAAGGGCCTGGGAACGGCGCTGCGGAGATGCGGCGGCAGCGGCGGCGGCGGCTTCTGCCTCTTGCTCTGCTAGCTGCTCCTCTGGGGTGGCCTGAAAAGAACCCGATCTCGTATATGGATGGTGGCGATCGCGTGCCGCTTTACGCGGCTGGCCAGGCGTCGGCGCCGGTAGATAATCCTCGTGGACTCCGACGTTATTGCGGTCGTGGTCGACTTCACTGAGTGGCGTGCGGCTGGAAGGACTCCGATTCGAGGGCGTCGAAGCCTGAGCGCTGCGCGCAGTCTTCATGGCCCGCATGGGCGTGCTGGGCACTGGATGACCGCCGGCGGCGGCGGCAGCGGCGGCCATCTCTCTCCTCAGCTTGCGCTCGATGCGCTCCTCGAGCCACCATTCACGGAACGTTCCCTGGTTGAGATGTAGCCAGTGCTGCTGAGGTCCGACGACCATACCCGGTCTCATAAAGCGCATGAAGGAGATGACCTCGTTGGCGGTGAAGCCGTGGCGGTAGATCAGGTAGGCACCGATGAGGCAGCCAGTCCGGCCCAGACCAGCCTTGCAGTGGACGGCGACGCCTCGCTTCTTGACGGTGATGGTCTCGTGGGCCATGCGGATGAACTTGCGCACCAGAGAAAGAGGGGGACAGGTTCCGTCATCGAAAATCATGTCAATGTGCTGGATTCCCAAGGCCTCGAAGTAAGACGGAGAGTAGAGGTGCGAATTCAAGCGAACGACCAAGCCAATGTTCCGCTCGGTAAAGTGAGAGAGCACGTTCTTGAAAGGCTGAGGCAAAAGCGGGTGAGCATCGACCGCATCCAGATCCCTGGGCAGCAGCGGATACAGCTCAGAACCCTCGGTGATCTTGGCCACCGGCGCGTGCTGGGGGGACGCGAGAGCAAGAAAGTTGGGGGTGATCCAGTTGAAGTCGCCGTGTTCGACACGCTCAAACATCTCGTACTGGTCGAGGTCAAAGTTGTCCAGGTCGCAGCACTTTTCCTCCTTGGCCTTCCAAACACCGTACACCACATCTTGGACGCTGATTCCGTAATCGGCCTGGCTGTAGCCGGCGTCTCGGAAAGGCATCAAGGGGGGGTCAATCTGGGCAATGGGGGCCAGGGCCAAGTGAGGCGGCCAGTTTTGAATCAGGACCATGTAGCATGCCAGCATACAAGCAGCATTGGCGCGACCTAGAATCACACAAGACTCGCCGCCCCTGGTCAGCTAGTCTGCTCGAAATTTGACGACTCTGGCAGCTTGGGTTGACCCGATGCGATGGAAAAGGAGACTCACTTCTCGGATCAGCGGCGCTGTAAAAGACAATGGGCCGATCCCGGTTCTCCTTGGCACCCAGGATGTCATGGAACTTGATGGCAAATCGGTACAGGTGGCCAATGTGCAGAGGGCCAAAGTCATGGTGGAAGGCGTTGTACAGGAGAGTGTCGTCGACGGTGAAGTAGCAAGGCGGGCTTCGGCTGGTGGTCAGAGGCGCTGGGGTAGCTCCATCCGTATATCGCGATGATCGCTTTCTAGGCGAATCGGCGCCGGGCAGCGGAGTGTCGGGAGTCGGGGGATGGACGAAGGCGCCCAAGTAGAGTCGGTCTGGACGGTAACATGAGCATCAGGACCAGCTGAAGGATGTAGAAAAGATGGCAACCAAATTAACAAGGGGGTGGAGGCCTTCTTCGTACCTGGAATGTACTCAACAACGTGACCCAGGTTCTGGGAGTGTCTCGTAGAAGGAGCCATTCTTTCAGGCTCACCGTAACTTCAATTCGCAGCAGCGAATTCGGACTCGGTCGCGGGAATGGGAAAAAAAAGAATATCGGTATGGTCAATGTAGACTGATGATGTCAAAGACTGCTATGTTTTGCTTGGGGGGGAACCTCAAAAAGGGAGAGAGAGCAAAAAAAATAAGCTGCGGTGAAGCTCCGATAAAAAAAGGGTCGTGTGATCGGTCAAGTAAACAACAGCGACAACAGCACGGATTGAAGTCGGCAAGGCATAAAAGAAGCTCGTCTGGATGGCAATTCAACCCGCTTTTCGAACTCTTTCTCGTTGGGGATAACTGATGCTATTGGCCGCTCAGCAAAAAAAAAAAAAAAACCAATGAAATGGCGGGCGATGGGCAAGCTTCTTCTCCTTCGATGCCGCCGGTTCCAGCAAGCAATGCAAACGAAGTTCAAAAGGCGCGCGCGCTGCTTGAGAGATCAGCTCTGCCTTGAAGAAGGAGGGGGGGTTGGAACGGGAGGAAGCGAGCCGATGATGGGTTTTAGAAGGAAAAAAAAAAAAAAGCTTCGGGGGTGGAAAAGGCTCAAGTGATATGGGCCGTCACGATGTTTTTGTAACAGGGGGGGGAACCCAGACGCTGCAGAATGTTGTTTTCCAGCGCCTGGACAACATTGAAGCTCCCCCTAAACGGAAACGCATCCAGCGCTGGCCCGCTGCGTTGCCCCCCTGTTCCTGTTCCCCCGTTGCAGCGGCGCCCGAAAAGCCAGCGCAGCGCTGTTATTGTGGGCCGGCGGGCGTCGCCAGGGCAACGTCATAACAAGAAGAACTGCTGGCATCTGGGCGGTATGCAACGGGGGGGTGTATACCTTGCTCTTTCAGGCAGCTAACCTGCGCTTAGGTACCTGCGCTTAGGTACCTGCCTTGGGTACTTACCTGTCACCAGGTGAGGTGGCTCGACACCGCTCGCGCCACGTTTGTGGCTGATGCAGAACTTCATTCCGATTTTCATCGTTTGGGACGCCCAACCTCAAAAGTCGCATCATCAGGTTCAAAGTGCTTGCAGGGTAAATTAATCGCATGCCTCTATCTGTCAATTTTCGATAGCGCACACTCTTAAAACTTTACCAAGTCATCAGCATCCCCAGATCCACTCTTTTCTTTTCTTCCAGCCGTATCAGAAACGAACCCCTCCATCTAGTTCTACTCAGCCGTGCCATCAGCCTCACATTCGTCGCAAAAAAGTACACACAGAGAGGGCCCTCCGTCTCAAGTCGCAATGAGTTCCGATCCCCAGTTCCCATGCAGCCTGCAAGTTCAAACCTTTCCCGGGATTCCCATACCACCGGCTAATCAGAGAACAACGTTCGCCCTCTTCACAGACAGCTGCACGTTCCCTTCCCCACAGCCCGCCTCGCCTCCACGGCCCTCAAGGCCCTCCAAGTCGATCCCGAACTGTCGCCCCTCGTTCAGCGCCACCTTTCTGTCATCTCTCCTCCCCCGTCAACGACGACGACAACGAGCGCAGACGGACAGGGCCAGGGAGAGCCAAGGGTGCTGCAAGTCGAATACCAGGCGACCACCAATCGCATGCTGCGGGTCGCCGTCAACTCCTTCATGGAAGGCCTCAAGCTGGTCCTGGAAGTCATGGAGCACTTGGACGTCGACGTATTAGCAGCACAGAGCAATACAACATCAATCAAGTCTCCGTAACCATACATACATCACGGCTCTCCCTTGTGCCGTCTCTCGACGTGTGACATGTCTTCATATACATATATCATATAACCATCACCAACGCACATTACTCGCTATATGATACTGGCGCAATGGTATATACACTACTGGCAAAAGTCAAAGCGAGCCAAGGCCATCATGGAAAGTTTGTGCGCCAACCTCCGCGCTGTGATATATTCACGCCCACTCTCCTCAACTTTCTAAATTACACAATCATTTGATAGGTAGGTAAGATTAAGTGATTAACAAAAGCGCAAAAACAACATGGTGATATGAACCGTCCCTTTGACATTCATGTATGACCCAAAGGAAAACCCGAAAAGCTCGATTATAAAAAAAACGGCCGCCCAAACATGTCATGGTCGTCCCGATTCGCCCGCCGCAGCAATCCTAAATCGTCTACTCCGTAATGATATGGAAGGAAACCCACACACACACACGCAACGTAATATCATATACACTGATCGTATCACGTCACCATCCTTTTCTCGCTCGGGGTGGTAAATCTCTCGCGTATGCTCGGCACCATCAGCGTCAGCTATTTTCTTTAGATCCGTCCGGCGACGCTTCTGCGACGGACATGTTCACGTCAGTTTGGGCGGCTTGTCTGGGCGCATTCTCCGCGCCGCTATCGTCGCCATGCTCCTCATTTATCTTGGACAGGGCCTTGTCCCCCTGAGACACCGGATTATCCTGAGCCTCTCCTTCTGGCCCTTTAAACTTCGCCAGCTGGTCCCTCAATGCCTGTAACTCTTGCTTTAGGTCTCCGTTTTCCTTCTCAAGATTCTTCATGTGAACAATGGCATTTTCCACCACGCTAGCCTTGCTGTTTGACGCATGAGACTGCTTTCCTTCCTTCTTGTCGCTGTCGTCTCCCGAAGCTCCCTTGTTCTTGCTCTCCGGAAGCAGGCTGGCCATGATCTGCAGAGCAGAGTTGATGCGGTTTCGACGACCTTGCTCGGCAATCTTGTGCGACGTCCTCTTCGAGGTCAAATTTGTCGACAACTCGCTGGGGTAAGAGACGCCAGGAACCTGGTTGCCCTCAAGGATGTTCTGGTAATTTGACTTTGACATCAACAGTCGTGACGCCTGGTCCTCGACAGACATACCGGGAGTTCCAGGTAGTAGAGGTTTGATGTTGGGTGATATTCTGGGCAGCAGGGCCGGCGAGGCGTGGATCGAGCCCGTCGACCGCTTGCGACTATTCCTGGCGGAGAGCTGCGGCGTCTTCCGCTGACCGGAGCCGGACGATCCGGGCAGCAGGAGGGGGCTCTGGCTGGCTGATGCCGTTCCTGTAGCCCTCACAACCGGTGAAGGCATGGACTGGAACGTGACTCCTTTCGACGAACTTGACTCTGGCCGAGGAGTCTGAGAACCGAGCCGAGAATTGCTGGCGCTACCGCTAAGTGATGGATTCGACGATATTGATTCCGGGAGTTCGAGCGACTCGATGTTATCGGACAGCGGTGACTCCTGATGGCTCGTCGTGAGTTTCTTCGTCTTGGAAGCAGGCAGTTTCATCAGCGAGGCTGGTGTGGCGGGGTGGGGAGGGTGTTCGTCCATCAGGGTAGATATCGGGTTCGGCTGCATATTGATCTGCGGGCGTATGTAAGGCGACTTGCTCATTGAGCGCCTCGTGGGGATCGGAGGAGGGGGCATTTCGGAAAGGTTCTCTGGCGAGACCGATGCGTTCTCGTCAGACCCATCGGTAGAGGCAGCCGGCAGGGGAAGCAGTCCCTGGTCGTTTGCCTGCAGGTTCCTCTCTTCCACCTCGCTCAGCACCTGCGATACCATGGCCGGGCTGGGACCGGTCTTGCGCCTGAGCGGCTTCGAGATGGGCGAGCTCTTGACGTTTGGTTTGCTCCTCGTCTTGGCGGCCTGGGTCTTCCTCGCCTTCTTCGAGAGATCGAGGTTGACGGCGGGAACCGCCGGCGCTTCGAGGTCCATCTCCACGGGTGAGTTATTTGAGTGAGTGGTGTGGTCGTAGGTTGATGAGGAATCGTTCTGCGCATGGAGCGCTGGTGAGGTGAGCGGGCTAAAGTAGGCCCCCGGAACGGTGAAGGCGTTTTCCATGTTGAAATGGGGGTCCAGGGGAGTGACGGCGGGAGAGACGAGAGGCGTAAATGCCATCTGTGAATTGATCTCGATTAGCAACGGTTCATCTTTGAGATAAGGAAACATGGAATAAGGCAGAAAAGGAGGAAGAAGAGGAAAAAGCGTGCGAAAAAGGTTAAAAGAAATCTTACATCCTGCTGCTCGGCCATTCTTCGATGGTAGCCTCCGTCGTAGACGCCTCGCGACGACATCTGCTCGGCCTGGGAATAAAACTGGCCGCTGCCGGGCGTCATCTCCAGGCTCTGGGGCGTCGGGGGCACGGAATGGCCATGGGTGGAAAAGTAGGTGGCCTGCTGCTCCTGCAGTTGGCGCTGCTGCTGCTGGAACTTTTGCTGCTGCAGATACTGGATCTGGGCGTCAATGTTGGAGATGGTGTCGCGCGGGGCCGACGACGCCAGCAGGTGCGAGGACATGGCCGCATGCGCCGCCGTCATGGCCGGCGTGTGGTTCTGGAGAAGGCCGTCGCTCCTGGGGATCATGCTGGAGGGATCGGCGTCGCTCATGATGGCATCGGCCGTCTGGCGGGGCTGGGCCATGATGGGGTGAGAGCCGTCGTCCTGGAAGCCCTGGAAATCAAACTGCATTCCATCCCCCATGTTGCCCATGCCGCTCATGTCGAGGAACTGGTGGAAATCGTCCTCCGACGCCGCGGCCATGGGCTGGTCCTGCGTGCTCCAAGTTGCGGAGCTCATCATGGCGGTGTTTGGGAGGGAGATGCGCCAAAGGGCTCCTCCGCTGAGAAAAGGGAAAACTCGTCCGGGGCGATATCTGCCGAAAGTTCCTTGGGCTGTCCAGCAGCCGGTAATCTGCTGGACGGCGTCGCCTGATCAACTCTTTTCTAGGAATAAGCCCACAGCGTAGGCAGTGCTACTCCTCCTCTGGGGACACCGCCCTTCCTTGGCCGTTCTGAAAGAAGGAGGGTAGAGGAGAAGATGAGGGTCGAGGGAATCAAAAAACACCGCCGTTAAAGGTCGAAAGGTCGTTCGTCGACGGGGATCGGTAGCAACCGGGTGGCAGGGCTCAGCAATTGGCGACTGGAAACTGTGTGACGCAAGGAGGAGAAAAGCGACGGGTGAGGACGTCCTCCTGACGATTGGGACAGAGGCCAGCAGCACTGCAAGCTACGAGAGAGAGCTGGACGGGCCGAACGAAGGTGAAGAAAAATAAAATGGAAACGAAAAGATATGACGAGGAAAACCGGTATTACTACAGGAGGGAAAGAGAAAGAAAAAAAAAATCCGAGCAGATGGGGTCAATCTCCGACCAAAAAAACTACTAAGAGAGAGGCTGCCGGGGGGCCAGGCGGCGAAGGGTTCGAGGGCGGCACACAAGCGTGGCCGGCGGTAGTAGCGCTTTTCACGTTTGGGCCTGTCCTGTCCTCGGTAGCGCTGTGCTCAACTGCTTTCTGTTCAGGTTCAGTGGCCGCGATGGCCTGTGTGGCAGCCCGGGTGGGGGATCGCAGCAGCGGATCTCGCGTGGCCCGACTGCTAAAAGGCCCCAAGGGGCCCGTGCTGGGACTAGCGGGGACCCAGGTTGCTTTTTCACCACCAGTACTCGTACATGTAGGCAAAGAAAAAAAGCCCACTGGACAGGTAGAAAAAGGTACCCTCTGTCGGCGTCGGGTCTACCTGAGAGTATGCCTCCCGCCGCCGCGGCAGCGCAAGTACATCGACACCACCGCGGCAGTACTTTGGCACAAAAAAAAGGATGGGACCCTTGCCCGCCTGCTTTGTCCCTTCGATGGCGGGTCGGCTACCCACCCCAAAAGGGAGTCGGCAAGCGTCCAGGTGGATGCAATAGCGGCCTATATTTGCTTGCGAATGGAGCTTTTTCAATGCGCTAAAGATGCCCTGTGGCCGCACGATTTGGGTCGTCCCTCAAGCCCTGTTCGTTCAAAAGCCCCGTCTCCTCAACTTTCCCTCTCTCACTTGTCAAGCCTCGTCCACAGTCGGAGCGAATACACACACACACACACACACACACACACACACACACACACACACACACACACACACACACACACATTACCGCGGTTGTAAGCGAAGCGAGAAAAGAGGCTTCCCGGCTCAGCTAGGTCTGACCCGGAGAAAGGGTCAGATGCTGCTGATAATAATCTGATGACCGAGTCTTGCTTCCTCTTCTCTTGGTGGTGTCGGGCCGGTTCGTCCTGTCAGAGTAGTGTGGTGACTACCTAGTACTATCGAACAGGCAGAGCAGAACGCAGAAGTAGAAGAAGATAAAATCCCTACCAAATACAGCAACGCTAGCGACTCTTGACCCGATACCCAGATGTGCATTCCGTACAAACCATTCCACCAAACAAACGGCTCGGCTGCCATCACCAGATACACCTACCGCACATCCTTCCCTCCTCCTCCTCCATCCTACATCACAGCCTGGCACATACTCATCTCTCCCTATGGAACCCTACATATGCATCTGGTCGGATTGGTCCCATCAACCGGCAACGTAACCGAAGAGTTCCCCCCTCCCTCCCTCCCGTCTCAGGGCCCTTCTCTCGAGCACGCCGCAGGTGGAGAGTGGGTTCCAGACCAGAAGCAATAGAGGACGGAGACCCTGCTTTTCAACTCTTCCACTCCCCGTACGGAGTTATTCCCCCGTGGATATATATTTCTTTATTCCCCGCTGGAGCTCACAAACAACTAAATAGTCGCCTGCATCCGCGGATACTCCTCAACACCAAACAGCCATCAATAGCCGCATCTATTTCCTCACATTTATTTCCACCTCGAAAGAAAAACAAATTAGCGCACCTTCCCACGTCCCCTATTTCCATTCTTTTTTTTTCTTCCCTCTCCCCTCTCGGCATCCGGCCCTTAGCAGCCGCCCCCTCCACTTCTGTGCAACCCCCACTTGGCTGTTTTCTAAAGTCTGCAACACAAAAAAAAAAGGCATTAGCAGTTAGTACAACTACTATTCCTTGCATACTTCGAGTCGTCTGCTGCCAAATAGTATTGCTTTAGCACCCCACGCTAGTGAACAGGGCTAATAATGTGACAATTTATTCCCATTACATCCACTAATATAAGCTCCTCTCTAGTGAAGGGGAAAAAAAAAAAAAAAAGAAGCGCCGGTGACAGGCATAGAGCAGCAGGACAAGGAGGGAAGGGTTTGAAGAAAAGAGACCAATGTATCCGCGGTACTGGCCCAAAGGTCTCCAGGATCATGAGAAGAATAACTGCGCCTAGAGCCAGCCGTCAAATTTCATGTGATTTGTGCTGCAACGTCAAACGAATACTCCCCGTCCAATCAGCGCTCGCCTCCCCCGCCCACCCAAAAACTTGCCTGAATCAAGTAAAGCTTCCTCTCCCGATAAGCTGATAGGCAAAATTCAATCCGACCTCATTGCTGCGAGTTTATTTCTTCATGTTCCCATCTGATAAGCCCTCATTGGACAAGGTTAATTTATACAGCTACATACTTGTACGTTACATGCTCTGCAGCCCATACAGGGCCGCTGCCAGTCGGCTACATGCCGCATACCGGCTAAATTCGTGCATGTGGCTTGATGTGATGCCATCCGGGATCGCTTTCCGAGTATTAATGAACACTCATACATACCATCTTGCCCATACCAGTCACAGAGCCTAGACTGAATATAAACCTCACTCCACGCAATAGGTCAAAGTACCGTTCTAAATGCCATACCAATGGCTCAATAATTTTCTTCAACCACTACTCATCCTCATAAAACGCACCGGCGCTCACACCCTAACAGTGCTGCGCCCCATCTCCTTCTATCTAAACTCCTCTGCCCCCCGTCTGTCAAAATTCAATACCATCCATATCTACCATCGCCTGCTCAGCTTCCATCCAGCGAATTACGTGCAGGGGAGATGGCAACGTCAATCACAACACACACACACACAAGGAAAACGGCCAAGCCCGGGCCTGCTTCTAGAATGTACAGAAAATAAATGGTGAGAAAAAAAACACAAAGAGTATGGGCCCAATATGTCCAAACAGAGATGTCGACGCCGAGCTATGCGGTGAGTTTTAGGTAGCGGACACAGATGTGATCTGTATGTAGGTAAGGGCTCCCAAGATAAACTGGAATCGAGATTGCAACGTGCCGTGCTGAGCCAAGAAGCCCGATGCCTCTGATTTTAGCAACGTCTATTACGAGCGCTTTGTTTTCTTTTGGCTCTGCTCCGGACCGCGAAAGAAGATAAAGAATAGAAAGGGTAGTGAGAGTGAGAGACAATTAAAAGCGGCAAGCCGCTGAGAATACCGCGCCCAAAGCAAATTCGAGGATATCAGCCGACCAACTCATCAAAAAAAAAAAGTGAAAACAAACTTCGCTCAAAGATTTTGCTCCATGATCATGTCGTTTGACTCATGCCCGTGAATTTTCACCCAGGTTGAGCCAGCTCATGTCATTTGATGTTGATGCCGTGGCAAGTCGAGGCTGCTTGCTCACACCCAGCTGTGGAGGCTGAACGCTGTTTATGCTGGGGGCATAGGCGCTGCTGGGAGCACGGTCGGCACCCCACGTCTTTCCGGCATGTGTCGGGTCCCATGCTTCGTGGACACTCTCAGGAATTCCACTCGAGTAGCCCGATGATGTTGCTGATAGAGCTGAAACGGCGGATATCGGACGCTCGATCTTTCCAGACATGCCTTCCTTCCAGGGGATGTTAGGATATGACGACACCACTGGGCTTCCGGTGTTCACTCTGTTCATTCCAGGCCGACCATCGAAGTTGAGAGGGGGAACTGTGGCCGAATCTTGCGTCGCTCTGACATTAGGCATGTTCGTGTTCGTCGTCTGGGAGTATCGAGAACTTCTTTCCGACGCGACAGTGTTTCGTTGTGCCGACCCATAGCCAAGGATTTGCAGAGCACTGCCTCCTGACCAGTATTTGTTCCACCCTGAGCTCCTCCGCGTACCATCCTCTGCTCCTGCAGGCTCATGTTGAGCCTGAGGCTCGGCAATGGTAGGCGCAAAAGTATCCCCGCTTTCGTCCTGGATCTCCAGGATAGGAGCTGACTGCGCCTGGGGAATAGGCTTGCTGATAGTGCTCTTCAACTGTTTGTGTACGGAGCTCGTCAAACTTTTAATGGAGCTGTTGCTGAGTTTTCTGGGCTTGTGCTGACCCACACGACCCATTAGAATAGCCATCGAGGAGGTTGATTCCTGAGACAATTGATGCTGATGACCGCGAAACTGGCGTTGAGCTGGAGGAGGAAACGTGCTTTTCGCAAAGGTACTCTGCGCAAAAGCAGCATTGTTCTTCTCGTCCATTGGGGTAATCTTTGGCTTTCCTGTTTCCGGGTGAAGCTGTCGTCTCCTGCTGCAGCGCAGGAGGAGAAGGATGAGACCAAGCAAGGCAAGGAACCCAGCGATGGAGCCGAGAGTAATGCCAAGGATCTCGTTAGACGTAGGTCCAGAGTCACTGCTCGCACCGCTGCTACCGGTCGGGATAGGGGGAACAGACAGATCGGTAGGACTGGCGACGCCGGTGGCAGTGGCTGTGGCAGTGGCAGTTGCACTCAGAGTCGTGGAAGCAGAAACTGTAGAGGAAAACGAAGTCGACGTTGAGGTAGCACGCGAAGTCGAAGTGTGTCGGGAGCTGGTAGTTTTGCTGATGGCTGTCGAAGTGAAGTCTTGAACAGAGAACTGGTTCCCACCTAAAAGCGAGGCTGCGTTTACCCAGCCGTTCTGATCGGCATTGAAAATGGCAAGAGGATCCTTGGCATTGCCGCCAGAGAAAACCACAGTGCCATCGGCTGCTTGGGCCATGGCAAAGCCTTGTCGAGTGTCCTTCGGAGCCAAGGTCGAATTATACTGCGGCCAGTTGCTCAGGGTCGGGCTGCGTTTTTCAATGCTAGAAACAAGAGAATCATCAAGGCCTCGAGCAGCGATGGGGGCTGAGTTGGCAAGAGGGTTACCAGCCGCATCTTGAACTATTGTGCGGCTGACGGTATTTGGGGACTGGCCCAAGTCAAAGGTATAGAGGTTCTTGGATCCGTCACCTCCAGTGATAATAACCGCATTGACTGAACCAGAAGCTTTGTTGATCGGCTGTGACAAGCTCGCCCCGGAATACCTCCATCCAGCAGCAGGGTTGAACCAGTAGATATCGCCATTCACCCCGTCGCCTGTCATCATAGCCGCATCGGCATCGGACCAATCCGTTACGAGAGGAGAAACAGCCGGCGCGGGGCTAGGTGGATACGAGAGAGCAGCATACGGTTCAGAAGCCTGGATGGTGAAAGTTTCCGTAGACGGACCTGTACCGCCGCTCTGGCTACCGGCATAAACTAAGATGACATCGTCGGCCTGAATGTAAGTGCTTCCGTGGAGCAACCGATTTTGTGTGACCAGAGAAGAGGGCGTGATTGTGGTCCAGTTGCCCGTCGCAAATGTGTATTTCTGAAGTCCGGTATAATCAGGCGAATCCGCCGTTCCTCCGACAATGAAGAGGGCAGCATTGCTAGCACCAGGCGCTGTTCCAACACAAGTTGCCCCAGTGACTTTCACTCCTGACGGCAGCGTATTCCATGTCGCACCCTCTTCCAGAGCCAAAGACAAAAATCCTTGCGGTGAATACGAATAAAGCGTGTTGCCATTTATGACAGAGCACGAGTTGTCCAGAGACGTAGGAGGCTGCGGTAACGACATTGCCAATCGAAGTTGAGCAGCTCAATGGAAGACCAGAATGGGAGACCCGTAGCCGTTATCGAGATGCTATGTTGATAGGAAATGTTGTGCCTTATGATTGCATGGCGGTTGAGACGTCGTATCAATGCAATCCGTCTCCGAGATTTGGGGGGGAAAGTAGGTTTAGCGGAGGCGCAGCAAAGCAGTCGCAATAAAGTATTGCAGGTTGCTGAAGCCAGTTGAATCGAAAATGAGGGTGAACTGGTAGGCGAATGATTAAAATGAACGGCTGGTGTCACGATAATGGTGACAATATGTATGACAGTACGGTATAGTAGCGAACGTAATTAGCAGGTAAGCGTATTGGGCGAAAGGCCTTGTAGACTTTCGTCTTGTTTTGAAATCTTGGAAAGAGTGAATGGTGAAAGAGGTGACAATCTTTTCTTTTTGAAAAGAAAAATTCCGAGGGATAATTCGTGGCAGCGGTGCTAAGGCCTTGATAACCGTCGAAAATGGGCCGGGCGTCGTTGAGGCTGGTCAAAGAAGAGCTGATGAAAGTGCAAAGGCCGTGGTATCTAGCAGGACAGCCGGGAGGGATCAACGGCGAAAAGGGTAGTTGGCGTCTCTCAACGCTCTCGTTCCAGACGTGTGACGGTGAGGATTCCAGAATCGATGACAAAGGGTGTCGTAGTCAGAAGCGAAGAAGAGGGAAGAAAAGAGAGCTGCGGGAGGACTCGATTTTACAAAGGCAGGCAAGACGCAACAAAGGGAGAAAACCGCAATCAGCCAGCAAGAAGGGAAACGTGCTGCTGGCGATGTTGTTGTTGCTGTTGCTGCTGCTGCTACGGCGCCTGCTGAGCAGATCAAAGCGAAGACAAACGCAAAGACGAACAGAAAGGAAAGAAACAGCCACCAAGCCACAGGTAGAGGGAAAGACAAGAGAGGCGAAAACGAGGAGGCGGAGGAGGAGGAGGAGGAGGACTAGAGAGAATGGGATGGCTTGGGCTGGTGCTGCAAAGATTCTCCTCGCTGCGACACCCAGGGCCCCCCGGTCGCACATGTACGAGAGGTGCGTACCTTGCAGGTTGCATGCACAGAGGTTCACCACTCGCATGCGCTGCAGAGGCACCGGGCTTGGTACCGGGATGGTACGCGCGCAGATTGGGACGGACGAACGAGACTCCCCCCTGCTCTGTCCCTCAGCACCTTCCCTGCGTCCTACCATCCTGGGAGCTAGCCTTCGAAGCGGAACCCGCTTTGAGACACGAGCGATGGGCAGGAGGCACTCTGGACGGGCTGCAGCGAACCGGGGGAGGCAATCGCAAGGGGCCATCGCACTTGCGTCGCTGGTGTTTTGCGGTGCTTGGCGCCAAAAGGCAGGGAGGGGGTACCCCTGCCCGCGTCGTCCAATCAGCGGGTGTAGGCGGCGTTCCAGCGGCGCAGCACCCGCGTAGGCCCCAGGTTTCAGCAGACGTCACGGTACCTAGAGCCCTTGCGGAGCAGGCCACCAACGACAAGTACTGGATGGCCCCAGGGTACCTAGAGGAGACCCGGTCGCTCAAGACATGCCCCCAGCTTTGCGCCAAGCACTCGTTCCTGAAGGCGACGCTTTCTTTTTAGTGGAAAAGGGGTAGCCGCCAATCAGCCACCTTTCTCATAGTTCGAAGCGCCTTGACGGCTGCTGTGGTGCTCTTTGGGGATTACTAGCACTCATAATGTTCAAGAGCGCTACCACTGACAAGAAACCTCCTACCGTACTGGTGCCCCCCCCCCATGCGAGGACCGGAGCAGTGAATTACGCCTTTTTGGTTCGGGGTCTGGCAACGTCTACATGCGGTCATAACATCTTTGTTTGGTTTATTTCATGGCAATAGGGCATGTCTCCCGTGAGTGACAGAAGCGTCCAATTCCTCCAACCAACCAACCAACCAACACCAGGGAAGGGCCTGGCAGCAGACAGAACCCCTACCAGCCTCCTCCACCACGGCTTTTCATCTGGTCTCGCTTGGACCCAACACTTGCATACCACTGTGTCATAATACTACCTGCCACAAGGTCGCGCATTGTGCTCGGTAATACTGCTGCCACCAGCTACCCAATGTACGTTACATACGAGTACAAGTCTGGTCCAAGGTGTGGAGTGCCATCGGCGCGTGTCCGCAGCGCTCAGACCTCGCGACGGCATATCCGCACTCTACCAGAGACACACATGCTTGCAAGAGCCATAATACAGGCTGCGTCCGAGAAAGGCCTGGCATGAAGAAGGATGGATTCGACCACGTTATTACAAGTACGAGGCGAACCCCCGAACGCGAGATAATGAAGGAAGCAGTTCCTGCTGCCCAGCAGGCGATGAGGGCCGATGCAAAACAACGGCCGGCAAGCAAGCAGAAGCTAGGAGCCTCGAAAACAAAAGCTCCGAAAGCCGCACCGACCACCTCCCAAACCCGATCCGCGCCCTCATCAAGTCCTGGCACGATGGGAACCCGACGACTGACCCAACTGCGATTCTCTTTCCCTCCCAGCGTGTTACTTGCACGGCGCGACGCTCTGTAGAAATTGCAGTGCTGCCGTCTGGCGTCATCGCATCGGCGCCGCTCTCAGGGCCGTCTAAGATACCACTACTACGCTGGGTATGTGCAAGTACAGGCATGTCGACATCGTTCGTGGGTCATGACACTCCGTTCCTAGCAGGGACCCTTTGGCCCACGGCGATCGCTTCTCTTTGGCCGCTCCCCCACTATTGGCTCACTCATTGTGAAACGCGCTACCCGGGATCCTCCCTGCATCTGCATTGTTCAAGCCCCCTATGTCGACCCGGCCATCTACGGTCATCACCCCCACCCGCATCAACCTCAGTTTGCTTTCGAGTCCTGCCCTCGGCTCCGCGTCCATCCAGCCCGCTCAGAAACAATTGTGTGACCCAAGTTGAGATGGTTGAGTGGAGTGTGGAGAGCCGCATATCCTCTCCGATCACATTACGAGGTTTGTTCTTCGTACGGCCGCTTCCAATTGCCCGGCCCATGGTATGGATGCGTGCACACAGCATCTTCACACTAGAAGCGGTCTTGGAGCGTGTCGATTTGGGAGCCCATCGTCAGTGCTATTGTCGGATATCGACGATCGGTTGGCTGTGCAGCGTGAAGATCCGGCCTATCTGCTGGATGACAGCCAGACGCCGGTGCTCAGATCCGAGGCGTCAAGTTAGTGCCAAATTGGAGCGAGTATGAATCTGCTGACCTTTTTCGAGTCGGTTGAGCGGTGCGAGCTGCCCTTCTAGAGGGACACTGCCACCTTCACGTTGTGCTTGTGTCGAAAGAGTCGTGGAAGCCTTCTGCCAGTAACCCCGCGAAGGGTTCACATAAGACCGCCTCTCTCCATGACCTATCCAGTGTGATACACTATGCAGCTTCACACATTCTTTTCGCATTTACTAGATGTCTCTCGTACATGATTCCAATATGACTTATACGAATGTGATGCTAGATAGGGTGACCCGCAGTTGTGGCCAACTTTTTATAGGGTAGGCAATGTTGATGCATCTAGGTTATAAGATGCTCAACACATCTTGCTCTGAGCAAAACTTAGTAAACAGTGTAATTAAAATGCACATTTTTAACTACTCGAATGTAAATAAATCTACTAAATTCTTTATATGGGCATTGTGCCAAATGCTGGTATATACGGCCCAAACTCTCACGGGACTTATACGACAGCCATCATCCAGACTTTTCAATCCACCACGCCTCGTCAATACCGAGCATGCGGAATCTATCCATGGCAAAAAGCAATATCACTGCTACTACTAACATACCTCGTCATCGAGCACTCCACACCATCACATACCTATCACTGCTCATTATACTGCATCCCCCCCCCCCCCCCGGCGTTGATCCTGCACGTGGCTCTTGGCATTGAGCCGCTGTATCCATCAGCTTGCGTCACGCTCTCGAAACCGTGCGGATAGGAATAGGAATAGGAATAGGAATAGGAATAGGGATAGGAGGTCTCGGGTAGACAGCCATCGTCATGGTCCATTGGCCAATTTGGCGAGGATTTTCTTTGCATTCTAGAAAAACCGCTGCAGAAATCCTTTCTTATGCATCTGCGTAGCGTGCAGCGGTTGATGACAAACTTGGATAACATGAAGCGGGCTGAACATGGTCACAGACTTTTTTGTCACTGGCAAAAGGGATGGAAAAGGATAGACTCCGACGCTCAAGGTTTGTTCCTTGACTCTTTATTCATTCTCAACGGATCATCGGCATGCAGAATTCCTTTCTCTTTTTTTTTTCTTCTGCCGATTCATGGACCCTCTGATTCGTCGTCCTTCGACCCTCTCTCCCCCCCATGCACAGACGTAATACATAAACTCCCCTTACAATTTTGACCTCCTAAACGCTCTGTACCCGGTGTCGACGTCTATAAATAACCGACCCTATATTATCGATGCAAGCTCCATACAAGGAAGAAGACCCAGTTTCTCCTATCAATCCATTCTATCTAATAACGCAAAGTGGGCTTTACAGTACGGAAACAGGCCATCCGCTAAGTGGCTGAAGCGAAAGCTTCTGGTGGTAATTGTGACTGTGACGAAGATACTGTGAGCTTCATTTTCGTTTTCTTTTTTTTAAACTACTAGCCGAGCTGGAATCATCATGATAACATACCTTTTTCTCGTTAAAGATAATCAGGGCTCTGCCAAAGTCCCATTCGACCTGCGACAGGCACATCTCCGAGTATTGCGGCACCATGCCCGTCTGCTTGGATAGCTCGGCGATCATTGCTTGATGCTGGTTTGCCGGATCTACGGCAGCGGGCGCGGGCGTAGGCACCGCTGCTGGTACTGGTACTGGTACTGGTGCTGGTGCTGGTGCTGGTGCCGATGCTACGAATACGTTCGGAAGGGGGCTGAATGCTCGTAGAGACAGCATGTCGCTGACAACGCGAATCTGTGATGTTCCCGACAGACCCGGTGCGAGCACAAAGGTGCGAGAGAAGCTGCGCTTGCCAGTTGTCCCTGACTTCTGGTCATACTCCTCGAACTCGCCATGAACGGCGAGGATTAGGCCATCTACTCCCATCTGGCTTTGGCCCGTGGGGTCTGCCAGGCCCGGCAGTGGATGGCAGTCCATAATGTATTTGCTCAATTCGTCCTTCATGTTGGGGTGCTTAGTCATTGGGAGATCCTTCCACAGGTCGTATATGGCTCTCGCTCCTCTAAACAGTCGCTGCGATCTGGCATGTTGGCTGTTGATCTTCATAAGATTGCGAGAAGATTTGATGTAAGCGGCCCAAGGTAAAGGTGGCGGTGCGTTGGGATCCCTGACGGACATTGTATCGACAGCCAAGGAGAATTGACTGCCGTCGTCGTATAGCCTAGAAGTGAGCCCCTCGCGGTTGGTGTCGTAGGCCGCGAAGAATTCGAGCAAGAATTGTTCACCGATGCCGTTGACGTCTCGGAAATCGGGACCGTTCTGTGGGATTGGTTTTGGTTGGCGGGCGGCTTCCTGTTCGGCAATTTGCTGTGCGGTACGGAGCTCGGCCCCGTTGATGTTACGCAACTTGGGGAACCATTCCAGCAGGGTTGCCGTGTAACTGGCGTCTGTTCCTTCGATTGGGTTCCCGGTCATGAATAGGGTCTCCAGCTCCTTGAATTTGCCTTTCCACCGTGACAGCCCGTCCATGCTGCTTATCAAGTTTCCACTCATGTCAAGGTTCTTTAGCTGCGGAAACGACGTGGCCACAGACTCCACCTGGATGACGTCGTCGATGCTGTTATTGGCAAGGCTGATGCTTTCGATAGCGTCTCGTTTCTCCTGCGCTGTTTTGAAAAGACCGTCGCAGATGGCCATGAGGCCCTTGAACGTTTTGAGAGCCCTTTCCCGGGTTTCAAACATGCCGAGCGTGACCAGCTCCGCATCAGAAGCAAGAGCATCGAGCTTCAGCAGCTTGTTGCCACCGATATATCGCTGACTGAGAATTGCCTGAAGTTTCGCCCTGAGCTCCGCCGTCTCCGGGGACTCGGTTGCCTTGTTTGGCGGCGTAAAATCCTCATTGGACTCTACCACTTCCAGCTGGACTCCAGCAAACGTAAAAGTATTGATTTTGATAAGTTCCTCCGCATCCTCCTTGCTTGCCCCCACGAAAACGTAATCCCCAGCTCTGTGTGACTATGGCCGGTTAGCAACTAAGAATAAAAGTGTAAACGAACAATCAGCCTTGAGCGCTGGGGCGAAAAGAAGTTCGACGGGAAAAGTCTCTCCAGAGATGCGCGTCTTCCAGTCGCCATACGAGCAGCTGAGATGTTGGCTGATGTTGGCACCCCTGCTTTCTCGTCAATAGATGACTTACCTTTTTAATGCTAATGTGTCGTTTTCGTCCGGTCGCAAGAGAAGAGGCCTTCCTCTCCATGAAGCTTAACAGATCAGAGAGGCCTCCATCGGGATTTGACGCAGCCTTGCTTTGTCTGAGGCCACGGACCCTTAGCCATGTAAGTCCCTCCAAATGGGACCCGCGCGCTCGAGAAGTTTTCGAAATCCGAGATGCCAAGTCGGAAGCGTTGCCGCTGTTCAGCTGCTTCATGACTATTTGAGCGACCTTCGCAGCGCCTCTGGAAGGGGGCGCAGGTCCTCTTCCTGGGGGTCGGCTTCTACCACCATTGGTTTCGGTCGCAGCGCCTCTGTTCACCCGTTTGGCTGGTGCATCCATGTCAAGGTCTCCATCATTATCGACTCTTGTGGGACCTCTCCTCTTCTGGATACCGCCTCTAGAGCTTGATTTTGCGCCAAGAGGATTTCTGGCGTCTCGGCTTGGTTGAGTCTTTCCGCGGGGAGCCATGACTGTAGGCAGGACACGAGATGTTCGTGATATAGTTGGGGGGTTGTATTGGGAGTCTTCAGCGAAGAAAAGAGTACGACCGAGCCGGCGCTGCGCTGCTACGATCTCTTTGACAGAGATAAGACCGAGAGCGTCGAGCTTTTGGCCTCGCCTACTTGCTTGAGGCTTGAGGCGGCGGCTGGGCGGTAAGAATCGTGTTGGACGTTGTCGCTTTAGGACTCCCGAGGATTCAGCGCTCTGATAAAGACACTCGCTCCGCTTTAAGAGGTTCGGAGGCGGCAGTTAAGGCTGCGTCGACCTTCTGAATCTTTGCCGCGGCAGTTGATCAGGGTAAAAAAAAAATATGCGGACTGCGTTGAGATGATAAGAGAAAGCCGGTCGCCCGAACCGATAGTAGAGGTTTGGTCGAAAGAAACCGTACGAGGCCCCCGACGAAGACGGCCTTTGCGATGTTCACGAGGGTTGGCGGCGCAGGTCCGCCTTGAAGAAATGGTGAGAAAAGAAACAAGGTGTAGAGAGGTGCATGATGCGGATTTGATGTTTGTTTCTGGCTCCACCTTCTGCGAAAGTCAGTTACGCTGCTAGGCGTAAAGCATCCTAGGTCTAGGCTGCCAGCCTGAATTTTGCATTATTGCCTAGAGAAGACTAGTGGCTGGCTGCCTACCTTAGGCCCCACCGCTCATAGTCGCACTCGTCGATTTTCCAAGCAAGGTACTAAGGTACCTTACTCTCTCTAAGAGGCAGTATGTACTGTAAGTACCTAAGGTACGATGTCTGCAAGCTGCTATACTGGGGTGCGGAAAATTGAAGAGTCTGGCTCGATATGTCAGTGAAAGAGCGTTTTGAATGAGGCAATCTCCAATATCTGCCAAGTTATTCTTAGGCATAGATCCTTTCAGTTAGATGCATTCAGAGGACCACTTCGTCAAGATACTAGTAATGTACAAGGTCCTTTGTGTTCTGCATCGCGGCCATCAAAATCACGTGATGTGGTACCTTTTTCGCGTTGGCGTCGTTAATAGTGGGCGCGTCCCGTTTGGCGACGTGCAGCTACTTCATACAAACTAATGAAAGGCAATTCATGCAGCTTCCGATCGCTGTTGGCGAGAGAGAGAGAGTAATAACACGAAGCCTTTGACCTCTGAATAGTATATCTTTACAAGACATGACACAGGACATATCTTAAAAACCTCGGTGACAATACCGCATGGCATTCAGCAGCCATGGATTCAGACGAGTTTGACGACGATATTGCCGATGAGGACATTCTTAATGCGTTTGATCAAGTATCTTCGTCAAATGGAGGGCAATTTGCGTCTACGTCTACTTCTTCTTCCAACGGAACTAATAACAATGCTGCTAGGACGATGAAGCAGAAATGGGCGGCGCAGGAACTGGATGATCTACCGTCAGATGCCTTCTCTTCACCGGAGCCTGCGAAAGAGAATGCACGGGTTCTCGCTCAGCCTGTAATGACCGGCCGTACTGGTTTTAGTCGTACCAATTCTGGGAATTTCCGTCAGACGACGTTATGGGGTGGACAAGCGGCGAACGATGTTCCTCCGTCCCAGCCTGCGACGGCTAGGGTGGTCTTTCGCGCTGACCGGCCTCCTGAACCGCCTAGCCAGCATAAACTGAACAAAGAGGCGATGAAGACATGGGTCTATCCAACAAATTTGGGACCGACCCGCGACTACCAATTTAGCATTGTCAAGAATAGCCTGTTTAACAATACGCTTGTGGCACTGCCGACAGGGTTAGGAAAGACGTTCATCGCTGCTACGGTGATGCTCAACTTTTACCGCTGGACAGAGTCGGCCAAGATAGTCTTTGTAGCGCCGACAAAGCCGCTTGTGACCCAACAAATTGATGCCTGCTACAACATTGCCGGCATACCTCGATCGGAAACGACACTTCTTACTGGCGATATTCCTCCGGTGCTGCGGAGTGAAGAGTGGAATAAGCGGCGAGTGTTCTTCATGACACCGCAAACGCTTCTCAACGACCTTTCACACGGATACGCGGACCCTAAAAGCATTGCCCTCATTGTTATTGACGAAGCGCATCGCGCGGTGGGCGAATATGCGTATGCCAAGGCTACTAAGCTCATTCGTCGATTTTCCAACAGTTTCCGAGTGTTGGCGTTGACGGCTACTCCCGGCTCAAAGGTCGAGACGGTACAAGAGGTCATCGACAACCTAGGCATCTCACATTGCGAAATCCGAACTGAGGAATCCCTTGATATTCGGCAGTACGTTCACCAGAGGAATATTGACCAGATCGTCCTTGATCCGTCAGACGAGATGAATCTCATTGGCGAGCTCTTTACCGAAGCCCTGAAGCCGTTGACGGAGAAGCTTACTTCGCAAAATATATGGTATGGGCGGAATCCGATGGCTCTCACGACATACGGCTTGATACAGGCGCAGAAAGAGTGGTTCGCTACTCGTGGCAATCGTGCCAACCAAGGCGTTCAGTTCATGATGCGAGCAATATTCAGTGTACTGACAAGCCTTGCCCACACCATCAAGCTATTGCAGTTTCACGGGATCAAGCCCTTCTACGACAACATGGTCGATTTTCGCAGTGAGCAAGAAGGGAAGGGTGAGAAGGGATCAAAATACAGACGCCAGATCATCGATAGCGCTAGCTTCCAAGAGATGATGGATAGAATTGCCGGATGGCTCAAGACTGATGGGTTCGTCGGGCACCCAAAGCTGACGGCCTTGGCCGACTGCGTCTTGAACCATTTCATGGACAACGGAGAGGGAACACGGGTGATTGTGTTCAGCGAGTATCGCGACTCTGCTGAAGAAATCGTCCGCATGTTCAATGCGCACAGGCCTCTCATCAAAGCTACCGTCTTTGTTGGGCAGGCTGACGGCAAGCGCGGCGAAGGGATGAAGCAAAAGCAACAAATAGACACTATCGAAAAATTTAAGAAAGGCGCTTATAATGTTCTCGTGGCCACTTCAATTGGAGAAGAAGGTTTGGACATTGGTCAAGTGGATCTAATCGTCTGTTATGACTCTTCAGCATCGCCTATTCGGATGCTGCAGCGGATGGGCAGAACAGGACGAAAGCGAGCTGGTAACATTGTGCTGCTCTTGATGAGGGGCAAGGAGGAGGAGCAGTTTGCCAAGTCAAAGGATAACTATGAAAAGATGCAAAAGCTCATTTGTGAAGGAAGTCGGTTCAACTTTCGATTTGACCTCTCTACGCGGATTGTGCCTCGAGACATACGGCCGGAGGTCGATATGCGACATGTCGAGATTCCAATCGAAAATACTCAGAACACGTCATTGCCTGAGCCTAGGAAGAGACAAGTTCCACGGGGTAAAAAGATGCCACCTAAGAAATTTCACATGCCGGATGGTGTCGCGACTGGCTTCCAGAAAGTCACAGACTTCATGAAAGGTTCTTCATTGAAATTGTCGTCAAAAGCAAATCAGTCGGCAGCGGCAAGTCGGCCAGTGCCAAAGCGAAACCCCGAGCTGGATGATCTTGCGGCAGTTCCTGATATGGAGCGCGTTGTGCTAGGCTCTGATGAGGTTTATGAGCTCGACCGGGCCTATCGGAATCTGCCTTTCAATCATAATGTGGTTGAGGAAATGGATATGCCTAGCATGGCAGCTCATCCGGATCTACAGAGGCAACTGCGGCCGACCGTCCTAGTGGCGCATGGCACACATACAAAACGGTTCGTCAAACTGCTGCGAAAAATGGGCACGGATTCCGATAGTCTTGTAAGAGATTGTCAAGAAGTGGATACTAGGGACTACCTCAGGCTTCCCGTCAAACCATTTGTCCATTCTGATGATGGCGAGACGGATGCAAGTGACGAGCTGATTGAAATGGATGGGAGAAAGAGGCCTAATGGCGTAGCCGAATTAGACGACGGTGCTTCAGAGAGCGAAGACCTGCCGCAACCGCAGAAGAAAAGAAAGGTTTCCGCTAAGAAGGCTATTCAGCCTGCCCCCAAGCCTGTGTTGGAGCTGGAAGATGAAGACTTGTTTGGCTCTGAGCCCGGCATCGACGTCGAAGAAGTAGAGCAAGAGCCCGGGCTACCGCCTCGACTCAGTGAAGCAAAAAGAAACAAAAGGTTAAAGGCCAAGTCAAAAGGCAAACATTCACGGCCACGTGGCATCGGCAGTGATGAGCTTGGGGATGACTGCGAGAGAGACAGCGATCTCCTTGACGAGAGCGACTCGGATGACGGAGCGGACTTGTTGGACTTTGTCGTGGCAGATGACCAGGCAACATCTAGCATGCGGGACTCACAAGCAACGTCTCCCACCTCTGCGAGTGAACGCACACCACGGGCGGCAGCAAGAAAGCCATATTTTGTCCCAACTCAGTTTACGGCTACGCAGGAAAGCGAGGGTGTGCCTGACTTGAACGCGCTTGTTGATTCCTCTAAATCGAAGAGCCGACCGAATGAAGATTCTGAGGATGCTGCGCCGGCAAAAAGGAGGCGACGCGGAAGACAAGCGTTGCTGGATAGTGACGACAGTGACATATGAATACGAGCAATGTGAAAATAGGGGGTTAAAGGTTGGGCGAGCACTGGAAAGGGACGAATGATTTTTAAGACTTATGATGATGCATAATATGACAGTATAGCATACTCCTTTGCTTTCTATTCGACTATCTGTGTGCAATGGGCTACAATGCATGAGTTTAACACTAGCTTATATAAAACTGATTGGTCAATAACTCCTCTCTTGGAGTCCTTTTGGGGTCTTCGATCTATTAGACTATGAGATACTAGTTAGCACTCAGTCGAGCTCAGTATGGCCGGTGAACCGGCGGTATAGGTGCCCACAGCAGATCACACGACATCTCTTTCAACTCTTGCTTTCAGAAACCCAGGTATAAGCACTACGGCCCCCATCACCGCCAGCAGGACCACTTCGCAGACCACCCAATAGCGCATATGACGATGCATAAGAGGCGTATGTTTCCACGAGAGCCTTGCTGGCAGCGACCAAGGAACAGCTAGCAAGAGCACCCAGGAGGGCCACCCCCGCCGGCTGCTCGGAGGCAGTCTCAGACGGCTCTTCCTATAATGAATCGGGTTCAAGGTAATTCATCATTTGAGAGAACGGAAGATGGTGTGTGTGATGCCTGCGCAAAGGGACCATAGAAAAGAAAGGAACGTACATTTTTTACTACTGCTGTGAATAGCCCGTTGGTTAGTACTTGGGAAAATGAAAAGATCGAGAAGAAAAATTCATTTCATGGATGTCAAATGATTTATCGGACATGTCGCGGCGCAATAGGATCCCAATGCACAGAAGAATTGAAAGGGGAAGAAGAAAAAAAAAAAGAAGAGAGAAAAATTGCAGTGACCCGTCCCGTGATGGAGCTGTGCGGCCTGGACGACAAGCTGTATGGACAAGCACGTGAACCACCCGCAATAAGTGGGGACCTCGACCGACCCACTCGTTCACTACCCGAGCTGTTCCCCATAATTTTTAGGTTAGTTAGGACGCAATCGCAGCAACTGCCTAAGGTAACTAATTAGCATTTGGCTTTGCTTGTTCTGCTCTGCTCTGCTCTTTCCTCCGGAACAAAGCTGAACAAAGCATGACGTGACGTCAAGCCAATGCCCGTGTCTCTTTCCTATCCATAAAGACGCGAATTCAAAGGAAGGTGCGGCTCTTTCCCTGCGACTGCCAGTTGTTTCCTTTTCCATCTGCTTCCCTGCTGCTTTTTTTTTTCCCTCGCCTGCTTACAACGGACCAAGGGCAGATTAGTACCAAGTTCAACCGTTACAGAGTAAAAGACAGCATCATGGCCAAGGGGATTTCGGTCCTCAAATTTGTGGGCACGGTGTCCCTCGGCTTGTTGACGGTAAGCTGAGGCTTTTCTTTCTCTCATCGGCTTTTGTATTTCTCTCCTCGATGGTCGTCTAGTGATTGTGGTGATGGCGGCGAATTGTGCGGATGGCCGCTTCCCCTCCGAGGGGTCGCATGCCGGGGCTACCATCATCGCCTCATCACACCTCTGCCCCCCCCCGCCGGCTCAATTGGCTTTTGCTCTGCGGAATTGCGAGAGCGCACTGCAAGGGCCATCAATCAGCGACAGTTGCGAGTGGCTTTCAAGCATTCGAACATTGCTGGCGATTTCAAGAGTGGACGACTTTATTGCTGACATCTCGGCATCGTAGGGTGTTTCGTATACCGTCTCAAACCTCACTCTCCCAACACTCCTCAACCTTCCCTCCTCGTCTTCAGCCGCTCACGCCCTGACTTCGCTTCAATCCTCCCTGCGCGTCCCGGTCCTCGCTCTCTCGTCTCTCGCGGCCGCTCCGCTCTTCCTGTCCTTCGTCTGCTCCCCCCGCTCCGCTCGCCACCCGTATCTGTTCTACACCTCCGTGCTTGCCGCGTTATCCCTCGTTGTGCCTGAGTACCTTCCCCGACCGGCGACTCCATCCCCGAAGCCTACCGGTGCGCGAAAGGCTGCCTCAGCTAGAGCTAAGATGGAGGCCAGCTATGAGGTCTTGGGCGACTCGCACAGTGAGGGAGACTTACCTAGCGAGTCCGAGCTTGAAGATGTGAATGGCGAAGAAGTCAGGGCTAGTGTTGTGGGTGCCGCACGCGCGTATACCGTCAGGACTGGCATTGCTGCCGCCGCCTTTGTGCTATCTGTGGTTGGACTGTGGGGTGATGGCGCTCCAAGAACCATTCGTTACTACTAGGGGCATGAGCTGGCTCGTGTAATTTGTGTAAGATGATTGTTGCGGATCTACTTGAATGGTTGTGTCTGTAGTTGGGTTGGAAATGTCTTTTGACATGTTGGAAAGATGGATTGCTTGCGCAGGAGAGCAAGAATTAGCTATCACCCCGACTCTCCCATCAGTTCTTTGAAAATCAAATAAAAAAAAAGTCCATATAACCATGCAGGCATTACAAAAGTAGACGGATGTCTCTTGGTGGCAGCTTATGGTAGGCTTATGTGTGTTACAAAGTGCATGATACTGGGGTTTATATTCAATATCAAAAGCTATCTAAACAGTCTCAACATCTAGTGGCTCGTAGGAAGGTCCATTCTTACAGTACCCATGGTGATACGCATTGCACTCCAAGCACTTTCTAATGCCGAAATGCTGAGCACTATACCTGGAAAACTTCCAAGCACGGCTCAACCTCTGCGATAGCTCCTTGGCCGCAAAGTCTCTCGTGTCCTGGAACGTATTCTGGCCATTGCCGTCCTCTTCATCATCCTCTTCGCCACGCGCTTGGATGGAAAAGTAGCGCGAGGCGGCATGCTTCTCGCCGAGTCTCCTAGTGACGTCGTTGGCCTCGTTGAGGCTCACGAGGCGGCGCTTACCATGGTTCTTGTGCATGGCCGTCCTGCAGAGGTCCCAGATGACGCGGTTGCGCGCGCATTCGGAGAGGGTCTCCTGGCTTTTCTGGAGGCCGACCTCGCCGATGATGGCGGCTATTTCACTGGGTTTGTACTCGTCGCTGAGGCCGAGCTCGGCGACCTTCTGCCGCAGCTGCGCAGGGCTCAAACCCTGGATGGTAGAGCATGGGATAAACTCGTGGACGGGTTTCTTGAGAAGGGCCTCGAGCTTGTCAACTCGTGGGCAACTAATCTTTGTCGGTCGGGCGAATTGGTCGGCCGTGGCACCATCCTGTGCCATTTCTGCCGGCGTTCGTCCAACGGCGTTCTCTCTGTACAGGAGCTGAGGCCTGAAGTCGACAAGCCCCTTGACAAGGGAGAGCAGCTTATGCATGATGGCGGTATGTAGGCAAGTGTCGCCGGCTCCGTTGAGCATGTCAAGCTCCTCGCCCTTGGAGGTCTCTAGCATGAGCTTCAGCATGTCGGCAATGTCCTCTTTTCTGTCGTACGGCAGCTGTGATTGGTGAGAAGGGTAGTATCTTCTGCGCCTCGAAACTCTCGAATAATTTTCTTCACTCACGCCGCAGACTTGGGAGATCCATGCGTGTAGTGGCGTGAGACCGTTTGCCTGCAAGCTATTTCGCTCACAAAAGAGATGGCTTAAAAGGCCGGGGTGAATAATGTCAAGGAGCCGGCGGAGGCTGGCGGCCTTTGGATTGCCGGCCACGGCCGCGTGCAAAATGTTTTCCCCCTTGTGGTTCCGGGTTGACTGGTCGGCATTTGCGTCGATCAGCAGCTTGGCATACTGCACGCGCCCAAGACGACAGGCCATCATCAACGGCGTATCGCCATCCGACGTTTTCTTTTCGAGGGAGTCGGGACAGGTTTCGAGCAGATACTTGATCAGTTTGACCGAATCCTCAGACGGTGAGGCCAAGACAGCAGTGTGCAGTACAAACTCATCTGTTAGGAGACCCCTTTTGTTAGCAAGAATGTCAATAACCCGTGAAGGAAAGAGAACAACTTACTGTCTGCTCCAAGCCATTTGGAGATGGCTCGGTCAAAGCCGCCTGGACTGCTGGTTAAATGCTTGAGCCTATGATCTTCAGACGCAGCCTTGGACTTGGCAAATTCGCCATACAGACGATGAGGCGTATCACTCAAGAAGAACTCGACTCCTTCAATGCGACCGCCGAGCGCAGCGTGAAGAAGGGGCGGCGTCTGAAGTCCAGTGGTCCTGACGACCATACGCCGGCCAGCAGTTGCCCAATCCTTTCTGTAGACGATGTCAGCCCACTACAATCTTCCGGACTAATTGATCAGCATCTAATTCCATACCTCTTCTTGCCGTAAACGGTCAAACCCTGATAATAGCGAGGCTTTTGCTTCAGCTCAACTCCGCTCTTCTTGACGAGATGATCTAAAGGAATGCCTGCTCCTGTTCGCTTGATGAGAAGGCTCAGAGCTTCTGTTTTCCCATTTTGCACTGCCCAGAGGAAGTCATTCGTGTTCAGCGTGAATCTTCTATTAGGTTCGTCATCCTCTTGACCTGCAATCTCTGAGTTCTCATATTCCTTAATCATCGCCAAGAGGATCTTGAGGGACACGGTATCATCCTTCTCCATGGCTTGAACGAAAAGTGTGGCGGTGTCTCCCATTTGTACCGCTATGCCGTCATCGTTGGTGACGATGCGAGGTGCAAAAGCACATATGACGTTGAAAGGTCTCGTGTGAGACTTGACTTGCATGGAAACCTTGCCAACATCATCGATGGTGAAGTTCATGTCAATCTTTTCTGAGACAATTCGGAGCTCACTATCTGAATCTTGTCCATTGTCTTCCTCGTTTGAGTCCTCATCCTCCTCATTGTCGCCGCGAGACTGCATCTTGTACCGAACTTTGTCCTTCTCAGGCGCCGACCATTGAGCTTTGATGATCTCTAGGATAGCCTTGGCTACGTTGGAGTGTCCACGCAAGAAAGCTATGGAAAATGGCGTGTTGAATTTCGAATCACGAATCGCCATGATAAGAGGCGCATGTTCCCCGTCGGGGCCCCAAGGCCGAAGTGTCAGAGATTTGATTGTTTCAATGTCCCCGATCCAAGCGGCTTGCATCCTAAGGTTCACTGTTAGTCTTGTCTGACATCGGAGACACGATGAGAGCCGAGAATAGCGGAAAAAGAAAAAAAAAATATATGAGATGTTGTGCACTTACAGCTGCAGATACCCGTCATTCCTTGCCTTGGTCATGTCCTTGTCTCCATAGAACACGAAGCTGTATTCAAAGTCTCCTTGCGTGGGTTGTTGGGGATCGGTATAGTTCTGGTGGCGTTTATCCTCCATCTTGACATCCGGATGAAGTTCTGTAAAAATGAGACCACCCTTGGCGACGAGTGTGCGCTCAAGTTCAATGAGATTCGACAGGGCTTCTTCGATTGCAGTTGCCTTTTCAACAGTCCCCCGAAGACCAGCCGCCGTGTTCAACTCTTTCTTGTAATAATACTTTTCCTTCTTGTACTGCTCTCGGCAGTCTTTGATCTCGTGGGAAACCAGACAGTATTGATAGGTACCAGGCTCGAACTTTTCAAGATAAGTATCGATGCCTGGCCGTTTTATAGGTTCTTTGAGGCTTGGTTTCTTCCCGCTATATTCCCGCAACTTCTCGATGAGACGTCTGACCAAGTCCAATGCGGTAGTCCCAGTGGTCCAACTGCGCTGGTACACGTTGACCATTGCAGACGCGGTGTCGTGAGTGAGGGCATTTGGATTTGCCCCACGCTCCAAAAATTGAAATGCGGACTTGGTATCGCCTCTACGGATAGCCGTGATCAAAGGCTGCTCCACTGATTGCCTGTACGTCTGTTGCGACTGCTCTAGATTCCCGAGTCGATCAGACTGAGAGGGAGCGATCTTGGCTGCCTTCAACCAGGTATCAAAGTCAATTTCAACAAGTGCTCCGGCGTTTAGTATCTTGAGAACGAGTATAGGGTCGCCTTTCTCAAGAGCAGAGTGAAGTGGTGAGATGACTTCTGGATTCCAGAAGTAGCCTGAAAAAAACAAGTGATTGATGGCCGTCCGAATACCTCGGGGATCGTTCTCTATGAGGGTATCGACCAATTCTGTGCTACCATCAGCGATATAACGGTGAAAGACGGTGCATCCGTTGGGGTCGGCCTGAACACTTGTGGCGCCCAAATTGAGAAGCAACAGCGCCATGGTTTTTGCTTTATTGAGTGGCAGCGATAATGCAAGCGTCAGAGTTAAAATGGCCGCCGTTTCTTCGGAGGAGTTGTTATTATGATTCAAGAATTTGACAGGAAGTATCGCGTCCGCGCCATACTAAGCTAGGTCAGCATAAAAAGAGTATACAGGCTCACCATTAGTCTACCTAGTAGGCATAGGTGAACCGGAAATTGTTGGGTACTCACATCACAAAGGGCTTTCACGGCATCTTCATGCCCTCCTGCAATGGCAAGATGGAGAGGGGAGCATGGAATATCCCAGGCAAGCACATCAATCTGATAGAAATCGGGCCCATCTTCAGGTCCGTCGAGCGGCACAGCATCTTCGGCGCTCTCCTTCTTCTGGTCCACTTTGACAAAGGAGCCAGTGGTGATTGAATGCGCGTCTGTCTCCGTCTCTGCTTCTGCATTATCCACAAGCTCAAGGTCGGAGCCGTCGTCTTCTGGATCTCCAGCTTCCCCAGTAGTCTCCTGGGTACGGTTGCCCTCTTCATTCTTACTCTCTGCAGATCCTTGGGCTTTCGCAGCCTGGCGTCTTCTCCCTTTTCTTTCCTCTTCAGCATCTTCATTCTCGGCGCTCTTGTCCATCAAGATCTTGATGATTTCGGCGTGGCCTCTCGCTGCGGCAATGTGAAGAGCCGTCTTGCCGTCAGCTAGGCGAGCGGTCAGGCGAGCACCATGATTAACCAAACAGCGAACGATTTCTGGCGAAGACACCATGGCGGCAAGGTGAAGTGGTGCCCGTCCGGTATAGTCGCGCTGATTGGGATCGGCGCCTTCTTGAGAGAGCCAGTTAAGGACATCCTCAACGTCACTTTCCACAATGGACTGGAATAATCTGGCGGTGTTACCGACGTAGGCCATATCAGTCCAGTCTTGCTCCGTCAACGGATTAAACGATCCGATCTGCTGTCTGCCAGGGTCGTCGATGAGAAAGGAGACTTTACCAGAGATATAAATCTCTGCCTCCTTCTCGGCGACTTCAACCTCCTCCGGAGTCACTGGTTTTGGGCAGGTGCCGCAACAGTCCTCAATGACATCCTCTACTCTACCGAAGAAGGCGGGATGACGATGCAGATACACCTCGCGTTCCTTGGGCTGATTCCACTCAGCATTGAGAAGCAGGTCTCTCGTGTAGCAAAGCTTTTCAATACGTTTTGCGTTGAATTTTTCTCCATATGGAACTGTGAAGGTGTGATAGTTGCTGATGTCTTCCTCCGACAGCCAATCGGCAACTTCGTCTTCATGGAAGGACTTGATGTTTCCCTTGAGGCTGAAATGATTGCGTTGTAATGCTGGCCTGCCGCGCTCTTGACGCCTCTTGTTCAAGTATGACTCGCGAGCATGCGTTGTTGGAAGCCGCTCTAGAACGAGTAGGCGAGCCAGCCCTAGTGTCCGCTGGAAGCTTCTTTCAAAGATGGTCGGGTCAACTCGCGACCGATCAAGCTCAGGCCAATAGATTTCAAAACCCCGATGAGAATACTTGGACAGGCGATTCTCATAAGATGGACTGCGTCTGCTAAGATCAATGTGATTGATCTGTGTTATGAAACTGCCAAGAGCCCTAGGAGTCACGTAGACCTGCTTGCCATCATAAGCAGCTCCAGCAGCATCGATGTCAAAGCCAGTAAGGATTTCGCTGACTGATTTATAGACTCGGAGAACAATCTGCACGACGTCAGCTGATTAAGAAGGGCTGAATGAATGTGCACGGAAAAGGGGGAGTTGTCATTACCTGCACATGCCGGACCGGATATTGACTGGCAATAGTGATGGCATATTTAGTGCGAACCACGGTAATTTCGCTCAGGATGGAGTCGCGGACGGCCTGCTCGATCTGCTTGATCTTCTCGACGGCCTGTTCATGAGTGAGGCCATACAAGAAGAGATCGACGTCGGATGCCGGGCAAAATTTCTCGTGATAGTACTCACGGAGCTTCCGCTTGGATGCCGTGAATGCCTCGGGAACGGGCAGCAAAGTGTTGACAACGGAGGAGCCAGCCGCCACAACATTGCTCCAATCGAGCTCAGCAAGGGAGGACTCGGAGAAGAGATTGAAATTCTTCTGGAACTCAGCCAGATTGGCAACAGTCGCCGGAGATCCATTTGGACGGCGCTGGTCGTCCGGCAAAGCCATGATATACCTGGATTTCTCCTCTTCAGGCTCGGAGGCCAGATCCCGAGCACGAACTGTGATGTGCTTTGTAGCGTCAGTGAAGAGAGGAATCACGTTGATGTGAGGATCATTGAGGATGAGATTTTGCCGATCTTGGGCGAAGACGGAACGCAATTGAGCTTCATATTTGCGATATGGCTCCATGATTTCGACCATGGGTTTGGCTGGATGCTGGGCAATGTAGTTCACCAGGTCCGCGTGGGACGCAGGCAACGTGGGGAGATTTGTCAGAGCCATTCTGGATTGCTGATGTAGTTCAATGGAAAGCTTTTGGAACACAAAGAAGAGGAACAGAGCTCGCACAGCGAGCGAGGTGGTTATGGTAAAGGAAGATGGACGATATAACTCGAGACGAAGCTTGAGAACGAAATAGCACACCACGACAAATGTACATCAGCTAATTCAATAAGGCTCAAGAAGGCAGAACTGATTGTGAATTGAATTCATGGAATGCCGGGAATCCATGGATGCTTTATACATTTCGTACTAGTCGATAGATGAGCAGCCTGAAGCCGTCTCGCCTCTGGCCCCCTTGGCAGCAAGCCATGCTCCCGCAGAGCTGCCGCTAATGCTTCCCAGTAGTAGTGGCATCTTCAGCGGCGGGGTCACGACAAACACAACTCAGAATTTCAAGACCCAAAGGCAGCAAATGCCGAGTCGTTGTGGCGTTTGAAGCTGAAAGCAAGCCCACGGCTCGACGCGCGAAACGCGCTCGTCTAGGGCGTGTGCTGCCTAAAGGATCCGGGATGATGCTTCACGAAACCCCGTGATCGCGGGTCTCGCTAGCGAGCTAAGGCCGCTGGTGCCTGCTGGGAGGAGTCAAGAGGAGCTTTGGAGAGCTTCGATAGTGCCATTTCCAGGTTGACTTTAGGAAGATTATCTGACATGGATCGCTTCGAGCTCCTGGCCCCACAGTTGGCAGCCTGGCCGGAGCGGAGAATCATTGGTTCCGACTAGCAGAATTTACCGATGCGGTAGTGAGCGGTGACAGGCTGAGCAGGGGTTCAGCATCTAGCGGCAGCAACGACCTCGAATAGCATCACGATCTTTTTGCAGAAGGGGGAGATTTGAAGCCAAGGTCTGATCCTTCGTACGTTATTCCTGGTATGCAGTGGATTGGCCGCTGGCAACACCATCTCAACCGTCGCTGTCTCTGACCGCCTTAGGCAGCTAAACCGGCCATTACCTTTTTACCTTTGCTTGCCGATTCAACTTCCATGGTCAGCAGCAGCCCGACAGGCACACAGTGAGGTTTTGCGTATATCTATTGCTCTGAGATTGATATCTTTCGCTCCAACTATAGCTATTCGTTTACACTGACAGCAGTCTGATAGACTGCCTTCATGCCTAGATACCCATCAGCATCCGCTGACTAGGCCGATGCAATGGACATACACCATTACTCCCCTTCTGGGCATATAGACACCGGAGCATTTCGACTTATCCAATCAATTGATACCCTTCATCCTCTGAATTAGACAGTCAAGGTTCTGCCTGTGAGCACATTGAAATACATGTTCATGCTCTACGCCATTCAAAACGCCCGCTGCCTCCCAATGCTAATCATGAATCATTACGCCTTTGCTTTTGGGTTCGAAAACCGTCCAATAGGAAACGCCAATAGAAAACGATAAATGCTGGGCACCACCTCTCATACCATGGATGTGTTCACCTTCTTCTTCTCTGCCCCTGAAAATATGTATAGCAAGGAGACAAGCGCCTTGCCTGCTCCAGAAACTGCAATGGCCGCCGCTGATCCAACTCTTTGATACATCACAGCGCCAACCAAGCCTCCCGCCACAAGCGCCAAGAGGAATGCGACTCGCCTCGTCCGGGGTCGGTTGTTGAGAACAAATAGCTTCCGGTCAATCATCAAGTCGACCCAAGCCGCTGTCGCCATCGCAGTGCTGATTTCGGTTGCAGCCAAGCTTCGGGACTGTACCACTTGACTACCGGCGGCAAAGGCCAGCAAGCCCACGACGGCAATGGCTGTCGGGCCAGTCTCGTGAACTCCATACCGATACTGAACCGCTGTAGCACCGAAAACCACACATGTCTGGACCAGATTACACAAAATAAGCCACCATCGTTTGCGGGGCCCGACGACATGGCTCAATTGCCCCGTTAACCATCCTGAGAGGAGGAAAACGCCCAGTCCCATGCCAATGTTGGCCGTGTAAAACATATCGCCGTTTAGTTTGGGTATGACTAGAGCCAGGCATAAGAATATGGTGTTGCCCGTTTGGTTCGACGCAAAGCAGTGGTAGTCTGGAAAAGTAGTGGCATCTTCGAATGAGGCCCGTATTAGCCTCCAGCTACCAGTCTCCAACGCAAACAAGAGAGCCTACTCACCTTGGATGCCCGTGCAAAATGTCAACAGAAGAAGTTGAATCTCGACAAATATCGACGTGCGAACATCTTCTGTGAAGTGTATAACGAACTCGTTCCTCGTGTCATGTTTTCCAATAGGCTGTGAAGTCCCTTGTTTAGACTCGAGGGATCCTTCCCAACTGTTATCTTCGGTGGCGTCCTCTGGCTTTTCCTCTAGATTGGTCATTTGACCTGCGATGATTGAACTCAGAATGGATCGTGGATTTGAAGATTGATGTCGATCTGAAGAGGGTATACAATCCCAAGTTCAAGAGGAGTGATGACGATCAGAAAGTGTGGCATTCGCCGCCTGGGTTTAATACAAATGTCAAGGCCGAGATCCGCGGGGAGAACGGTAGGAAAATGTATGACCGTCGGCCCCACGCCGAAATCAGGATCCATGATTACTGCTGCCAACGCACTTCTCCCGGCCAATGACCACGACGGCTGTCGCCGCTTTAAAACTCAAGGGGACTATCCATCAGATCAGGCGGTTTTACACTCATATCTCCACAGCGGGAAGACTATGGGTTGGCGTAGGGGGAACAAAAAGGGAGCCAAGCTTTGAAACAGGGCTTATACCGACGACCCGACGACCCGAAATTGTAGACCGTGGCCCGACGGCGTCCTCGCAGGGGAAAAGGAGTGATGCATTATGCTCATCATGGCTATTAGCACATGATTCATACGTTGGCTATCGTCAAACAAACACACCTATCCATGAAAGCCATGTCTGCGTTACTTCCTCCCCTTTTTCTCCAAGTCGCGACAACGATGGTCCCTGGCGGCCGACTTCCGAGGCAACATATAACAAGGGAAGCATGCTCTTCTCACCGACCACGCACGGATGATTATTTTTAGATAAATTTTACGTCTTCATGCCTTTAGACTGACGTTGTATTGAGTCAGTCTATGACACAGGAAAAAAAAAGAATAAGAACTAGTTACTAGATCTAAAGCGGCGTGGCAAAGAAAAGGCTTTTCTGTCCGGCCAATGGCCAACTGCTCATGTTCCGCATCCGAAGTGGGTCCCGGCCGGCAGCCGGCCTGTCAACCCAACGGACCGGAAATGGATCTGAGCGAGACTCCACCGATGCCGCCGACAGCCGTGTTGGTTATTGAACGTTTTGTGAAGGGAGGATCTGACGTGGTCAGAGACTACAAATATGGTTGATGGATAGAGTTATGTTGTAGTAATAGGAAGTGCTACGGGCAGAATACATGGGATGAAGTGCCTTGGAGAATATCCGCCGTGATTGATGGGCATTAATGGTACTGCCGCTTTTTCGTGTTATTTCTTTTGACGGAGTCAGGATCGTGCTTAGAAGTGAGAATGGCAGAGAGATTCCCAATGCCTTTGGAATCACTTGGCATCGAGTACGAAGTAGCCTACCACATTCGGCGGAGGATACTGCACCCTTGCGTCCATTTGTGGGTTCATGACTTTTGGAGATATCGACGAATAGTACAAGCATTCCTTTATGTAAGAATTTTTAACGTAGATTAGGCAGATAGATGTCTACCTTCGGGAGATAGCTTCGTATGCATCGAAGTGTAGCACACAAGCATCATGGCACGATTATACGTAAGGTAGCAATGTACCTTTACGCACTTTCTCATGGTACATATACCTTGTATAATTCGTACTCTCGCGACGCGTCGTTTAATGGAGTCACGTGCTGTCGCATCTGCTGACTAAACAACGCGTGACGCGCCGCGAGGGCAGCACCACAACTCCACAGTTATTGTGCACGCCGCATAGGACAACGGACAAGAACCTTGTGTGTTTGGCCGGCAGTGCAGCGATTGGGATACAGGGAATCGGGCTTCAATGTTGGCCGGAATCGCAAATGCGGATCAGTCTGGCATCCCCAAGCCGGCTTCATGACTCGAAACAACTTGTCAGACCATCTTAGCTGGTTGTTGAAGAACGTCGCGTTATCAAAACCTCCCACCCAAGAGTTTCCCAACACCAGCGACACAGCCTCGTTTCATTTCTCCCAATCGCAGTCTACAGACGCGCCTGTGGCAAATTCAACTCAAGCGACTACCATATCGACCGGCATAGAGAGACGGATACCCCGGGTGCAAGAGTCCGGCCTTTCAAATGGCCCATCGAGGGGAGACGAGCTTTTACAGGATACAGAAGTGGTGGTGATAGATGACGACAGCATGGGCCGTTTGAGTTTATCCACGAAGCAGAAGAAACATTTGCTCTTGTCGCAAAATGGGCAGCTCCCAATACCTTCGACGGCCGACAGCCGATCCAAGCAACGCATCAATGAGTCCCTCAAGACGAGCGGTGGGTTGTCGACCGAAGGAATGATTATGAAATGATAACACTGAATCTGACAATTTCGATAGCGACTCCAAAATCCGCGAAACGGACACAAAATGTCATCTCACCGACCAAAGCAAGCCCATCGCGACGTTCTCCCTCGCCAGGTTTCAGCGCTGATTTTGCTGACTTCGATGCCGATGATTTGGAGTACATGGATCTAACAAGAACGACTGGCGCATCCGACGAGTCTGAACAGTTTGGCGACGATGTTAAAGTTTGGACTGAGGAAGATGCTTCATGGGAGGCGCCGTTGCCAAAATCGAAGAAGAGGAAAAGCACTGACACTGGCGACCTCGATACGGGGACCGACAGCCAGTTCCCTGATGTGTACCAACTCCTAGGAACTGATCCTCCCGCACCCACTCCAGGTCGACGTTCAGCCAAGAAGAGTGAATCCCGACGGGCAAAAGACTTCGCCGTGACGAAAACGCCCAAGAGCGCCAAAGCGGGCCACTCCAAGCTTTCTTTGAAAGAATCATCTTCCCCCTTGAGACAAGTTGCCAGTCGGCGGGCGTTGTCTCCTATCCGACAAAGTCCGCCAAAGGACCATACCATTACCAGTTCTGAAAGTCGCAAAAAGGTGAAAATATCTGGTGAATTATCTGCATCTTCAGGTTCTTCGTATCTCGACCGAGCGGCCCATCCACCTGAACAGCGCCAAGCGAACGATTTCTTCATCCCGGATTCGGACGATGAATTTCTTACACCACCGCCTCACAACGATCTACAAGAGAATCCGGTCAAGCCCTTGGCAGATCCGCAGGAGGACGCTTTCATTATGGATGTTGAGAGTTTACCTGTGTCGCCTGAGCCCCCTCGAAAAAAAATCTCGTCATCTCAACTTCCACGTGCACAAACTGGTGATCTGGCAACTTCTGGTCATAGCGAGTCTGGGACTCAGAGCACCGGCACCGCCGGTTATACCAGCGAGACTGTTCCCCCAGAACAGACATTGCCATCCGCTAGCCAAACGCCGAGGCTCTTATCTCGTATTTTGGCTGATCCGCTGCTTCTGAAAAGGAGATATGAATCCTTAGAGAACCAAATTCAGCAGAATGACCGGGATTTTATGCAGGCAATAAACGACAGACTTCCTAAGGAAAGGAGAAATGAGATCAAAGCAGAGAAAGAACGGCTCCTTCAACAACAAAAGGCGGCTTCTGATCTCAGCAAATCAGTGGAGTCCTATAAGGCGCTGAGTGAGCAGCGAGAGGCGGTAGCGCAGCGTGTAGCACAGTCCTATTCAAAAGGCGTCAATACGGATGAGGACGAAGCTCTGTTGGATGAACTTACTGAACGTATTGAAACTAAAGAACGAGACCTCTGGCGAATACTCGCTGCGGCCGGTCTCAACGAAAGCAGCCTCTCTGAAATGCCGATCGGCACTATCTCGAGTGGCAGAGAGGAACACGTTGTCGTTCTTGGGACGCAAGCCGGCCATGGAGGCATGGTCAACATGTCCCGAAGTTCAAAGGACACCTCCTTGCCACTGCTGGGGACTCAGGTCGTGCATCAGACGCAGCTTCCTGGACCAGTTCGATCGCAGCTTTGGAATGAGCCTATTTCTACGCCCAGATTGGCTGATGGAAGCGGGATACTTTCACAAGAGGATCAAGATTTAGGGGCTATGCCCTTTCCACGACAGTCGTTGCGTGCATCTCACGTCTCACAACACGACTTGGCACCTCCAAGGACGGCACAGCGTCCTATCACGAGTCGCAATGTAGATGCTGAAGAGGATTTCTTCTCTGACATTGAGGATGTGGATATGCAGTTGCTGCCTAAGCTGTCTAAGAAGGCAACACAGTCAGACACACGCAAAACTCCCCAGAGAAATCGCTCTCAGCGCGCAGGAAACGAATTTAGCGATTTCAGCGACGATGCTGACATGCTTGCATTTGCTCAAGACTATGAAGGACGCCAGTCTAGGGACGGGCCGTCCGTCGACCCCAGACGAGTATTCTCCGAAACATCTGGCAACTCTATACCCGCGCCAAAACAGAGACAGCTCACAAAGAGACAACCTCCTCCTGATTCGTCTCAGACAAGGATACCGCCGGAGCTTATGAGACACAGTTGGTCCGCAGATGTTCAAAGGACGTTGAAAGACCGATTCAGGATGAAAGGATTTCGTCATAATCAACTGGAGGCTATCAATGCTACGCTAGCTGGCGAGGACGCTTTTGTTTTGATGCCAACGGGTGGCGGGAAGTCTCTCTGTTATCAGCTTCCGGCCGTTATCAAATCTGGCAGAACCAGAGGCGTCACAGTTGTCGTGTCTCCTTTGCTAAGTCTGATGCAAGACCAGGTGGATCATATGAAAGCCTTGGGGATACATGCGGTTGCCTTCAACAGCGAATGTACGGCCGAGTACAAGCGGCAAGTCATGTCTGCGTTTAACGAACGCAACCCAGAGCAGTACGTTGAGCTCCTCTATGTCACACCGGAGATGATGAGCAAGAGCGCTCAGTTTGTCGGTATTATGCAGAATCTATACCGTAGGAAAAAGTTTGCCCGCATGGTCATCGATGAGGCTCACTGCGTGAGTCAGTGGGGACATGACTTCCGACCGGACTACAAAACTCTGGGCCAGCTTCGTGCAAAGTTCCCTGAAGTCCCAGTCATGGCTTTGACGGCCACAGCCACGCAGAACGTCATCGTCGACATCAAGCACAATCTCGGCATGATCAACTGTCAAGTCTTTTCACAGAGCTTCAATCGTCCAAACCTTTACTATGAAGTTCGCCCGAAGACCTCAAACCCCGTGGCAACCCAGCAGATTGCCGCTTTGATCAACTCCAAATACCCAAACGTCACCGGAATTGTTTATACTATTTCACGGAAGCAGGCAGAGGATGTGGCGCAGAAGCTGTCAGACCACGGTATTACGGCTCGCCATTACCACGCCGCCATCACCCCGACGGAAAAGGTTGAAGTGCAGACAGCCTGGCAGAAGGGTCAAGTCAAGGTCGTGGTGGCTACTATCGCTTTTGGTATGGGGATTGATAAGCCGGATGTCAGATATGTCATTCACCACGGCATTCCCAAGAGCTTAGAAGGGTACTATCAGGAGACGGGGCGCGCGGGCCGAGACGGGAAACCATCCGACTGTATTCTGTTCTATGGAAAAGCGGACATAAGAGTCCTCAAGAAACTGATCATGGACGGAGATGGTAGCAAAGATCAGAAGGAAAGACAAATGGTCATGTTGAACCGTGTGACTGCTTTCTGTGATAATAAAGCAGACTGTCGACGGACCGAGGTCCTGCGTTACTTTGGAGAGGATTTCAACCCGTCACAGTGCCATAAGTCTTGCGACAATTGCCGCGCTGGGTTAGTGTTCGAGCAGCAGGACTTCTCGGAATACGCCATTGCCGCTATACGAATTGTACAGCAACAACAGAGGTTGACGGCGAATCAATGCGCAGACATTCTGGTTGGCAGAAAGTACCCGGACTATCAGGACCACAACTCAGATGAATATCATGGCATGGCCAAGGGGATGAAGAAGCACGAGATGGTGCGAGTCATTGACCGCCTCTCAGCTGAGAAGGGCTTTCATGAAGAAAATATTGTTGGAAATCATGGAGTTGCCATTCAGTATCTCCAAATCGGACCTGCCGCTCGGGAGTTTCTCATGGGAAGACGGAAGCTGATGCTGACTGTCCAAGTCACGGACGATGGAGATTCGAAACAGACTAAAATCAAGAAGACAAAGGCCTCGAAGAAGGGGAAGGAACCGGCAGCCAACGTGCAATCTACCTACGTCTCGTCGCCCGTTAATAAGCGCAGAAAAAGGACAACAGTTGTCGAAAGCGATGATGATGATGACGACGAAGCAGAATTGCCTACTACATCTCACGGCTACGTGAATGATGGCTTCGTTGTCTCCGATGAGGAAATGGAGGATAAGGCTAATGAAGAAGAAGAGGCGTTTGAAGCGCTCCCTCAACACCGACCAGCCAAGCCTCCCGCAAAACCTGTCGCTAAAGCCGTCAACAAGAAAACACCACGGCCCGAGCCTATCCCAAGCAAACACCGCGTGCAAGATCTGCCAGAGATTCACCAAGACGTAGTAAATGCATTCGTCCAAGAGGCACGCCAGCTGGAAGAACGCATCCGAAATAAGCGGGACCTCAGGCGACCCATGTTTACGGACACCCACTTGCGAGAAATGGCCATCAACTGGACCACCTCCATCGACAGGATGAGTCGCATTCCCGGCATCGATGTCGATAGAGTCGAGGAGGTGGGCCCGAAGCTGATTCCGCTGTTAAAAATGTACCATGCCTCATACCAAGAAATCGCGGCGGCTGAGGCGGGTGGAGCTTCGAGCTCCAACAGCAACCTAGATCAAGAAATAGTAGACTTGATCAGCTCTGACCTCGACGTCGACGAGGATGATGATGATGAGGAGCCCGTGGCAGGCGGAGAAGATTCCCATTACTTCGCCTCCAAGCCATCCGCCGATGTTCAAGCCTTCCACGATAGGCTGCAATCTCTGAACAGCCAACCGAGTCAATCCAGGGGCAGGTCATACAGTCGAGGGTCGGGGGGAAGAAAGTTTTCTGGCAAGAAATGGACCAAGAGAGGCGGAGCCGGCGGAGGCTCCCAACGCCGGGTTAGTAATTCCGGCCGGAGAGGCGGCGGTAGCTCCGCGAACGCTGCCGGCCCATCGTCTCGGTCTGGTGGAGGGGGCAGCGGCGGATTCAAGCGAGACGGCAAGATTGTCAAGAAGAGCGGAGGAGGCATCGGGTTGATGCCCTTATAATGACCTCAACCGCTTTGGCATTTTCTCATATCATTTTCTCTCCCTTAGAGACAGCCCACAACGCAGGCCAATATCATGCATCATGGCATGGGCACGAGACACAAGACATGACGAGGGGAAGACGCGCTTTCTTTTTTTTTTTCTATTTTTTTTCTCAAACCCGTGCTGTCGAGGGTGTTGATAGAAAATCAAGGCATTTACGAAGCGAATTTGGGCGTTGGAAGCGTTTCCGTATGTTATCATACCTACTACTGGGAGCAATCAGGAGGAGATGGAACCTTTATAGATGAATGGTGGTAGAAACGTGGCACAAGTAGATATGATGGTATGTTTTTTTCTGCATGTATATACAAGAAAGAGGCGCGGGGGATGAAGACGAGGGCAAGCAAAACAGACAATGCATACATACATAGATCTATCCCTCCTCATGTGGCTCGGCTTGGCTTGGCTTAGCTTAGCTTGGCTTAGCTTGAAGCTACAAATGAAAATGGAAACAATTCAAAAGGATCAATCTTGGTATCAACTGCACGCATTCTTTTGGGCCTTCTTTTTTTGTCGTACAAATTACATATGGTGGAGCAGATGCAGCTCTGGGAATCTCTCACAACAAAGCAGCGAAAATAAGACAAAGTAAACCAATGAGACAGCAAGAGAGATGAATGACACGATGAGATCAAGGCATATGAGGGGGAAAAAAAAATAAAAAAAAGTAGAATAAAAGGATTGAATTAGTTAAACAGTAGGCTTGAAAGCAGAGAAGAGAAATTGTTCGACACATGGCAATCAAAAAACTCATCTTTTTTTTTTTTGGTGTCACGTCCTTTTCATGTAAGCTCCCACACGCATCCTAGCTGGCTTGCTCGCTCGCTCGCTCGCTTCCCCTTTAAACCGTTTACGCCACGCTATGAAAAAAGAAAACAAAAAGGACAACAGATTACTCTAAACCACGAGAGCAGTATGCCAAATATGCGAGCTGAAGAGAAGTAAGGGGGGCTTTTCTTTTGAAAGAGGGTGACTCCATATGAAATAAGCATCATCTCGAAAAGGTTACACAGGAGGAAGAGGGAGGAGGAAATTAAATCCAAGAGAGCAGCAGACAATGCAGTCCAGTCTTTTGCTACAAAAAGTTGCCAGAAACCCCCTATGAGCTTGCATGTATCATCAAAATCTTTTGACCTAAAATCGCCACCGGGGCTTGAGATCCTTCGGCTCGGGAGGATTGTCGCTGTACTTGCGAGAACTGAACCGACCGAATATGGGGAGAGGGCTTGACCCACGAGTTGATTCCGGCCTACCTCTTGGCGTGGGTAGCAGGCTGCTGCGGCGAGACCAGGCCAGAGAACTCGCAGGACGGGTGTTCAGGCTATCCAAATTCATGGTCGAGGCAGATGGCTGCACGGTGGAACGGCGGGCTGATGACGGTTCCTTGGACAAACCGTGTTGAGAGTAAGGCCCGGGGGAGGCAAGGCGCTCACGGAATGACAAGCGAGAGTGGCCCGACCTAGAAAAGGAATCCGCCCTGGGTGATTCTGAGCCGGTCCGCGTCAGAGAGCTCCGAGGGGTAGGCAACTTGGAAGCGGACATTGGGGTGATGGACGACGTTGACCTCTGAGCGAGTGGCGTCCTGAGGCTGTGGCCGCCATCGGCGTCCAAGTTTTGAGCGGAGGTGTTCCATCGAGGCCGATGTCCCATAGTTGTGGCAGGTCGTAGCGATGAAGCAGATGCACTTGGAGAATTGTAGCCGTGAGAGGACGAAGAGGTGGTGGCAATCGTGGAGAGTCGAGATCCTGCGGACTTCTTGCCAAGCTTGGAGACTGGAGCGGGTAGTGATGAGTTTCTGCGGTTGGCAGAGCCGGGCATGATGGGGCCGGCGGTGCTTGCGTTGGGAGAACGGATTTGGCTGCCATGTTTCCGCGCAGGCGTGTGTGGGTCGAAGCCAAGGGTCGACATGATGATGGACGAAGGTGGAGAGCTGCCCGGGGTTTCCATGCCACTGCCGCTGGTCGACCTATCGTTGGAAAGCATGCTGGAGATGGAATCCCTCAACTGCTGGCTCTTCCTTTCTGCATTGATCTCTTCGAGAAGGGCATCCATTTCTCCGATATCGTGCTTGAGCGTCTCCCATCGGGCCTGCAGTTCGGCATGAAGACGCAAAATCTCGCCGTTGACCGTTAGACGGTCTTTGACACCTTTGTCGATAATGGCTAGGACGCGTTCGATGGCCGGGCCGTAGTGTGTCTTTTTGGCCTCATAACTCTCTATCTTCTTGGCGATGAGAGGCTGGTTCGTCAGATGCATACCAGAATTAATGGCTTCTCCCAGCTTTGTCAAAGACCGCTCGACAGATTCATGCATCTTTTGAGCTTGCCGACCTGCGCCGCGGAAGACAATGACCCATCTGTCTTCCCCGAGCTCCTTGCGAAGGGATTCGGCGTCCTTCTCCAGTTTCCTGTAGCTCGCGTCTAAACCGTCGCGTCGCATTTCCAACTCTTCGCATGCGGTGGGGAACGCATGCTTTGCTCTGTTTTCAAACCCTGATAGCCGCATGGGCAAAAAATCCAAGGAGGCTCTTAGGGGCTGCATCCTGGCAAACAGTGCAAGCAGACTGGAATCGTCTTGTGACAAGGTTGAGGTTCCCGGAGAGTTGGGGCTGAGCGGCAATGCAAGACTGAAGCGATTCGAGGGCTGTAGCCGCGATCCGGAAAGGGGGTTATCTTCGACAATGGTCTCCAGATCCCCAATGTCAACGTTGTCTCCGCTCGCGACGACAGACAGGCTCTTGTGACGTCGCTCTTCCATCTCAAAGACGAGCCTCGAAAGCTCATCCATCTCACCCTGTATGTCGCCCAGAACGTTGTTCCACAACTCCTCCCACTCCATGGCGATTTCGACCTGAGCTCGCACATTTTGCAAGGTCAGCTTTATCCGAGCCCAGTCTCCGGCTATCGCTTCCATCTGAGCAACGGCTCGTCTGAGGTCATCAGTTTCAACGTCGGCAATGTCATCACGGTTTTGCAGCTCGTCAATGGCATTAACATAGGCGTTGATGAGATGCTCAAACCGATTGATGGCGTTTTCGACTTCTTCCAGGCCTTCTCGGCCGCCGGCAGCAGCCCACTCGACATCATCTTCGCTGTCCAGACCACTGATGACCTCCAGAGCTTTGGAAATCCAGCTCCGAATCTGCTCGGCGGCGTTGATAAGGGCCTTGGCGGCCACTGGCGCCGTCGGGATCGCAGACACTTGGCTAGCAAGCGACTCGGCGTCTGGGATCTGAAGCATGGTCAACTGGGCGAGTTGATCGGCAAACGATGCTCGAGAGAGAGTGTATATTGATCCGGGCCGATTATGGCCTGGGGTAAAGTATGAATTCATGCCCGGCACGAAATCATTTGGGGATGTGACGGCTGCTTCGGATGGCCATGCCTCTGTTGCTGGCGGCAATTCCTTTGGCGGAGGAGGCGGAGGCGGAGGGGAGTAAGAGGAAGGGGGAGGAGAAGGAGAAGCGGCGGCGACGGCGACGGCGGTATCGGCAGCAGGTGGCGGAGATGGTGAAGAGGGAGACTCATTGGGTGATGGCGGACGCGTGACTCTCTCAAGGTGCTCGCGCCGGGTTTCGAGGGTGACTTTAGTTCCGTTGCCATTGATATGGTCGGGAAGCCGATACTTTTGTGTGTCCATAGTCATGGCCATGGGTTCTGGCTCTGGCTCTGGCTCTGGCTGTGGCCCTGGCTCTGGCTCCTGGATCTCGGGCAATGGATAAGTACCTTCGGTGAGGACAGGCGACACGGAGAGGTCCGACTGGCTAGAGGACGAACGATGAGAGGAGGAACGATGAGAAGGAGGTACCCCGGTGCCGCCTTTCCAGGGACGGCCACGCCGTGCGATGACGGCACTGATGGATCCCGCTTGGTGCTTCTCGTCCAGCTGTCGGAGCTGCTCCTCGTCGAGCCGACCGACGGGGTCGAGGGGCTGAGAGCTGATGGTAGCTCTCTTGGCTGCACCGAGGCCTAGCGCTTTTAAGCGAGCAGCGAGGCCGGGTGAAGTCTTTCGAAAGGCAGCGACCAGGAGTTCATGCGAGGAATTGGGATCGAGATTGGGGTTGCTGCGGTAAAATCTACTGGTAGGGCTGAGATTGGACGTAGGACTCAGACTGCTGTCGGGGGCACCGAACGTGATCGCGCTGCGGGAGATGCTCTTGGTGCTGCCACCGCTGTTGATGATATTGCTATCGATGCTCGGACTATTTCTCGTCGGCGTCGGGAGACCTGGAGTCTCCGCAATCCGGTTGTTGACGTTGTTATTGCTGCTGCTACTGCTGCTATTGTGGTTGTTGTTGTTGCTACTGTTATCTGAGGGGGTTGCCGCGACTGTAGCGTTGGCCGCAGCCGAAGCCGTGTAAGGGGTTGCGGGCGATGGAGCGATCTGGTCGGTGAGCTTCTCAGAGTTTCTTAGATGCTGCTCGTCCGCATCGTCGCCTCCGGCTTGCTGGTCCAGGTCGCGATCCGGACTCGGGCCCGCGTCGGATTGCTGAGAAGAGCTTTCGTTGGCTGGCTCTGGGTCGCGGTCTGGTGCATGGAGCGAGGCTGGTCGCGGGCTGCCGCTGGCGAGGACGACAGCAGAATGGCTGGTGGTCATAGGCTGCAAGTAAGTGCTGGCTGGGCTCAACAGAACCCGCCCGCCGAACGAGTACAGGTGGTGGTTGCGGGAGGCAAAGTCGACGCTGCTGGCCGCGGCTGTTGCTGGCGACGCGCCGGTGGAGCGTGCCCGGGCTGGCTCTCCCAGCACAGGCGTCTTCAGTGGACAGCAGCCCTGAAGACCCTGCTGGCTGTGCGGCGGCGCAGTGGAGGGGGGGAGGGGTCGGGTCGCTGCTAGCGATGTCTGTGGTGCCTGCAATGCCTGTAGCGGCTAGAGATTGGATACCGTCCAAGGCCGCCACCGCGGAGCGAGCCAATGGTGCTGCCGCTGGCAAAGCGATGCAAATGTCTCGGTCTGTCGTGTCCAGTCCTGTCTTGCCCTTTGCTTCGGCTGTTGTTGTTTTTTTTTTTTTCCTCCCTCGCGACAGCCCAATCAAGGCATGCAGTGACACCACCCTGAAAGTCCCGAGGATGCCGCTATGGCTGCTGCCTCTGAGCACGGGGAGTGGGCGGATGGATGTGCAGTAGGGTTCGTTGGGTGCCCGCTCTGACCGCGGCACTGGAGACCCGACTTTTTTTTGCTGCGCTGACCGGGTTATTCGATCTGATGACTGGACCAAAGGAGACTCGAGAGAGGGGACTGTATCCGTCGACGATGCGGTGCCGGTGGAGAGGTTCCCTGGTTGAGCCCTGCAAAGAAGCTGCAGGAGCTTGCAGGCACGGCTCAACGGTAAAGCTTGGCCGGTGCCTGGCTCTCTGCTTGCCGAACGGGGGCGCTGTGCTGTGCTGTGGGATCTGGGTGTTCGCGGTCGCTAGCGATGTGGATAGTTGTCCAGAGAGAATCTCCTGGAAGACGACTCGTGATGGGCCTTGAGCATGAGCTGGCTGAATCAAGTAAGGTCTGTGAGCCGGGGTAGCCAACTTGGGGGCCTCTCCGACTCCTAGGCTGAACAAACTGGGCTAGGCAAACGCAGCAAAGAGTGAAGTGGCAGAGGAAGAAAAACGAGAGCGATAACAAAAAAAGTCCGGAATGGGAGATGCGACCCAATGATCCCAGGATTGCTTGATTGATTTATTATGGTGAATCAAAAAAAAGGGGGGGAGAAGAAAGAATGAAAGTTAGGGAGGGGTGGGAAGAGCAGCAAGCGTGGAAACGTGGGATCGCAAGCCCAAGTTAATTAACGGGAGCTGCTTGTTCCTGAGCTAAAAGAGGGAAGATGATCCAGCCAATGGTCGCGGCGCAGGTACCTCATTTGCTCATCTCCCTGGGGAGAGGTACTTCAGGTTGGCGTTTTGGCGTATTTGTCTTTTCTTTTACGGCCTCGATTCGCCAGCCGAGCTTGCATTCTCTTTTTTTACCTGTCCACGAATGAACGGTCATGGATGGGCGTCCATCGCGAAAGTTTAAAAAAAAAAAAAAAAGGATAGAATATATGTAAAAGTAAAAGCCGAGCCCGTGGCTTTGATACTAATCCCTGTGAAGCTGCTGTATATATGTGCATACCTTAGCAGTACGACTTGTGAGCAAACGGGCATGTGCACATACCTGTAGTACGAAGGTAGGTACCTTGTTCATGCCCAAGGATTATAAAGTACCTGATATGGTAGGTCAACATGAAGTACCTACTATATTTACCATCCAGGAATTACTGGGCGCTCAAGCTATCGGTCACAGCACATCGGGGGGAGAATACATGGTTGCATCGGCACCGGATGCGCATCTATAGAACCAAAGGAAACATGACAACATGGCCATCGTTGGCACATGTGCGCGGTTCAATACGCTGTTTTGGCCTCGCCAGATGCTACGTTAGGCGCCGCCAAAGTCATCGGCTGGGACGAGGCATGGGATGAAGCATGGGACGGATGTGATATGACGAGATGAGATGGAGGTCTGTAAACTGTTCGTGGCTTGGGGGGCTTGTGATAGCTACTGCCTAGCAGTTGTGCTTAGTTCTAGCGATACAGGTACCACTGGTACCACTTGCACGGGGAACACAGGCTATTCATGCGAGTACGACAAATTCGGGACGCCAGGGCTCCGTACCTCCAGCACGAGACCCTAGTGCCCAAGGTACTACTAGAGGCACTTGCCCAAGGCACCAAGGGTAGCTCGGTAGTGGCACTAGTGTTCCGTACTATTCACATTAATGGGAATTGAGATTTGAACGCACGCTTAGCGCGAGTTGCACGGCGAAGCTTGTGCCTGTTGGTAATGCCACCCGACAGTAATTCAGGCCAGATGCGCTAAGCATTAGAGCCTTGTCGGGCTAATTAGCGCATCTCCACCGCTGACACGGGAGCTTCCACAGCGCTTCCACGGGCATCCCGCTTCTGGCAGCTTCAAACGACTTGAAACGCTGTAAAATCTCCACGGCTCCATGCTGTCCGGCCCGCCTCCACCAGGCATCCTGCAGCCATTTTCTGCATCCCATCAACCTGGCGACATTAGCCGCCGTCCGATGCCCAGGTTCTTTGCGTGGCCTTTTGGGTTGAGAACACGAAGGGGGGGAAGATGTTGGTGAAAGATGGGGCGGCTGCTTGGTTGCTTTTCGGCCGTGCTTTTGCACAAGTATTAGGTAAGGTATAACTTTCGGACCTCAGTTACGAAGGTACCTAAGGTACCTTAGGTACCTTAGGTATTCAGACCTCGTGTACGCAGATCCTGTTATTACAAGTACCTTACATGTATGTTTACCGAAGCGAACATTGAGTGGCAAATCGCCTGTAGTGCCTAAAATTAGCAGGTGCCTGTAGGCAGCACGCAACAGAAGCCATAAGACGCCTCTTGGAGCCTACCTGTCCAATTGGGAACGCGACGCGACGGCCCGCGCTGTTCGCCCGTCGCTACCTCCAGCTACAGCTAAGGTACATTTGGATCGCCGCCTCTTTTCACACGTTCGAGCGCGAAGCGACATCGTGCAGGTGCCATTACTGTACCTGAGGTAGCCACCATGTACGGCAAGCAGATAGAACGACGCTCGGCCGCTATGATGCAATAAGGTTAGTAGTCTGAAGCACATAGAGTAGTAATGCTGGTAAGCATTAGACTCAGGCAGGGAGGTGTTGTACCAGGGAGTCAAAGCACCAGGAAGGTAACTTGAAGTGACTGACTGACGGGCTGAGGTGAGGTCATTCCTCTGTCGCAGCCGCTCCTTCCTTCCAAGACAACAATGGATAAGGAAGGACAAGGGCAGGGTTTAGGGAAGGAAAAAAAGAAAAGTGGCTTTTTGGTGCCCAGAGCCTCTCCCATCTGTCGTCACACACAATCCATCTGTAACAGACTACAGGCGGCCTTGTCCACAGCTCCGTATCAGACTGCATCACGGCTTCTTCATCCTTCCAGCTGGCTCCGTGGAGAGGAAATTACGTACCTCACGTTGCCCTGGGATATGACACCAAACGGCAAGGGCCCTGGGGATCGCGATGAAAGCAACGACAAGTGATTCGTCACTTTGACCCGGCGCCGGGGCCAAGCATGGCTTACCTGGTCGAATATGCCCGGCGCACCACGCGCTCGACAGCCTGTCAACTGCCTCTAGTAAGCTTGCAGCGAAGGGAGCATCCACATCGGCCATCGTCGAATCGTCGGCAGCTGCGAGTACGAGTATCAGGTTACGGGATCCATCAAGCGAAGTCGCGGCTCCGTCTTCGTGAGCGGGCTGTGAGGATGTTACAGTGCCGACGTCGCCAAGCACCGCACAGCTCGGGCATCCACGCTCGATGCGACAGCCGCGTCCAACTGTCTTGCCTGGGAGAGTAGTCCTCCTCCGTGAGTGCGCATGTGGTGCTACTGCTACGCTACGACGACGTGCCTACAGTACCTACCTAATGGCAAGACACGGCCCGTTTGTCTAGATTGGGTGGACATGGACGGAGCACCAAAGCGCGGAGTAGTCCGTACTGACATGCGTGGTAGGTCGGCAATACTACCTCCCTGGCACGCTCTAATGCACTAATTAATGTAAGCCTTCATCATAGGCTGATGAAATGCGTGAACCAATGCAGGCCAAAATTCACACACCAAGAAAAAGTTCGTTTCATATTGTCGCCCCCCCCGGACAACACCAAAACACGCAGCGCAATTTCCCATCTCCACGTCTCCTCCCACCAACTATGTTTGGCGCCCTCGCTGAGCCTGAACCCCTGAATCCGCGTGCGCTGCGCTGCCTCGGATCTTCAGCACCAAAGCAAGAGCAGCCCTACCATCTGCTCCGTGACTCTTTGTTTCTTTCATACATCCAGCCCGTTCAACCTGTATCCACCACACTATTCCTGACTCTTTGTTAATAGTGGCCAGCGGCTGGAGATTTTCTTTCTTGTCACTCGTTAGTTTATATCATCCTCTCGTCCAAGCTGCTGCTCCTGCGGTCCGCGCCTTGAACGAGTTGTAGCAAGCCTACTTGTCGCCCCATCTCGCACTGGATGACTTAATCTACCTTGCAGCTTCAAAACAACCCCCGAGCGACAGCATTAGACAAGCTTTGCCATACCGCAAATTCCGCTTCGCATTCTTGGAATTGCAATACAGAGGGAAAACCGCAGGTCCCTGCAGCCGACTCTTGCAAACTTTCGTCTTTATCCACCGCCGTTGACTGCCCTCTGCCCTCTATCCTCTGTCCTCATCCACCATGTTCGCCCAAACCGAGAATCGTCCGCACTCGCCAGAAGCCGCTCCGTCGCTAGCTATTGGCGCAAAGTCGGAGCCGTCTCGCTGCCTTTCAGCGGCCTCTACTATATCCCAAAGCTCCAGCACCGATGCGGCTTCACGAGACTCGCTGGGCAGCGAGCTGTCCTCCCGTATGTCCTCTGCGTCCTATCAGTCCAATCTCTCCGGGAGATCGTCCTCTCGGACTCGGCGCCGAGGTTATATGCGGCCTCAGGGCACCGACTTTGCCGCCAGCGCCAAGTCTCGTGAGAGCGTCATGAGCTTGGGCAGCATCGCCCACCTACAATATTACTTTGCCCGGACAGGCCTCCTCGACGGCAAAGGTGGACAGCTCGCGCGTAAGAAGCAGCCACGAGCGACGCTGGATCTGGCAGTCCTCGAGGGCACCGCGCCCATGCCTACGCCCTTGCCCACGCCCATGACGGCGGGATTCGACATCGACCCCTCTTACGCTTCGATGGGCAGCAGCCCTGATCTCTCGGGCCAGGCTTACACGACGGGAAATATCGTAGAGTCGCCTACGGAGGCAGAGGGAATGGATGACTTCTACGACGGCTTCCTAGAAGAGGATCCAGACATGCTGCCACCCACCGTCAGCACCTACAACCACAGGGAAAAAGTCATTCCAAAACCGCCCACGGTGCTGGAGCTAAAGACAGAGCTGGAAGGAGCGCTGCGAGACGCCCTCAAGGTCCTCAAGGAAGTAGAGGCACGCAAGGCCGGGTCGTACAAAGAACCTAGCGACGCACCTCGGTATCCCAACATGCCCGAGGCCAACACGCAAACCTGGTACGAGCTGCAGGGAATGAATATTCTCGACGTCGTAACCCTGGCTATCCGCGCCGCCAAGAACTTCTACACAGCCCACGAGCTTCCCGACAGGCTGGATTCGATCAAGTCGGAAAAGCAAATCCGGACAGACCTTTTGGGCGTGATGGAGGTGTTGAAGCAGATGGCTACCAGGAATTTCGATGGCGGCGTGAGGGACGAGGAACTTAGAACCATGATTGCCTGGGTCGACAGCGTCTTCGACATCCTCAAGAAGGAGGCAGAAATCGAGGCCGTGGAGCAGGCAGAGCGACGAAGCTGGTTGTGGATGGAGGGTGACTGGGAGGGCAAAGAGTTGGAGCGAGAGCGACAGTTCCTCCTCTCGATGGATCCTGACGACGAGCCGCTGCCCGAGTGGACGCCAGCATCCGAGGCTGCGGAGCTGCCCACACCCTTTCTGGAAGCCATGCAGAACGGCCTCAGGCTGGTGAGGCTGCACAACGCCGCCGTGAAGAAGTCGAGGAGGCGATTCGGAGCGATTCCGACTTTCCACGTCAACACGCAAAAGCCGTACCGAAGTGCCGACAACCTTCGCTACTGGGCCAAGGCGGCCGAGCTTCGCTTTGAGTGCTTCATCACCATCGACGCCCTCGGCATCGTCTACAACAACAACCCCCAAGTCTGGCTGGACTTTGAGGCGGCCATCCTGAAGTGGTGCGCCCATGTGCGGGAAGAAATCACAAACGAGTTGGTCTAAGACCCCTTAGCACGTGCTTTTTTGCTGTGTTTTTGTTTCTTTCTTTTCTTGCATTCATACATTGTTTTAATACGTGCACCCGCTCATACACATATTACATACAGAAGAAAAAAGAGACTATACAGTCTCACTCCTTGACGAATTCACGTCTCGAACAAAAAAGACATTTGGATGGAGTTTTTTTTTTTCTTCTTTGGGGGATACTAACTGCCGCTATACGGCATTCATTTTTCTTTTTTTGGATTAATATTGATTCTTTCAGGACAGGCGCAAGCACGTACAACACATACCACAACACACCAGCGGTGAAGGGCATATTCTTTTCCCACCACTGCGAGAGGCAAAAGATTGATGCTATATACTAACTAGGGATACCTCTTGGTGGCCTATCCCTCTTACCCCCCCCCCCCTTTTTTTTATACAAATTGCTACATTATACACTTTACTTTTTCTGTAACCGTCGGATTTATGTCATTGACAAGCCTTTTTTTTTTCATTATTCATTTACTATTGACCTAGCTGCTCGAATCAAAAACAGCTATTCCCTTCTTTGTCTATTCTCGCAAGAGTACACCCATTTTTCTTCTTTTTGTCGGAATGGCGACCAGATCGTTGTACAACAGGATTGAACAGTACGGAGCGCCTAATCTATCATACGGGAGCATGTATACCCTCGAGGCGGACGCGCAGGCGCAGGCGCAGTGTGGTCATTGATATGGAGGGGGCAGATGCTTAGATACTAGGAGGGGAGAGAGTGAGAGAGTGAGAGAGTGAGAGAGTGAGAGAGAAACGAGAGAGCAAGAGAGATGAATAAATTGGCATTGTGGGAAATATGCAAGTTCAATTGCCCGTGGATGAAGATGAAACAGAATGACAGTACTTTCTTATTATTCAAGATTGACAACTAACTAGAAGCCTGAGTTGAACTCCCAACAAAATCCAAACTCCCGAATCGCAACATGAGCTGATTAACCTCCCTTACATCCGGACCCGTCCTTTTTACTCGATATCCACCTTTCTCACCTCCATCCACTCCTTTTCCACCTTGGGTACCGTCACGACCAGCACGCCCTCTTCCATCTTGGCGGTGATGCCAAAGCCGTCGACGTCGACGTCGTCGTCGTCCTGCCCGGCGCTGTGGACGCCTTCGGGCGGCAGCTTGACGTCGCGCTCAAAGAGGCCGACGCGGCGCTCGCGCACGGGCGTGAGCGTCTGCAAAAAGGCCTCGTCGCCGGGGCGGTGGACGACGCCGGCGATGCGCAGGGTGCGCGACTGCGGGTTCCAGGTCACGCCGATGTCGTCCTTTTTGGCGCCGGGCAGGGCGGCGTGCAGCACGTAGGCGTCGCGGGTGTTGAAGATGTCAATGGGCGGCGTGAAGGCCTGGCTGTCGCCATCACCATCACGATTATCACCACCATCATGACTAGGGCCAGGCTGCGTGTACCGCTCGACCTGGTCGCGCAGGTTGTGGAAGAAGGGGTGGGCCAGGACGCCGCGCATCATGCCGGGGAAGTCGAACGGCGGACCGCCGGGAGCGCCGCCTCCAAAGGGGCCTCCTCCGCCTCGGCGCCATCCGCCGCGTCGACCGCCGCAGCGGCCGCGAGCATGGCCGTGGCCATGTCCCCGTCCACGTCCCCCTCCGCCTCGCTGTCGTCCAAAGACTCCGCCGAAGACGTCCTCAAAGGGGTCGCGGGCAGGAGGATGAGCAGTGGCGCCATTGGCGTCATCGTCGTCGCTCTCGTTGGGAGTGACTTCGGCCGGGTCGGGGACGTCTCCCTCGGCCTGCATGGTGTCGGACGATGTCGTCGCAGTGCCGTTTTCTTTCTCTTGTGTGGTTCCAGCGGCTGCGCCTGAAGTAGTCTGCTGCTGCTGCTGCTGCGCTTGTCCCATGTTCACATCGGCGTCGTACGAAAAGGCATGGTCGTTGTAGGCGGGCGGACCGCGGGGTCCACCGCGTCTGCCCCAGAAGTCTCGGCCGTCATGATAGTTGCCGAACCAGGAGGCGGCGGCCCAGGGGTCAGCCAGCCCCCAACTACCGGGAGGAGGAGGAGGAGGAGGCGGAGGCGGAGGTGGTGGGCCGCCGAAGGGGAAGCCGGAAGGGAATGGCGGTGCGCCGTGATGGTCTACGCCGTAGCCGGGATCGCGGTTGGGGTTGTTTAGGGACTGGAGAAAGTCCCAGAAGGGGTTGTTTTGCTGGGGAGGCATGGCGATTGTGTCTCCAGAAGGTGTTGGAACTTGGTTTCAGGTATAAGTGGTGATGATGGGTTTATTTGTAGCTTTATTTCAAAGTGATGAGAACAAGTAAGAAGACTAAAGTGAAAGAAAAAAAAAAGACAATCACAAGTGCACAGTACCACTTTTTATATTACTTTTGCCATCGTCATACCATAGGCCCAAGGCAGCTTTCGCCTCTACGCAAAAGAACGCGTAACCTCACCAACCTCCCATCTAACTATCGAAAATTAGGTCCTCTAGGCAGTCAACCTGCCAGCTCATCGAACCTTGTCGACACCCAGCGAAAAAAAAAAAAAAATAGCCAACGTTTACTACTACGTACTACGTAAACTTGGCAGCAGCTTTCTGCAAAATGGAAGGATGGTGTGACGCTATCGTAGGCGTGGAGAGACACGCGTCCCTCGGGTTGGCGCTGGCGTGGCGAAATTAAAAGCTTAGCAAATTGAAACTTAAACCGGATGCTTTCCCGGGGCCGAGGGGTCGGATGGTCGGTCAGTGGTGGCGCCGGTTGAGGAAAAGGTGCGGCTGAGTTCGGTGCCTGGGATGTGGCTTGATGGACATGATAAATGTTGATATGGAAGTGATGAATGCTAAGATGGCTTGGAGATGGATTGCCAGGTGATGCTATACCTCGCTCAAAATATTAGGGATGCAGTCAGTTGATATCGGCTTCTTGATTTTCCCTGTTACTTTGTCTTTTGAGATTAAGAGACATACCCTGAAAAAAGAGATAATTAAAAGAAGATAGATGTATTTCATCTTGTGCATAAAAGTCCAGCATCTGGAGTCAAGCCAGGATGATGCCTTATCAGTCTACACGTACCGGCTGCCTACCCGGGATGCTCACTGTTCTACATCAGCCGCCCTCTAGTTAATTACCAAACAGTCATTGGATTGTTTTCTTCAATATGAATAACTTGATCACGGTTATTGAAGCGCAAGCCTGTTCCCATGGGAATTCTCATAATCATAAGAGTCGATCAACGCTAATAAACATGAATGGAGATGGCCTATAATATACACAAGAGACATTCTCTCTTCATCGCTCATCGAAGCAAAAGTTCAGCTCAACAGCCACTTGAGCCCCTCCTCCGCATCCCGTCTCTGCTTGGCACTCATCTCCAGATCCGGAAACAATGCCCAGAAGCCATGCGGCATGCCTGGGTAAATGTCCAGCCTGGTTGGCACCCCATCGTCCCGAAACACCTGCTCCAGGATCAGACTGCAGTCTCGCACGGCGTCCAGCCCGCAGCACTGAAAGTATGTCTTGGGGAGACCCTTGTGCGAGGGAAAGGCGACCGGGAACCCCAGCGGGCTTCGTGGATCGACCTGATGGTTTTCTTTATGCGCCGTACATAGACATGATCAGTGGGGAGTTTACCTTCTTACAGTGTATAAGACGGGATTCATTCACTCACTCCAGATAAATGCCATGGACGCGGCAGACAGCACCGGCGCGTTGGCGTTCTGCTCCAGGCTGAAGAAGCGATCCCTGTACTTTTCCGGCACCGTCTCGTGGTTCACGCCGCCGGGCATGGGCGCGTAGATGCCCGTTAGCGGAGGAGTCATGTTGTCGTCGCGACAGAGATGGGCCACGACAATGGCCATCTCTGCCCCCGAGCTTTCGCCCCCTATGAGGAGACCCCTTTTGGGGTCAATGCCCAAGGACTCTGCGTTTTGCGCCGTCTGAGCTTCATCAGTTTCATATTCAAACAGGAGAAGAAGCCGCAATGTGTCACTCACCCATTTGGTGGCGTCGTAGGCATCTTCCACCGCCGACGGAAACAGATGCTCCGGCGCATGCCGATAGTCTACATTCACCGCAACGCCGCCCAGCTTCGTAAACAGCGCGCACAGCCACGTCTCCGTGTCCAGATCCCCCACGGCATAGCCGCCCCCGTGGAAGACGATGAATCCCGGCCGGCCCCCTTCCGGGGCGTCGTCGCCGCGAGGCTTGTACACGCGGGCAGCCACGCTGCGGCCGTCTCGCACGGGGATGGTGATATCCTCTTGGAGATAGGGCAGCGTGGCGGGATCCGGCTTCGGCGCGGCCTGTTTTGCGGCACGGATGATGGCTCGGATCTGGCTGATGTTGGTGTTGAGGTCCCAGGGGATTAGAAGAGGGGATCCGGAGTGGAGGACCTAGGAATAAATGATCGACTTATATGTTAGTCTTTGTATATGCCAATTATGTGTATGATTCGCAAAGGAGAGTGAAATGACTACCGGCTCAAACTCAGGATTCACCTCCCCAAGGGCGCGAATCTCTTCAATACTAAGCATCGTGTATAAGTAGAAAGATGTCGAACCTTGACCAGATCAATCGTTCAATGCTCCCCTTCTTTTATATATATTTTTAATATCCTCGTCCACCTCTTCATCTGTAGCCGAAAACGAGCCCCCAATTCGGAAGTGATCCAAGCCAGATCGCCAATGCTGTAAGCCTCGCAAGGGGTAAAAAGTGAATAAAATATCGCAAGCCAGGCATCAAATCGACCCCAAGGCCTTCTTCTTTCGGGGAATTACTGCCACCGTTGCGTCCCGTAAACACGGCGGAAATAACCTCAAAGGGAACAAGAACCCTGTCCCGGCTCGACCCCGCGGGACCTGTTCCAGCTCAGGGTCCGGATTCGTGGAATCCAGGCGAGAGGCGCTCAATGCTGTGGCTTCAACCTCCCTCCGGCAGCCTCTCGTAAGTTTTCACAACCAAGAGGAATCCATCTTCACCACCCAGACGGCTACCCAGCCACTCTCTTCTTCTCCGAACTGCATCTGGACCGCAAAGGGTGCCGTGAACAGCGACGAAATATTCCTGGGCCATCTGCCCTTCGACCTTCTTTATCAATTCGGACAACTCAGCTCGTGTCATCAAGGCCAAACTAGAATACTAGTGGCATGCGATAGGCCGCCGCCCTCATCTCAGTAGACTCTGCTCGATGTTGCCGGCCATCAGGCTCGCCCTCTAAGTGGATGCGCGTGCGCTCATTTTCTCACGGTCACTGCCAGCATTATATCTTCATCTTCAGTATCATTTCACCCGTCGGTCGCTCCGCCGAATCTCCCACGTCATCCAAGAAACAACACCTGAGGGGGCTACCGCAGACGGTGCGCTGCCTCTCACTAGACCACGCCTACTACTATGCCTTCACAACCGCGCACACGAGTATCATCCACCGACGCCATGGGCCTGCCATCCAAAAAAATGATAGGCGAAGCAAAATTAGCCCCCTCAAGCCACTCCGTCCGCATGTCAACACCTCCTCCTCCATCGGAACGCGGCCGATTAGATTCCAGATCCAATGTCGAGGGAGATGCGATGCGACATGTTCGAAGCAGAGCGAGGACCAGCGAAGTTGCTCATCCTGCGGCTTTCGACGTGGATGCTATCGATAGTGCCTTGTTAAGAGAACTGCAACGACCCCAGCGGGAGAGCACTCCTGGAGCAAGTCCTCATCGCAAACGCCAGAGGATCAATGGCGATCGGTTAGTCACTCCTTTCAGCGCGTGTATAATCCGTCGTATGTACTCTAAACCAAGGCTGTTAGCTTCATCCCCACGCGCACTGGCCAGGATTTACAGGCCAGCTTCAGCCTCCTGCATGAAGATGCCTCTCCTGCCACTCCGTCTAGACATAAGAAAAGGACACCCCAGGGTGAGCTTCACTTTCAGAAAAGTAGGACTCTTCTTACTCTATCTGCTCGCGCTTCGATCATCCCGGGAATGGCATGCTAACTGTGAAATAGCCGAGGAAGCCAACCGCACATTCTCAACACTATTGCGTGCAGAATTGTTTGAAGGATCAGTGCCACAGGTGACACCTGCCTTATCACCCGATAGCAATTTACCAGCCTCTTCGCATATCAGTGTCCAGGATGGCACCCGATCCCGCACTCCTCCCAGTCATAGCTCTGCGGTTACCCTACCCTCATCGCTAACGCCATCAACGCCCCATAAAAACCTTTTCTCTTATATATCGCCGCGGCATCATGGTCATCCTGTAGGTCATCTCACTCCTTCCAAGACGCCGCAGAGTAGACATGGTCCGAATCTAGACACGAGGGCCGAAATTTACAGCCTGTCGCCTGTGCGCCTTGGTAGCCAGCAAATGCTCTTGAGCCCGCGTCGCCAACCCCGGGCCGTCAGTAAAGTTCCCTACAAAGTTCTTGATGCACCTGAACTCGCAGATGACTTCTATCTCAATCTTGTCGACTGGGGAAGTGCCAACGTTCTCGGGGTAGGGTTAGGATCTAGCGTTTACATGTGGAATGCTCAGACTAGCAAAGTCAGCAAGCTATGCACGCTAGAGGATGACACTGTAACAAGTGTATCATGGATACAAAAGGGAACACATCTTGCCATTGGAACCGGGAAGGGCCTCGTCCAGATCTGGGACGCCGAAAAGGCCAGGAGACTGAGAACTATGACTGGACATACTGCCCGTGTGGGATCTCTGGCATGGAACTCGCACATTCTTACGTCTGGCTCGCGTGATCGACTTATATATCACCGTGATGTCCGAGCACCGGACCAGTGGCTTAAAAGGCTTGTCGGTCACAAACAAGAAGTCTGCGGTCTGAAGTGGAACTGTGACGATGGGCAACTGGCCAGTGGCGGTAACGACAACAAGCTCATGGTCTGGGACAAACTCTCAGATACGCCGCTCTGGAAGTTTTCGGATCACAACGCTGCCGTCAAGGCCATTTCATGGTCACCGCATCAGCGGGGCTTGCTCGCATCTGGCGGTGGTACGGCTGACCGACGCATCATATTTCACGACACAGTTAAAGGGACAATTGTTAATGAAATCGACACCGGAAGTCAGGTGTGCAATCTCGCTTGGTCGAAAAACTCCAACGAGATTGTTTCGACGCATGGCTACAGCCAGAACCAGATTGTTGTATGGAAATATCCCTCAATGACGCAGGTAGCCAGCTTGACGGGACATACATACCGCGTTCTTTATCTGGCCATGAGTCCGGATGGTCGCGTGATCGTCACGGGTGCTGGCGACGAGACTCTCCGCTTCTGGTCCGTTTTTGGCCGGCGGCCTGGCACTCGAGAGGACGGGGAGGCTGGAGGCAGCAGATTTGCTGACTGGGGAATCATTCGCTAATACTCAATCTTGCTGATCAAAGCACAAGGCAACGTCCAAAATCTGACTGACTTCGTCGTATCTCTCCTTTACAGAGAAGCTCTATTTTCTTTGTTTATACCCTGGGCGTCTCGTTTCTCGATTTATCAGAGCTTTAATTTTTTTTTTTCCCCGCAGGGAGTTGTGCGTCGTTTGGTGATGCGCACCAGGATGAGTTCACTCCAGCCCCAAATGCAGTGGCAGGAGGACAACGTGTTAACGTTTCATTATTCATTTGACCATATCACTTGGCATAATCCGGCGTGATGGGGATGAGGGTATTTTCTTTGACAGGCTTAAGCAGCATGGTGGCCACTCTATGCCGTTGGGGTGGCGAATGTATATCAAACCTAAGGAATGATTGGTTTTCTTATTTCTAAGTCCTCATGGACAAAGGGGCGCAGGACCCCTAGGATGACGAGCAAATGTCCTGCTAGCGGTCGCATTTTCATTACTTTACGGCAGCCTAGCGTATTCATAGAAAAGGCATGGAACAGGGTCTGACCATATCTTTAGACGAATACTTCATGTTCAATTAGAATCGAACATTTGGACTGTGAAATGTGAATGTGAAGCAATGGAAAGATGAAGGCTGCCAGCGCAGGACACTACAGAACAGCGTAGGAGTAGACAGTGAAAGAACAAAGGACAGTTTCATCCTTAAATGCGTAAAGATAAATTAACAACGGTGTAGTGTGGAGTTCCAAGAGTAGAGCACCAGCCAGTTCAAGGTACCTAGGATAGCAAAACACAACACATGGATATCATTTCAAAATGATTAAAAATAGCCCGCACGCCACTTAGCATGTCCCGTCTCCTGCCGCCTCTTCGTTCCAGCCATTATCAAAACATGAGAGGCAGTCTTGAAATTTGAATTATCAGTTACCCTTTCAGGGCTAATCTTCCGCCATCTTGGTTCAAGCGCTTTGACCCTCACCAAGCTTTCGCTCCCTTACGATGTAGTCGACTCCTCTGTCCAAGCCTGTCGTCCCAATCTTGGAGTTTTCATCTAGCATTGGTATATTATCCAAGCTAGTAGATCTATTCGTTCTCATGCCTGGTCGTACCTGCGGTGACGCTGCTAAGGCCGGATCTGCCAACTGCGCATCGAGGCTGGTACTTTGCACTGGTGGACCGTCTAAGTGTGGTGCCATTTGTGGCGATTGGAGCAGTGTCTCTGGATTATTCTGCCACTTGATCACGTCTGCTTTCATCGCCTCAAGTTCTTTTTGAAACCTCTTGCCGAAAACATCGATGTAATACGTTGCGCCATTGTATATGCTCCAGCTGAACACAACAAGGAGGAATGTTGTAGATGCGTATCGACTAAGAAACCAAATAGGGCATGGAAGTATAGTGAGTACAGCATAGAGATACTGAATGATCATAAACGTTGGCTCCTGCAAGGCAGCAGGACGGGAGAGCACAAACTTGCCAATCCAAGTTTTGGCATAGGATCTTCGGAGCCAAGTAAAGGAGGTGGGCCGGCCAGCAGCAATCTTGTCTCGTCGGCGAACGGTGATGAAGAAATAGTAGCCCAGCTGCCAGAAAGCGTAGGGGATAGTGCTCCAAGCCAGCATGGACAGGAGGTTGGCGTACGCCGTGGGAGATCCAGGGGCTGAATTCTTAATGGTCCAGATTGCGGGAAAGCGCACCATTTGCTCTTCGGCTGGGTAGAGATGCACGATACAATGAAGCGTTGCGCAAGGCATGATGTGTATAAAAAGCGATGTGACTTTGTCAAAGCTGTGGAAGACGAGGGAGTTGCGCCACATGATGATTGCCACAGCATTGTTGCCATAAGCCAGGCAGTACGCAGCCGTAAAAAGCCGTTTCGAGCTGGGGAAGACCCAGAGGCTGAGACTTAGCAGCACGTTGACAAAATAACAGAGGTCAGCCAGAAAGTAGTGATATCCACGCCTGTGGTACGTGAAGATTCGAATAGGCATGAAGTATATGAGTTGTACCGTGTACCATATATGAAACCATTCGGGATAGCCACCCATGAGATATCCGCTAGCAAAGATGTTCATAACGCCGCAGATGAAGGATATCTTCTCTCGGAGACTGATTGCCTTTGTATTATTCCACTGTTTGCCGAGCTTTTCAACACGTTGTCGCATACGCTTCCTATATCGCTCGAGTTGTTCATCTGCTGACGGGACGCGCCGTCTCCATTCCTCCACCATTCGATCGCGGGCAAGCTGAGTTTTCGACTTGAAAGCATCTCTGGACCGTCGAACTTTGTCAGTCTGAGCGGAAATGCCCCTCTGGAGCTTCTCGAGCTGTTGTGGCAGAGCAAAATTATCCAAGAGGTCAAGAACGGTCAGTCGATCAAGCGGCGGAAGCGCATCCCAGTCGTCTTGGTATGTGCTGCTGCTGCCGGAGAATGATGGATTTCTTGACAGCCGGGGGCTTTTCGTGGCGCTCAGAGTCGGAGAGTCGAGAATGCCCACATCCACTGGTGACGAGCTGAGAGGAGAAGCAAGCTCAGGCTCCGCAGCAGGAGCCGCGCGGTCTCCATTCATGGACAACCTAGTCCCCGGTGTTGAGGCCGGCGTCGAGATCGCTTCTTCGTCCATCCCGCGGTGAGCTACGGCTGTGAGAACGGAAAGGTGATGGATAATGCTGGCAAAGAGATGTGGCAAAATGCCACTCTAAGTGGAGGCGATGACCGCGACAACGTGCGGTAGAGAGGACGGAGCGGGAACTTGGAATCAAAAGAGAGTGGTATGGACAGCGGGAGGATATGAAGAGAATATGAAAACAGGTAGAGAATCTAGGTTGATGATGAAGGTGTCTGAGAAGTGGTGGAGAAAGGGATAGCTGGCTTTCTCTTTTAGGTTGCGAGGTTATTAACGGGAGCCCAAATCAGGATACCAGATGTAGACATCGATGATCATTCGCGAAGCGCTCTTGAGCTGTTGTCCCAGTGTCGGTGCGCCCATGTGATAGGCCATCCGAGCTAAGAGGTACTTTAAGGGTACATTTATACTCCACGAGGTACGTGCAGGCTGTTCACTGCCGTGGGAGAGATGGAGGTGTATCACTTGGTTACTGCTCTATTTGGTCCTTTCACGGGGCTGCGGGGTGCACTTCGAAAGGTGGTAGCAGCCCGACATCCCTCCCACATGCTCTCGGTTAGCGGTTCTTCAATCCTCGCCGTCGAACTAGGAGCGTACAGGACCACGCTGCGCCGAAAGAACGGCGATCAGAATGCAACCACGTAAGGTATGAATATAGCATTACAAAGTACTAGGTAGCTCTAGGCAGCACGGTATTTTTACGTTAGTACCTACTATTTACCGTGTTAATTGAAGTAGGGTGTCTTGGCACAGAAGAGCTTTGAACATTTGGGAAGAAGAGAAATGTTTTAACATGCTGCGCAAGGACAATGTAGGCCTTGGGAACTAGGTAGGTAGATGAGAAATGGTCATCATGCCGGTGAGTTTCGGGTCAAGCCATGTGTATGACTTCTATCTATGAGATGAAAAAGGCAACGTGGTCTTGCCACCTGATGGTTCGCTGGATTGACTAACTCTTGAAGGACGGTTAAGGGTAGGGTAAACGGAGAGCCATTGCTGCATGGCAGGTGCTGAAAATGCGCGATCTGGTTGGAGGAAATGAATTCAACCAAATCGCACGAGCTTTTAGTTGGCAAGTGTGAGGTGCCTAGGTAGGTACCTGAGGTAGCCTGTAAATTCGAGTCAGGTGCCATGGCATGTGTCCACTTCGTACGGCTACCTGCTAGGTGCTACTAACAGTGAGCTTCAGCCAAAGAACCACGTCCCGGATGATATCACGTGATCAACTGCGCCAAGTACCTATAGTACCTTAGTACGTGTGTCCCATGGATACGGAAGACGGAGATAGTTTAATCCTCCCCCACATTGACCAAAAACCATTTAGAGTTTCTTTGCTTTGTAGTACGTACCTATTCAGTAAGGCACCTTACCTTAGGTACTAAGTGCTCCGTAGTAATAGCGACTTTGCGCTGAGAGCTGCCCTATTTCCCCCCACCACTGGCTCAGCCTATTGGGGATCAAGGATCTGGGCCTTGCAATAGAATTCGGGGGTGCCGCTGCTACCACCACCATAACCTCAACTGGCGCCACCTCCATTGGGTAGCGGCTTTAGTGGGCGGAACTGCACCCGCGACGCGTCGAGTTGCATTTCGCACTGCGCAACACTCAGAAGCACTGCTTTGTCTCCCCTAGCATGACGGTTGAGGGCTTCAAGTCTTTGTGTTGGTTAGCTTCGGTTCATGCGACACCGCCTATGGTCAGAGCGCGCTATTTCGTCTTCATTGTGTGGTGTTGTCAGCGTCTCGAAATTGCATCTTCGCGTGTTCTCCAGCCGCTGCAGCTACTGCACCATCGACATTCCGCTTCGCATTTCCTGACGTCGAACTTCGACTGAGCCTTGCGAGCGTCGCAACTTCTAGCACACCATGGGCAAGCTCATACGTCTTGAGTTGCACAGTATGCTTTCTCAGATCTCCCTTGTTGCTGGTGGCCCGTACTAACTATGCGCTTCAAGACTTCAAGTCCTACAAAGGCCACCATACGCTCTTATTTGGTGATTCGTATTTCACCTCGATAATCGGGCCCAATGGATCGGGCAAGTCAAATTCGTAAGTTTTTTTTTTTTTTTTTTTTCATATGGAAGAGTGGTTATCAGTGTTTCTCATGTACTCGAACAGGATGGACGCCATCTCTTTCGTCCTTGGCATCAAATCCTCTCACTTACGATCAACCCACCTCAAGGAGTTGGTCTACCGTGGGCGTGTTTTGAAAACCTCGAAAATCAACGATGATGGTTCTGCCGAAGCTACCACAGATACACATACTTTGGCCGATGATGATAAGGCGTCCCGTGGAGATCCCAAAACAGCTTGGGTTATGGCAGTTTACGAGGACGATGCCGGTGAGGAACAGAGATGGAAAAGATCAATCACGAGCCAAGGTGCCAGCGAGTACCGCATCAACGATCGAATCGTCACGGCGCAACAATACAACGAAGCCTTGGAAGCGGAGAACATTTTGATCAAAGCGCGCAACTTCCTTGTCTTCCAAGGTGACGTCGAGGCTATAGCTTCGCAATCTCCGCAAGACCTTACGCGGCTCATTGAGCAGATTTCGGGGAGTTTAGAATATAAGGCCGAATATGAGAAGCTCCAGGCCGAGGCAGAGCAGGCGATTGAAAACCAAAATTTCCAATTCCATCGACGTCGTGGTATAAACTCTGAAATCAAGCAATATCGCGAGCAGAAGAAGGAAGCAGACAGCTTCCAAAAGAAAATGGAGGAGCGAGATGCGGCTATTGTCACTCACTGCCTCTGGAAGCTTTATCATTTTCAAAAAGCAATGGATGAATCAAGCACTGCCATTCAAGACCATCAAGAAGAGTTGAAGGAGCTGCGGCGAACTGTTGAGGTATTCGAAGCTCGTTTGGACGCTGCTCGGAAAGAACATGCCACAGTCCAGAAGCAGGTTACCAGAGTAGAGAAGGACATCAAGCTTAAGGAACGAAGCATTGAAGATAAGGAAAATGCTCTCGTGCCGTTCGATGAGAAGATACATGAATCTTCCCAGCAGATTGAAAAGTTGCAAACGCAGGTCCAGAAAGTGGGCAAGGAGCTCGAAGAACAAACAGATATTGTGCAGAAAGTCCAGAAAGATATCGCTAGTGTGAAGAAGGCGCAAGATGTATTTGAGAAAGACGTCAAGGAGCAAATGAAGAAGCATGGCCGAGACCTGAGTGATGCTGACCGGAAGGAATACAACACACTCAGAGCCCAGGTTCTATCTCGCTCAGGCTCCAACCAGGCCAAGCTGGAAAACCTCGAGCGCCAAAGAAAGGCCGATGAGGTTACTGTCAATAGCCTCAAGGGCAAGGTGGACAGCATATCCGCCGCTATCGAAAAAATGGAGGCAGAGCTGACGACTATTGGAGAGAGGCGGAGCGCTGCAGAGTCTGCAACAAAAGACATCACTAATGAGATCGCCACGAAGAAGAAGGAGTTTAATCAGTTACAGTCGGAAAGAGTGCGCACTAATCAAAAACGGACCGAGCTCGAGGAAAAGCTCGAGGATGTCGCAAAGAAGCTGAGAGAAGCAGATGACGGTCGTCGTCAAAATGACAGAGAAACCCGCATGAGGGAGATGGTGACAACCTTGAAGCGTATTTTCCCAGGCGTTCGCGGTCGTATCGGGAACTTGTGCACGCCCAAGCAGAAAAAGTATGACGAAGCTGTTATCGTCGCTTTGGGAAGAGACTTCGACTCTGTGGTTGTCGACACCGAGAAGACCGGCATGGATTGTGTTCAGTACCTGAAAGAGCAAAGATTCTCTCCCATGACATTCATACCACTAGACAACATCAAGGTCAACGCTGTCAACACAGCCATAAAAGGTTTCCCTGGGGCGAGACTTACGATCGATACCATTAACTTTGATCCATCGGTCGAGCGGGCTATGTCATACGCTTGCGGTAGCTCCGTAGTGTGTGACACACTTGATATTGCCAAGCACATATGCTACGACAAAAAAATTCCGGTCAAAGCTGTTACTTTGGAAGGGTATATTATCCACAAAGCCGGTCTGATGACGGGCGGTCGCGGTCCAGAGCCCAAGGGCGGAAAGCGCAAGTTTGAAGAGGCCGATGTTCAAAACCTTCAGCGCATGGCAGCCAAATTGAAGAATGAGATAGATCGGCTACCGAAGGCTGACCGCCGGGGCACGCAGGAGGAGTCACTTCAGATTGAACTAAACGGGCTTGAACGGCAGCTAGCAACAACTAAGGACGAGCTCGCCGCTCTAAACAAGAATTGGACAAGCAAAAAGCGCGAGCTTGATAGCCAAAAGAAGCAACTTCAGGAGCTGCAGCCGAAATATGAGGAACAAGCATCGCAGCTGGAACGCACAAAGAAGACAGTCCAAGAGTTCAAAGATGCTATTGCCCGTCTAGAGGATGAGATATTTGACGGTTTTTGTAGAAGGCTTGGATACAGTGACATTCGTGCATACGAGGCCTCCCAAGGCAAACTGGAGCAGGAGATTTCTGAGAAGAGAAACCAGTACGAAGTCCAGAAGCAGAGGCTAGAAAGTCGACTCAAATGGGAAATAGCGCGCCACAGCGATACGGAAGCCCGCATCAAACGAATACAAGACCAGATCAGGAGGCTGAAACAAGATTTGAAGTCTTATAACAGAGAAAGGGCCGAGATTGAGGAATCGTTACGCCGAGATCAGGATGAAGTGGAAGCCCTTCGAGAGACCCTTGACGAGCTGAAGACGGAGCTGTCTGAGAAGAGCCAAAAGGTTAGCGAGGCCCGAGCAGAGTTGCAGAAGCGCAGTAAAGAAATCGAGGCCACCCAACGAGAGATCAATACCCTAGAAACGACCGTGCAGAAGAATAGCGCAGGCAAATCCGCACTCTTGCGGAGATGCCGTCTGGAGCAGATACAGATTCCGTTAATCGAAGGGGCGCTAGACAACCTCCCGACAGAAGACGATCTGCTACGGCAAGATCCAGACACCATGGATGTCGACGGCGGTGATGAAGAAATGATGGACATTGCGTTGGATGATCACGGTATTGAGATTGACTTTGATGGCCTTGACGAGGAGTTGAAACAGGTTCGTTTGCCCTACATGCCAAATATGTATCAAGCAAAGAAAGAAAAAGAAAGAAAGAAAAGAAAAGAAAAGAAAAGAAAAGAAAAGAAAAGAAAAGAAAAGAAAAGAAAAGAAAAGAAAAGAAAAGAAAAGAAAAAAAACTAACGTGATTTTAGTCTGGTGACGCCAGCGTTGAGGATAGTTTGACGGAGAAGATATCATCTCTTACAGCGGAATTAGAAAAGTTGAATCCGAATATGAGAGCCATGGAGCGACTAGAAAGTGTCGAGACAAGGCTCAAGCAAACGGATCAGGAGTACGAAGACTCTAAAATTGCAGCTCACAGAGCCAAAGACGCCTTCAATGCTATTAAGCAAAGGCGATACGAGCTGTTCAACAAGGCCTTTGTTCACATTCAAGAACAAATCTCCAACGTGTACAAAGATCTTACGCGATCGGATGCCTACCCGCTGGGCGGACAGGCCTACTTGGACATTGAAGAAGATACAGACATGCCATACTTGTCCGGCATCAAGTACCATGCTATGCCACCACTCAAGAGATTCCGAGACATGGAGCATCTGTCAGGCGGCGAGAAGACTATGGCAGCACTGGCGCTCCTCTTCGCCATCCACAGTTATCAACCAAGTCCCTTCTTCGTTCTGGACGAGGTCGACGCCGCACTTGACAATGCCAACGTAGACAAGATCAAGAAGTATATCAGAGAACATGCGGGCCCCGGTATGCAGTTCATTGTTATTAGTCTAAAGGCCGGTCTATTTCAAGACAGCGAGAGCCTTGTCGGTGTATACCGTGATCAGGAAGTAAACAGTTCGCGAACACTGACGTTGGATGTAAGTCATGACCCCACCCCCAGCCTGTCATAAATCAGGACTGATCAATCCGATTGCAGCTTAGGAAATATGCTTGATAAGAGGCTACCCGGCGTTTCCTTGATCGTGTATCAATATTGAATGTCTGGCCGGAGATGTTGTATGTAGAGAGGCGGCTCGGGCTGGAAAATGCAGGAAATCAATGAGCAGGGTTGCCATCTCTGCCACTTGGAGTACCATGAGCTATGATTTACTTGGCGTATGGGCTGAAGACGATACTTCTTTTTTTCTTCTTTTAGCTAAATATGAGTCAATTACCACGGCTCTGACTTAGAGACTCCGGTCAGGTGCTGTTCTACAGAGTATCCGCCTTTTGAGCTTGAGTTTGATAAATGCTTTATACGGTGTCAAGCAAAATCAAGAAGAATACATTGGCGATCCATTGCCGTGGACATTAGGAGAGTTAGTATACCCTAGAGTGCCTGCAGAAAAAGCAAGATCACCTGCAGAGAGTACATATATCCAACAGCACTGGGAGTCATGAATGGTGGTCCATACTGTCACCTACCTAGATGAAGGTATCAATGGGCTATTCCTATGCGGAGTACGGCGTAACCCGTATAGATAGCCAACTTGATCCTGGGAATTTAGCCAGTAGCTAGAGTCTCCAAAGGCAGTGACTGGTTGTAAGGAGCTTTAGTAGTTATGGACCGTGATCCTCTCGCTCTCTGCGCGTACTTTGGGGGGGAGGGGGGCGATAAAGCACTACTTGTCTAAGCAAAGCAAGCTCTCGGCCTGCCAAACGTATTTTGCTTCCCTGATATTTAGGAAATAAGAAGGCCAATAAGCAGCCCCCCCCCCAAAAAAAACACCATTATAAGTTAAAGATATTTCCTACGTTGGCCGTGTTTCGTCCTACCCTGTTGTTGCCTGCCAACTTTAGGTATGAAGTTCTTAGGACTTGGAGGGCTGGCTTAATAATTTTCCGGTATCCGCTAGCGGCATAGCAGGTCTCCATTAACTACCCTACCCAAAGAGACGGCACTATGCGCACCGCGGCAAACTTCGTAGAGATCGGCTGTCTTCCACCTCCATTAACGAAACCGAATACATATGACCTAGTTCGCTCCATTCTTTTTTGGCCAGGCAGTTTCTACGAAATCAACACCGAACAGAGAACATACCATCCTTAGTGCGCGCGTATGCTTCGGCCCCGAACGAAGTAAGACGGGCAGGGATCGCAATCAAGATGCCTTTTCAGCCTTGATGACGATTTGCTTCTCACAACTGCAGGCCGGCTTGAAACCCTTATCATCTGCGTGATGCCTAGTAGATGTTTCTACATACTTTATATTACCCTCGACGTCTAATGTCCCTACGGTATCAAACCGGTAACGTTCGGGCTTTGTCCGCATAGAAATTCAATCGTCGCATCATCAGTATTATTACTTTTCCACCTATACCAAGAGACTCTCCCGAGGACGTTACATCCAATCACACACTCAGCCAGCAGAGATATTGCTACGGCTGTATTATTATATCGTCGTGGCAAACCGAGCGACGGCCCAAGCATCATGGACCTCGCAGTGACGCTGATCAAGGCCGTGATGCGAGCCTTCTACTCGACACGGGATATCCTTGTCGTGGATGCGTTAATCCTTCATGAAGCGTACGTCTCTTTCTAGAAAATTACGAGAATACGAATAGGATCGAACTGAAAACCATGGATAGTTTGCGAGATGATGATCTTGCCTACTTAATGGCCATTAACACGAAAGATCTGCATAAAATATGTGGGAAGCTGCGAGAAGACCGTTTCCTAACTGTGTACGTCTGAAGCCCTCAGTGACGCTCTGCTTTTGAATGGATCGCTTACTGGAGTAGCCATACGAGGTCAGAATTGCGACCAGGGAATCCGCGACCAAGCAATCGCACGTGGTACTACATCAACTACCGACACACCATCGATGCCATCAAGTGGCGAGTTTACAACATCGACAAGGAAGTACAAGGTACTACAGTGCTGGTGAATGAAAAGAAGGAATATTTTTGCTCATTCTGTAAAGCAGAGTGGACAGCAATGGAGGTCTTGGACAGCGTTGGACCTGAAGGTTTCCTTTGCCACCGATGCCGGCATCCCTTGTCTTTTGAAGCGGATCGAAATGCGGGCGGGCATGAACAGTCAACTCGACTCAATGACCAATTCAAGTTTATCAGCGAGCTATTGCCCAAGATAGATGCAGCGCATATACCAGAATGTGATTTTGATCGAGCTCTCTCAAAAGCCCGACCGGTTGTACGTGATGCTACACATCAACGTGCGGCGACAATACCCGTTGATGATGTCTCTGCTCGACCCATGGCAGTTCGAGGTTTAGCCAATACGGGTCCGCAGTCCATTGCGGTCAATATATCAACGTCTGATGGACCTTCTGAGGCCGAGAAAGAGGCCGAGAGGCTTCGCAAGGAAAAGATTGCCCAACAGAATGCGCTTCCATCTTGGATGTCGAACAGCACTATCACAGGAGAATCATTTTCCGGAGCTGCCGAGGCCGGGGGTGCGGGGGCAGGCCGGGAGACAGCTGGTCGCAATACGGCTCAGAACAAGTTGGTCGATAATAGTGCTACTGCGCAGATCGATGATATTTTTGAAAAGCTCAAAGCAGAGCAGGCAGCCTTGGCACGAGAAGGGGATGCCGAAGAGGAGGAAGAATACACTTCCGAGGAAGACGATAATGAATTTGAAGATGTTGTAGCGACAGGTAATAATTCAGGGTTGGGTACACCTGGTATGAAAGCCGGAACATCAGAGGAACAATCAGGCGAGGTGTCACGGAATGAAGACAGTGCGGACGAGAGAGTAAATAAACGGGTCAAGGTTGAAACGGGCGCCGGAGAGTCGGAGATTCGTATGGAAGAAGAGGATGACGATGAAGAGCTTGAGTTTGAAGATGTTTAGTCTGGTGCGCCGAGTTCAGTTTGGCAGATCTCTGCTAGGCTACCAGACTTTGGTAGGGCAGTAGATCAGACAAGGACAACTCAATAGGGGAAAGAGTACGGAGCGTTATATACCTGGTATCTTCCTGGTCGAGGAGCGATCGATTAGGATCACTTGATGATGAGCCAGCATTCCAAAGAAATGATCAACCTGAATGTTTCAGCCAACCGATTGGTAGTGGCTGCTATCACCGTCTGTATCTGATGATGAGTCTGCTCGCTAGGATACCCACGTAGGTACCCAAGAAGTAGTCCATACATCGGCATCAAAACACCTCTTCTTCCTCGCCCACAGCTTATTGGTCTGCCTTCTAGCCCGATCTCTACTACCTAATTAAATACCTTATCTATGTGAAGTCTTGGGGATTCGTGCCTCCTTTGTCCAAAAAAGTGGAGATCCAGGCTTTTCCTCGCTCGTGCTTTAAGAGCTACACCTTAGTCACAGTAAAGGTCCCTAACAACCATACATTTTAATACATATTTCGCCACATTCGACAACGCTGAATCTAAAGACTAGATCTCGGCTATAAAAGAGCTCTGCGCTTTTGCACCCCCGGCGGATGTCAGAAATGACTCTGATACTGCGCTGATGAAAGGCCTTGCGCCATGGCTCCGGAGCTACCACGGATTTTCTTACTCTCAACTCACCTGGAAGCGGACGAGTTTCGTCGCTTAGAGAAGAAAATACCTACCCTCACGCACGACATCCGCGAGGCCGAGATTGTTTTGGGGAAAATATCTAAACCTGAACGTGCACTCTTCGAGTTAAGGCGCCTTAAGCTTGCAACAGAACCTGTGGCTTCTGAGAGCAGCGAAAGTGGCGGGGTAAGGCTGAGCGGCAAGCGTGACAGAGATGATGATGCCCTGGTTGTGCCGTCAAAACGCGCAAAGTCATTGAAGCTGGAGGTGGCGGAAGCTTCTGACGAGGACAGTAATGGTACCACACAGCTGAGTTATTCGCGAGAACCAAGGGGAAATATATTGGTGCTTAGGCTTGCATGGCTGTTGGACTCCTTCGAGCATGATGTGGCGTTGCCGGTTGAAGATTATCTACTCTATCGAGGTCGTAAGTTGCCAGGTCAGCCTCAGGGGGATGCACTTCCTCATGCTTCTCAACCGCAATCAGGATTGAGGAGTGATTTGAAAGTGAACGAAAGAAGCAGACGGGCGGCCTCCGTCAAGACTACTTCAGAAGTGCTCAACCGGGCTACGCGGGATCATGCATCTCCAAGACGGGCAAGAAGGCGACGATCAGAATCTTCAAGCACGATAGGCAGCCAGCCACAGGATGAACCGCCGACGCTGTATCATGAGTCCACATCCGAGCACGATTTACCGCTGCCACCTATTCCCGGCTACCTCCACACGACATACTCTTGCGAACGACCATCTGCAGTAAATCCACCCAATGCTGCGTTCATCGAGGAGCTAAAGGCTGTTCGCACCGTACGGCTGCTGCGGGGAGACAAAATCGGTGTGAGGGCCTATTCGACTTCGATAGCTACTCTGGCCGCATACCCGTATCTCTTGCAGCGACCACAGGGTAAGCTAGATCCCCTTGTCTGCCAACAGGCTAGAGCTAAATGACACAAAACATGGCAGAGGTTGCAAGATTGCCGGGATGCGGTGTTAAGATCGCAAAACTGTATCAGCAATGGGCGGCCACTGGCAGCACCGACGAGACCAAGGCGGCTGCAACTGATGATGAACTGGCTGTGCTGAAGAAGTTCTACGATATATGGGGGGTCGGGGATAAAACTGCCCGTCAATTCTATAATAAAGGTACGTTTACTTGGGTCATGGTCGATATACGCTCTCGAATGCTAATACAGTATTACGCCTCCCGGCATCAGGCTGGCGAGACATTGATGACGTTGTTGAATTCGGATGGAATTCATTGAGTCGAGTGCAGCAAATCGGCATCAAATATTATGACGAGTTCCAGCTCAAGATTCCACGAGAAGAAACAGAAGCTATCGCCTGCGTTGTCCTCGCCCACGCACACCAAATTGATCCCGGCTTCCAGATAGTAGTCGTCGGGAGCTACAGGAGAGGCAAGCCCGAGAGCGGGGATGTCGACATCGTCCTAAGCCATCCTGATGAGTCTCAAACGCTTGACATCATTGACAAACTAGTCCGAAGCCTGGAAAAGAGCGCCTTCATCACGCACACCTTGAGCCTGTGGACGCGAAACAGTGAGCGTGGGCAGGCTCCTTTGGCCTGGGCCGGTGAAGGTCACTCTGCAGGGTCAGGGTTTGACACATTAGACAAGGCTCTGGTGGTATGGAAGAATCCTGAGGAGAACGATGAAGCGAAGCTGAAATCATCTCCTCACCGGAGAGTAGACATCATCATCAGCCCTTGGAAGACTGCCGGATGCGCCATTCTTGGCTGGAGCGGGGAGACTACATTTCAGCGAGACCTGCGGCGATATTGCAAGGTAAAGCTGGGACTCAAGTTTGACAGCAGCGGTGTTCGAAGTCGTATAGATGGGTCGTGGGTAGACCTTGAGGGCTCCGGCAGACACGGCGCTGCTCCAGACATGGAAACGGCAGAAAGGCGAGTATTTGAAGGGCTTGGGCTGGAATGGCGGCCCCCGGAGGAAAGGTGCACAGGTTAAGGGCGCGCTTGGCTTGCAGTTCCTACTATTTCATATCGGGAGTCATGATATCTGTCATCTTGGCGATATGTTTTTGAATACATCTGCCCTAGAACTAGGGGGCGTAGCGTCATGATACCCCTGCGGATTCAACAGTGACTTATACTTTCCACATTGGGGTGTATTTGCATAGGGTAGATTGAGATTTCGCTAGGGTTCGAAGCCTAATTATCAAGGGTAAGGCTGACGTCCGATGCTGGGGCGGACTTTTGGCGATGGGCTGCGGACTTTCTGATCCTTCGCAGGCTACAACGGTCCGCAGCTGAAACTCTTTTTCTTTTCTTGACATTTGCCAAACAGGCCTATGAGGCGGCATGTAATTTTCAATAGACAAGGGTACTGTAACTTTGTAATCAGCGGCGAAGTGACGTCTTCATCTAGGCACATGCGGATGCGTCTGATCTGAGATGGCTGACGAAGAGCGAAACGAAGCCGCAAGCGAAGATCCGAGGAGAGAGGGAAGGGCGGTTTGCGGACCGTCGGCGGATATCAGAGTGCCGGCCATGACACACGATTTACTGCCTTACGAAGCTGTCAAGCCTATCAGAAAGATGGATCGGGATTGGCAATTGACTCAAAAGTTGATGAATCATGGAAATTATGGAAACTCCAGGGCAAGTCTACCAACAGTCCCTCCTGGCTGCTGGATGTTAGCAACTTTACCCTATCAATTGCCGACGGCATAGCTAGGTGGAAACAAACCAATGATCCTCCTGGCCAGCCGTGTTCACTAGGCTCCGCGCAGCTCAGGAGCGCCGGCATTCGGAATTCCAATACCATCCGACCAGAGAGCAAATTCCCAACCCTTTCTTCGAGCTAAAGGGAAAAGAGTAAAGAGGAAAAAAAAAAAGAAATAGGCTGCGGCGGTGGGGTTTGCGTAGAACCGTTATCCCCCCCCTCCGCAATGCCACGAGTGCAGGCCTAACCTGCGGCGAAGTGCTGTCGCAGAATTCAGCCTTAGCTGGAACGGAGGGGCTCTTCCGGCTCTTGCCAGAAGCCGCTGGACCTACGGAGCGCTAATATGGAGTAGCGTCAGGGGGTTGGCAAATCTCCAAGCTGGGAGGTAACATCGGACGCTTAAATTGACAACTATGCCCACAAGTAGTTCCGTGCCAGTAAATCAAACATAGTAGGATGCTTTGACAATCTAGACACCAAGCAAGAATAAGAGCAAAAGGGTAAAGAAGCAACTTAAACCGACAATTCTCCTCAACAAATCTACAGAGTACTTGCACATTCACGTTCATATCGTATTCACGCCCCTCTTGTGATCCTCACACGCAAATCTTTCGCTGTTCAAAATGCCTTTCACTCTGGAGCTTTCAAATTCATATGGGTAAGTGGTATCAATAAGCAACGCCAGGATACGTTCAACGAACAAAAGAAATAAGGAGACGGGGAAAGAGAAGAAAACCCCGAGAAAACGAAACAAGACTGAGTAATATACAATTTGCTAACGTGTTCCCGACCGCAGGCTGGTCCTAGCAGCTGCCACCTCAACATTCTTCATCAACACTGTCCATATGCTACGCACCTCCAAGTTCCGCAAGGAAAGCAAGATCCCGTACCCAAATGCGTACGCCACAGCTGAGCAGGCCGAGAAAGATCCCGCCGCATTCAAATTCAACTGCGGTAAGTAGCAAGCCCAGCCTGAGCCTCCTTTCTTTCCCTCCCTTTCTTCATTGCTGTCTTGCCCAAGAGGGCTGCATCACAAGATGGATTGCCACCACCGAGCGACTGACTGACTGACTGTTTTCTTTCCCACAGCTCAACGTGCCCATGCCAACTTCGTGGAGAACCAGCCCTCCGTTCTTGGTGCTCTTCTCATTGCTGGCTTGCGTTTCCCCCTCACTGCAGCTTTCCTGGGTGCCGGATGGGCTGTCTCCCGCTTAGTTTACCTGTATGGCTACACCGGTTCGTCCGGGCCCAAAGGCAGAGCCAAGTAAGCAATTTCTTCTCTCCCTCGCTCACATATGAGTTGCAACTCCCTAACACACGATGTAGGGGTGCCTTCACCGGAAGCTTAGCAGACCTTGTCCTCAAGGTGTTGGCAGCTTATACCTCTTACGTCATTGCCACTGGCAACTAGTCTTCGATGGTAATGGCAATGGGCCACATTTTCTCAATTAAATGGCACGCTGTTTGTCGGAAATGCTCTATGAGCCTCATTTCATTGTCGGCAACTAGTGTCTGTCCCATTTACCAAGTTTTTTTCTTAGACTGTGTTTGGGAGGCGTGCCTATGTCATCTTGTACAAAACAAAAGGCGTGCTTTGTCGTTGCCAAATCCAATGTCATGTGGGATGTTGTAATAGTAACAAGTTTTGAAGACCAGAAATTTCCTTTTCTTTCTCTTCAATCTCTTAAAAAATGTGGGGTGAAAATCATCTACGCAATTTGCGCCTTCGTAGCTCCTGTCCCGTAAAAGCTGCCTGTCCATCGTCAAACCCAAGATTGGCAATTTTCTCGTCGTATCCGCCCACGCTCTTCTCAATCCCGTTATTGCCCAAGAGATAGTCGCCAAAATATTTCATCGCATCAAACACTTCTTCGCCCGTTGGAACGATGTATTCTTTTGGGAGGAGGAAACCATAACTCCCCGTGTCCCGAAGCTTGATTTGATAGCTATAATGCGCACCCAGCTCATGGTAGAACCAATCGATGGCGGAACCGCCGCCCGACTCAATGCGTGACCAAACAGGATGCGGCTTCATAGAGTCCTTGGCTGCCACGGCGCCCTCGCAAGCAGAGGTGACCGAGTACGATTCTCCATTAGACAAACGAATCGCCTTGGCAATGCCCATGGCAAGCTCCTCCAGATTCTCTAGATTGGGCGGCTCGGCGGAACATGTGTAGGAATACGGAAAGAGTACTTGCTGTGAGTACGAATGGAGATCGATTAACCCCACAAACTTGGCGGCGTTGTTCTGTGTTTCGTTCCTGGCCCAATTCGCGAGCTCAATGGCCTCGATGGCCTGAAAAGGCCCATCTCCGCCGTAGCTCTCCGAGCAAGGGTCGCTTTGCGTCTCGGCATTATCCCACCCAAACCCGAACGCATGATCCAAGTCTAAGCCGCGGCAAAATCGCAGGTTTGTTTGTTGCCTCGTTTTGCGCCACAAACGGTCTACCTGCCAGCTATATTCAACGCCGTCAGGGTTGACCACCGGAATGAAGACAATGTCAAAATGGCTAAGCAGCTTGGTGATCATAGGCTCTTTTCCAAAGGATGTGATAAACGACCATGCTACATAATTGACAGTGCTAGTCGATATCCATTCACGGGCGTGGAGCCCGCCTGTAACGACGATCATCTTTCGTGGCTTGCTGGGATCGGTGGGAGCTGGCACGCCCACACGAAGGGCTGGTATTTCTCGTCCCTCGAACGATTTGCCTATTATGATGTATTTGACGTACGATGGGAACATGGCTTCGAGTAGGCGCATCCAACGGATAATGACGGGCAGTGGCTGGTAGTCTTGAAAGAAGACGTTGCCGACGGATGGCAACGGTCCAGACAATGCCCGGGCTACCACGTCTGTTCCCATGCTGTTCGTCTTGACGGAAGGCATGGACCGGTAAACTGCAGCGGCCAGATCTGGGATGAGGGTTGATTGGGACATTTGGAGAGACCGAGGCAAAAGCCCCAGCAGCGGGCCTACTTCGTCGGTATGCAGTCGAATATCGACGTATTCCGTTGTGAAGGCCCATACGTCCAGAAACAGACGAGAAGCGGCTTCGGCAAGCGCTGCCTCCTCGTCCGTAGTACTGATATTGAAGCGTAACACTAATTCATTGGCGTATCGAGATCGAGGGTGACTAGATATGGGCGCATGGGCAACGGCATTGGCAGTTTTGGCGGGATGACGGCCAAAGAAGAGCTCAATGACGCCGTCACGAAGCTTTGTTAAGAAAGGGAAAATTGGCGCATTGGCATGCTGATTGCTATTTGGCGATATTTGCGGCGTCTCAATACCAGCCCCGTGGGCTGAACCGAGGAGCACCAACGAGGCTATCCAGGTCGCCGCCGCCGGTCTCATCTCGGTTTGGAGAGCGACTCGGTCTGGTGGGGTCGCTGAGATGTAGGCACGCAATAGATCGAATGAGAGTTGATCAAGATGATCGCTGGAGGGAGTAGGCGCAAAGGTGAAAGGTTAGTTATCAATATACATCGCGTGGACAAAGATGGCTGCTGAGAGGCGACTTTGCGTTATGTAGGACGGGTAGGTATAGATAGTGAAAAAGTCAAGTTGTCGTCGCGACAGGCCTTCGTTTGTCGTTGATGAACAACCCTTGGCCAGGCTATGCTATATCTGTAAAATTGCCTGCCTGGTGCCCCGTAGGCGGTAGGTGGCCCCGGAAAATACCAGGAAAGTACGGAGTACATGCCAGTAAGGTAAGGGTCAGCAGTACTCTGCACAGGGCTTCATGAGCAAGGCAAGGGATCTCCAGGTATGGAGTACCTTCGTATAGTGACTCGGATAGCCTGTTTTTTTAGGTACCTCCTCCTCCACAACGCAGCACGAGGCATTGCCTACTACTAACCTTACTAAGGCACCAGGTAGTACCTTATTATCAGGTAGGTAGGTAGGTACCGGACAGTATCTGATGAATGAGGGAGGTGGGGCTGTGTACTGAAGCTTCAAGGCCGCTTTGAGCTTAGCAGGATGGGTAGAGATGCTTTAATAGCAGCACAGGAGAACCCCTAAAATGCATGACAGTAGTGCTTCCTGTAGACGCTGGGGAGAACACAGCCGGCAATAGATCTGGCGTTCTTTATGACATTGCGTGAATGGCCGACTAGTCCATCAGAGGTTCTGCTGCCTCAGAGAGTACCTATACGCGAGGCGTTGAGCAGGCCTCGCAGCTTTCGCCCTGAGGGTGGTATTGCTAAATGGAAGGTTTCCAAGCGGCATGCAAAGCATGTCATCCGCCCCAGCCGTCAGCACATCGTGGCACTCGGAAGAAAAAAAAATTAGGTAGAGCGAAACCCTTTATAGCGCTCCCGCCATTTTAATCAACAGCACAGCCGATAGACGTGAGGTTTTAGCATTGCGAGGCCGTGCCAGCAGCGGTGTCAGAGTTACCAGTGGCATCCACTGTATTTCAACCCAGAGATTATCTGCGAGTGCTGCTCCAGCGTGGGGATCCACCGCGCATCAGCCTCATGCTATAGCACCAGCGGGCCAATTGGCGAAGCAGCGCCAGGGAGAGCAACCCATCTCGGGTTCTGGCCAGATGCGACACGCGCGTACAGTTGGATCAAGTGGCTCCCCCTCCGCCCTCCCCCTACGGCGAGCGCCAGCCCCCCCCCTGGGCCTGCAAAAGCGCCTCTCCACCGTGGGAGCTGCTTGGTTTAATCCCATGTAATATGGCTGTCGATGCCGCTGTGCTGAAGACGTTGATTCCCAAACCGCTCCCCCTCCCCCCCTTAGGAAACTCCCATCTCCCACGTCCACATTTTTGTGTCTGCATTTGCGTCTGGATCAGCTTTGGCATCTCAAGACGTACGGGTCTCCTTCCCCATTCCCAGCCTGCCGCTCGTACGACATTCAATGCTCTTTCTGGACGCGCCTGGCGCATCTAGCTTAGGGCCTCTCTGCTTGTTGCCAGCTTCGCCATACTCGTCATAATCGTACGAACCAGCGGCCTCACCGGATCCCAGTGGCCAGGCGTGCCATCGCAGACCATGCGCATCGGCCATCGACATGCCTTTTTTACGCCGTCGCGGCATCATGGCCAGTGAGACCGATATGCGCCGTCATACGGCCGCCGTTGCGCCGCCGGCCTCTGAGGATGTCCCCGAACTCCCAATGCAAACTCAGCTGCAAGACGATGCCGAGTCCACAGTTCGACCACAGAGTCGAGATTCGACCATGTCCATGGAACGCCCGATCACTCCGCCCGTTCAACAGCAGTCGAACAAACATCGCCGCTTCTCTGTCTTGCGATTCCGAAATGCCTCGGATTCCCAGCTCTCCCTCCGCGTCAAGCAGCAGGCTGAAAAGCCACCTCCCGTTCCTCGACGTAAATGAATCCCTCCCATCCCCCTTCTCTTCGTTTCCTGGTTTATCACCATACTGAGCCTGAATGACGACTAACTCGTGGTTTCCTCTCCTCCATCTAGCCCCTGCCATCATCACCACCGCTCCCACGAGCGAGATGGGCGTCCTGAAGAAGCCACCCTCCCGCATGGGGCTGGCCGCAATGCTGCGACGATCCACGGATATTCCTCGCGACGATCCCATGTCTAGTGGTCCCGACACTCGCCGTGATCTCCCGTCTAGGAAGTCTACCGGTGACCAAGGACGGCCGTCGCTGAACAACACTGCAGACGAGCCGCAATCCCCGCGACCATCTACCCAAACGACGGTTGATTCCGCTGGCACCGGGCTCAACATAACGCATCGGCCTTCCGATTCCTCGAGGTCAGATGTTAGCTCCACTGATCGAGCATCTCACGGCGGCTCTAGTTCCACTCCTAAGAAATCGCAATCCACGCCCTTTTTCAAGCTGCGGAGAAACAAAAAGGTCCCGGAGCCGCTGTTTCCCTTTGCCCATCTTCAGCAGAAGGGCGGCGTTGCAGCAGCAGACCATTCGTCAACTACCTCCCTGGGCGTGGAGGCCACGCCGCGCCCGGCTTCGGCTCAGAGTGCGGGCACTCGCCAAGGCGAAAACGAACAAGGCCCTCAGCTGAACCCTGCCATCGCCCTATTCAACCCCAACGGTGGACCTCGATCCGATCATTCCTCTCCCACGCGAACCAACCTGCTCCGCGGGAGGTCCTCTACCCTGAGCTCCATCGGTCGAGATTCCAACGATGAGCACCTTGTTCCGCCTGCCACTGCACGAACATCGACTTCTATCGGCCGCAAGAGCTTTGGAGATCTCTTAGGATTGACCCGCCTTCGCCAAAACTCCGACCTCAGCCGGCAAGGCTCTTTTACCCCCGCCACGCCAGGTTCCGCTGCTTCCAAGAGCAACTCGCTTCAACTACCAAGAGATTCTGTAGTTCTTCCGGAACGATTGGAAGACGAGTCTCCTGCCAAGTATATTAATCGTATAGAAGGATTGGTCAGTCGAGGGGTCGTGGCGGCTGCTCTCTCAAAGGGGACGGATGCCTTCTCCGTGGCTGCCCTGAGAAGTTTCATGAGAACCTTTAGCTTTTTCGGAGATCCGATGGACATGGCTATTCGGAAGCTTCTGATGGAGGTTGAGCTTCCCAAAGAGACACAGCAGATAGACCGGTGTTTGCAAGCGTTTGCGAATCGCTATCATGAATGCAACCCGGGCATCTACTCTTCGCCCGATCAGGCATACTTCATTGCCTTTTCTCTCCTCATCCTTCACACAGACGTTTTCAACAAGAATAACAAGCACAAGATGCAAAAGACGGACTATCTCAAGAATACGCGCGGGGAGGGCATCTTTGACGAAATACTGGAATGTTTCTATGACAACATTTGCTATACCCCTTTTATCCACGTCGAAGATGATCTTGACCGAAATAGTGAACGTCTTGGTAACGCCAAGTCTAAACGGAAAGCTATCCTCTCTGCCTCCACCGCCGACCCGGCCAAGAGAGCAGCAAAAGAACCGCTTGATCCCTACACTCTCATCATCGATGGGAATCTAGATGTTCTGAGACCGAATCTCAAGGCTACCATCCCCATGGAGGATCAGTACACCTACTTGGGTTCGGATCAAACTTTGAACCTTAAGGACCTGCAAAAGACGTTCTTCAGGACAGGTGTCTTACAGATCGTCTCTGCGAGATCCCGTCCAGACGCTTTCATGTCTGACAATCCTCTGAACAATCTGGACGATGCTCCTGGTATTGTTGACATCAAAATAACAAAGGTTGGGCTTCTTTGGCGAAAAGAGGCGAAAAAAAGGAAAACGCGATCTCCGTGGCAGGAATGGGGAGCCATCCTTACCGGTGCGCAGCTCTATTTCTTCCGAAATACCAGCTGGGTGAAGAATCTCATGCATCAGTACGAGAGTCACATCAAAGCGGGACATGATGGGATACCCATCACTTTTAAGCCGCCATTGGAAGAATTTAAGCCGGACGCGCTCATGTCTACCAAGGGCGCGGTGGCTCTTCTCGATACCTCCTACAAAAAACATAAGAATGCCTTCGTGTACGTCCGGCAAGGGGGCCTAGACGAGGTTCTCCTGGCCGACGATGAGGTCGAGCTCCATGACTGGCTAGCCAAACTCAACTATGCCGCTGCCTTTGGGACATCCGGCGTGAAGATGCGTGGTGTCATCGGAGGCACCTATGACGGCCAAAGTCGCCGAGGTTTTAGGAGGCTTGATAGCTCTGACGCCACGCATCTCGTGGAAACTCCCACCGGCCTTGTGTCGATTGCAAGGAGCCGGATTGACCACAAGATGGTTGAGGATATTCAGCTGGCAAGACGTGAATTTATGCTGCAGAAGATCGCTGAAGCGGATCGCAAGATAGAAGAATCCAAAAAAGCTTTGGAAGATCAATTGAGAAATGCCCGTCACCTCCAGATACTAGCGCCTATCCAACCGAGAACTAGAGAGCAGCTCCTGTCGGCAGCTGCCCGCATGTCTGCGCAGCTGCGGTGGGCGCGAATGGAGATTTGGAAAGAAATATGTCACCGCGATATCCTCGCTCTGGACCTCGAAGAGGATGGCGAAATAGTAGAGGGTAAATCCATGGCAGAGAGCCAACAGCAGCCAGGCGATGGGCGTCGTACGTCATCCGCATCGCATCCACCTGGGGTGAAACGACCTGAGTCTCAATCTAAGGCATCAGCTCTTTCCGAGAAACATCCCCAATCTCCTACGGAGATCCTCCCTTCTTCCCCCCCGGAAAGGGGAGAACACTCTCAGCAGCTGCAGAATCCATTGAGCCCAACGTCACCGCCGACGCGGCCGCCGACTGGAGCGCACCCGCAGCATGAGCCGCAGGACAAGACCAGAGCTGGTGTGGGGAGCATCAGGCACGGCTCAGTGTCGAGCATCACCGCTTCTCCTGTGCAATCATCGACAGCTGCGACTCAAAGTAGGCCCGCCGAGGCCCATGAGGAAGATGAGGCATCTTCAGCTAAATCTGACCATGCGCAAGACGATGTGGATGCCGACGAGCGACACTTATTGAAACAGGCCGGCCTGTTAGAGGGGAGAATCGGGAGAGACCCGTCAGACAAGACAACCACTTCGACCGCTGGAGAATTTACAGAATATGGCACATCGGCTGATAAATTTGAGAGGAGCAAGATCCGGCGCAGTCTTCAGCGCACTCTTAGGGAGAGTGCTGGTCACCTCTCGCATCATCGGAGCAAAAGAGGCAGAGAAGCTGTCACAACCGCATCCTCTGAGGAACCTGCCCGTGATAGTACACTGGCGAGGGGCACGGGAAGCTTCGTCGTACATGGCAAGAAAGCTTCTGTCATCAACTTGGGGACAGAGCTTCAGATTCTGACCAACGAGGAACAAATTCTGGCACGAAAATTACAACAACAGAGCCATCGCCAATCATATGAACCACCAGCTTCTCCCGTCTTGAACGAAGAACAGGACGATGATTTTTTTTCAGTGCTCGAGGCTCCGTTGGAGCAGAGCGAGTCCGAGTCTCGTGAACGAAGAGGGTCCGCTGCGAGCGCAAGCACGGCCACCGCGAGAAGCTTTCGGGAACTCCACCGGAAATACTCATCTGCTCAGGCAGCTAGAAGCGTCTCTGCTGCGGGGAGATTGGCTGTGCCTTCGGATGCAGAGAGTGAGGCTGCTGTAAGCTTTTCCGATGGGCGAAGATCCCCGCTGCCTCCCATTGGAATAGAGGAAGACGACAGCAAAGAGAATGAGCCAGTTACAAGGGAAAATGAAGATACCACAATGGAAATGGGACAAAATGAGGAACTAGAGAGCGAAGCGAAAACTGCATTGGAGAAATCAGGAGACACTAAAGAAGATTCGGGAAAGACAGAGGAATCTGCGCATGACTCTGAATCTCTACCCAATCGACCACTCCAGGCAGTCAATGCATGAACGAAAGAAGATGAAGAAGGGGACAGGGCTCTTTATCTTAGAGGGTGCGAATATGTATGTCTATTTAGCGAATTTTGTTGGCGTGGGTTTTGTGAAGGCGAACAAAAAGGGGGCTTTTTTTTGGACCGCGAGAGGCTACACTGAAGAACACAGCATCTTTTTTTTTTTCCCATCCTCCTTCTATCTATACTTTTTAAAAATGAGCCAGCCTGTGTACTCTTCACTTTCCTTTGTCAACTTGTCTAGCCCTTGAAGGTAAAATTCGGGTTCATATACTATCATGTCTTTTTTGTTCAACAATGAAAGGGGGCTTCATACTCGAGAGGTCATGCGGAAATAATATACATCATATATGACTATCCTAATACAGACACATGGACTGGCTGTACCTCACAGGTATGCCACTTTCGTGACCCCCTGTGGTTTGAAGTATAAAGAAAGCACAAGTTCACTTATTGCCTTGCTATAACATCTCGTAGAACTCGCAGGGTAACGTGACAAGACTTTTCGAGTATTTATATTGTGAGTGAGAAACCAAGATATACATGCAAAAAAAGTTGACTTTTCAAAGCAGCACCTCAGGTATCCCAATTCTCGATAACTCAGCCCCAACTCCTATACTCTTCCCGATTTACTCCCTATCTGAGCCCTATATGTATATCAAAGTCTCCGATATTCTTCGTCAGACTGGCGACTATTTCTTTCCCTTCTTCTTCTTCTTATTGTTAGATGAAGGAGCCGTCGACTTTTCTACCTTGACGCCCCCTCCGCCTACAAGACCTAACGTCTCTTCCTCTTTGACAATGCCTCCCTGAGTGGCTTCTCCGGCTCTCTTCTTCCCCTTCTTGCCCTTGGGTCGGTATGAAGATCTGTCTCGAAGGGGCAACCACCTCTCTGGATCAGGGGTCTTGCCTTCGACAAAATTCTTGGGAAGCTTTCTCCGTCGCCGCTTGGTTGTCTTCTCAGCAGTGACTTCTTCTGACGCTGGCCGCTTCTTGGACACAGCACTGCTTGGGGCCGTGGCCACACCCGCAGCGTAAAGTTCGTCGGAATTGATACCGCTGATCAAATCTTGAACGGGTGGTAGTTGATCGGCGTGCTGCTTAACCTTCGACGCCCCTGACGCTGCAAAGGATGCAACAAGCCCGGCCATTGCGACATCGGAGCTCTGTTGCTCCCGGAACAGTTTGTCGAACGACGAACCTGCCAATGCTAAATCCTCCGGATTGGAGGAACGCATAAGTTCCACTCCCGCTTCTAGAAGAAGCGATGGTACTGCCTGTGAGAAACGGTCTTGCCAGTACTGAGCTGCTTTGACAAGTTCTGCCTTGGCCGATGCCTGTCGCTGTTGCGATCGCATCAACGAGACTGCTAGGGCAACCAGTCCAGGGCTGAAGCGAACGTTCGTGTCGTCGACATCACCCGAGCTTTCCAAGAGGGCAAAGAAGGACGTAAGAGTCGACAAGGCAGCACCAGCATGTTGTTGCCGGAGTTGCAGCTGCACAATAGTCAGAATGAGACCGACGTCGCGGGGTCGTTTAGCCGCTAAAGCTTGTAGCTTTCGAAGCGCTTCCTTGTTATCTAGTCCTTGTGTATGAGCAGCAGCGTTTATGACAGAGATGGCATTGACTTCTGGACTAGTGCTGGGAAGCTTCGTCTGATGTAGCATCTTCTCTGTCCTTTCAGCGACACCACGGGTCTTGAAAGCTCCAAGATCGATGATGAAATTATTCCGTTTGAGGATATTGGACTGATGGGAAAAGAGCTTGCTTTGCGCTGCTGCTGCCATCAAAGACTCTGCTTTCCGTTGGCGCAAAAACGGATTGCCAGTTGGCTCCAGGGCGAATTGGTTATTCTGGGTTATAACGGCAAAATCGGGGCCATCGTTAGCGCTATAGAAAGGCACATTAGCTATCTCGGCTCCAAGAGATGCAAAGTAAATACACAAAGAAAGAGACAAGTAAACTGGGAGGGCTAGCCCATCACTCACGTGGCAGGACCTAGTAAGTCGTAGACTTCCAGAGCAGAGTTGGGTTTTCCAATTTTAGCGAACAGATATGCTTGCTGGGCGCGGATGGATCTCAGCTCTGTCTTTTTCTCCTCTTCGGTAAGTTCGTCTGAATTGTCGCATAACAGAGCTGCGCGCTGAAGAAGGGTGGCAGCATGACCCAGGTTTCCCCGAGTAAGCTCGCGACAAGCCAGGTTATAGCACAGCTCGAAGGTATCGAGAGATTCAGGGGCTATACTCGGGCCTAGAGAGGGTACGCCTTGCCATTGAGACTGGGCGGCGGCAGCCGTGATGTTGATTTTAAGATCACTCTCCTCATTGGCGGGGTCTTGATCTAAAAGACGCTTATAAATGTTCTCTGTCTCTTGAAATCTCTCAGCGCGGTAGGCAACCTGAGCGGCCACATGACGAAGGCTCCGCTTCTCTAAGCCGGCGGACTCGAGCACATTGGAAGCTTCCGTTAAATTGCCAGACTTGTACAGCGCATAGGCCTGCTCAAGGGTGCATGTAGCCTGAAGCTTGATTCCGCCATCGCTGATAAGCCGAAGAGCATCGTCAAAGCGATCGAGCTTTAAGAGAGCGACCACTTTGGTGTGCTTGGCGTCGTGGTCATTCTTATCGGCCTTGATGGCGGCATTGGCAGCGTTGAGAATCTGCTCGTGATCTTCAATGTTAGCAGCCCGAAGGAGGGCGCCGAGGGCATCTCGAGGGTCTTGAGGCATTGGGAAGTTGTGTTGCAGTCGGCGGAGAACTAAGAGAGACGGCGCATCGTTGGTGGGGTGGACGAGAGTTTGTGTAGGTGGCAGGTAGCGCAATGATGTACTTAGAGGGTAGCGTTAGCAAGGAAAAGAGTAGAGAATCTACTTTCTGATCCGCGAGAGCCTCAGCTTGTAGAGGTAGGCGTATCACGGAAAGGCGGCGCCAGGTCGAGCAAAGAAGGAGCTGCTGCTTCGTGATCTATGGGCCGTTGTCTCGACTGTGGGATTTTCGAGTCGCGGGGCTCGTGCAGCCACAGGTGGCTGAGAGGGCAGGCTCAGGTGTCCTTTCTCCTAGTAAGGCAAGGCGCCGAGGTACCTCGAGGTGCTGCTCGACACTTCCACTTTGCCGCTCGAGTACCGCCTCACCTAGAGGTACTTTCTGCGCGGCAGCGCCAAAGGCTGTACCTGTCATCGCGCTAATTTATAAGCGCCACTGCCCCAAGAGCCGCGCTTCTCTCCAGCCTGCCGTCCGACTCGCGTCTTCAAGCCGCCGTTCTGCCGCTGCCATTTCCTCATCTTTCATCATTGCGATCCTGGTACTCTTCTTCGTGCTTAGACACGGCATAGTAATATTTTCCTTGCAGGTCAAAGAGATCTGTTGTCTTTCCCTTGTTCTTTCCATTTTACTCTTATTCTTATTTTCACTTCTTTTTGATCCAGCTTTCCGTATCTGCTTTTTCTGCACTTATTGCATATATCCTACGTCTACCGCCCACCCGCCTTCAATTGCAAGCAGTCGTCACCTGGCAAGCAATATGGATCTGGATATTGAAATGGACGATGCCGCCGCTGCCGAGGCCTTCCATGAAAATCCAGAATCTCACGAAGAACCCCTGCGAGGCGATGATATCTTGGTGCCGGACGAGCCAGAAGAACCGGGCGAGGTGGCCGACGATGGAGAACAAGTTGAGAACGACGCGTCAAATGTCATTGTGCCTACAAAGATTCATATCAGCGGTCTGGATACGCTGCACACAGATGATATAAAAGCATACGTCAGACTTCACTACGGGAATGTGGACAAGGTGGAATGGATCGATGACAGCACCGCAAATCTAGTCTTTGGCTCCGAGCCTACAGCGCGTGATGCCATTGTCGCTCTCAGTGCCATTGATATTTCTGACGCCACTGCGCTAGGGATTGGAGAGACTGTCCCTGCCAAGGCTTTTGAGGGGAAGCCGGAGATCTCTCTGCACATTCGCTTTGCTACCTTGGCCGATAAGAAGCAGGCTGGCGCGGCTCTCCGCAGCCGATATTATTTGCTCCATCCCGAGCACGACCCCGAAGAAAGACGACGGCGGCACCAGGAAAATCGCTCCCGGTATCGTGACCGTGACCGTGACTATCGCGGAAGCGGAGGACGGCGAAGGCGTAATTCAGACGAAGAAGTTGAAACTTTCGAGGCAAGCATGTACGACGATGCGCCACGGCCCACGAGAGATGAAAGATCATCTGGATCCGAAAACCGCCATGGTTCGCACACCCGAGAAAATCGCGGCAAAGAGTTGTTTGCAGACCGGGTAGTAGGACGACCTAGGGCCAGGAGAGCCAGATCTGCATCTCCGCGCCGCGATGATGATGGAGATGCAGTTATGGATAGGTTGGCTAGCTCATCAAGCAACAGAACAATGGCCAGGTCTATTAAAGATCGCATCACGATCGATAACAAGGCCAAGGAATTATTCCCGGTTAAGATTTCTAATAGAGGTGGGCAATTGGACCAGCTGGAAAAGGCCATCGGCTCATCCCAATTGAAAGAGGAGGACATGCCCAAAATCGTCGCCACAGCTGATATACCGTCCGGCGATAGCCTCAACATCCGGGGTACCGCTAATCAGCGTGCCCAAAGCAACAATGGGTTTTCTATTAAGGGGGCAGCGAACGCCCGGGAGTTATTCCCCGATAAATTCGGAGCGGGTAACGCAGGCAAAGAGCTCCTAGACCTGAACCGATCAAAAAGAAGGCAGAAAGCAGAGGATCTATTTTCGTGAGCATCACAGGGAAAGCTGGGGAGGTGAAGAAAGCTGGTGAGGGGCAAGGAAGCATCATTACCTTGACTCTTGGAATGGTTTTTTTGCAGTAGCATTGTTAATCTGATGGGGAAGGGGAATGTTATCAGCGAAAATAAAAAATAATGGGACGGTCGTACTGATGATACCATGGGCGTTGGGCTCTCACACACAAACGTGGGTATATATATACACATATGCGTTACACAAATTCAACTCTGGTATATGACTTACGCTCCCTTTTAAGTTCCGTCAGATGGGTCGGGATGTGTTGCTTGCCATTGAATGTATTTCTACTGCGCTAACAGTATATCGTACGATTCCATTTCTATCTCACACTCCGTCACCACCTCTGCTTACCACCACTTTTCCGTGAAGATACGCCGCGAAGGCATATCGGTAGTAAGGCTTTCCACAAGGCAATCCATCATGGTCCGCGGTCCACACATGTATACCACCGTGCTCTGAGGATCTCCATCCCCAATCGCGGCCTCCACGTCTCCTCTGGTGAGACGACGAAGCTGAACCTCTACCGGAACGCCGTTGATGGGCCTCGTGCCTTGTTTTGTGTTATTTTTAGCTGCAGTCACGTACAATTTCACCTCGCCTTTCACTTTGGCATGCCCGAAGAGCTGCGTAATTCTATCGAGGAAGATAATGTCCAAGAGATTGCCGCTTTCGGGACATTTACTAGCATAGAGGAAGATCACGTCCACTGTCTCTCTCTCTTTGCTCTCGGCAAGCCAGCTTAACATGCTCATCAATGGGTTCACGCCCACTCCTCCCGCCACGAACACGACACGTCTTATGGTGGCAGATGCACTGCCGCCCTCGCTGTTTGGGGGGAAGACAAATTTGCCGCCGACGCGAACGCGCAACGTCGCTCCCAGGATTTCGCTCACGGGCCGCCACAGCCAGGCTGCGGGCTCATTCTCCGGAGAGCATTGAACTGCGAGCTCCAAAAAAGGTGCTGAGCTCGTGAGAGCGGCCGAGGGAGGAGATGTGATGGTGAAGCCTCCGGCTTTGGGCACGCCTGGTATGAAGGTGTCGAGCCATTGGCCTGGTAAAAACTAAACAGAGGTGCGTTCGTTTCAATATCTTCAAACCATTTTTTCGACAGAGGTGAAGTCTTTTACGTGGACAGGGGCGTGGGTAACGGTTCAAATCTGTAACAAGGACTTACCCTCACAGGGCCGGATAGCAGCTCTAGCCGAAACAGTCTCACCCTCTCATTCACTTGCTCGACACGACTGAGTCGCACTTCATGAAACTCCTGAACCAACCCAGTCATTCGTATCACGTCTTCAAAGGGAAGAAGGGGAAGGAGAAAATGAAGAAAGGAAGTGATAGACAATGACCTAGAGCGGAATCGCTACTTGCCTTGTCTCTCGGCGCATCCGCCGTCCTCTCAAGATGACCGTTTTCCCCCCTCTCCGCCGAAGAAGACATAGTGAAGCCTGAGCTATTGAATGATACCGTTGCACCAAGAAATGATCCAAGGGCCACCCTGTTGCACTGCAGAAGAGGTGATAATAATCGCGACGGAGGGGGCCTGGTCAAGATGAACGAGAGCATCTGCTGAATTATGTGTGTGAAGTTGCGGGTTTACTTCGCTCCATATAAAGTCCAAGACATGCTCTATTGATAGCCTCACTTTTCAAAAGATGTACTGCACGCCGGTATCGAATAGTAATCAACAGTGCCGTCTGGTCGGGATCAGATCATCGACGTTTTTTTTTTTTTTTTCTAAAACTAATTTTATATTTAGCGATTTCAGAGCCGAGCTTCTCTGGACTCGCGCTCGTCCAACAGGGCTCGTGGGCTGACGCAAACTAATGGTGATTGCTAAGGAAAGCTTATCCCATATGATTGGAAGCTATCCGTATGTGGTAATATGATATAGGTACCTTACATCAGCATCCTTGGTCTCAAATCATGTTTAAAACGACGACTCTCATTGACGCTCGACATGATGCCTATTTCGTCCAACTGTTGCTGCGCCTGCTACTCCGCCCTACGTCTGTACTCTCTTCGCTTTTGATATCTACACCCACGCCACAAACAATCCCCATGTTCATAAAAACCCCCCCTCCCCTAAAATTAACCCACGGCGACCTAGTCATATAGCTATTACCACGATTATCTCCTTCACGATGGCTCCGTCCAGTTCACTTGGTCCACTATTTGCCCTGCCGTAGGGTGAGTGAGCGCAATGCGTAGTCTCAAGCGCAGCGGCTATTTCGTAACAGTTAGTAGGCACTTTATGAAAAAGGGGCATCAAACTCGAATATCACTCACTCCCTTGCAGCCAGATATCCTCATCATTTGAGTGGCCTCCGCTCCCGGACCAAGCTCCGAAGACGAGATGTTCAGCAATTGTAACTTCTGAGACTTAGGTACTGCGGCTTGCAGACCAACGTTAGACAGAGGCACGGAGCTGGAGGTGTTCCTGAATCGAGCCACGGCTTGGATGAGGCCTTCAGCATTACGCTGCACTTGGAATGCCACATTAAGATCATTGGCATTGTAACAAGGAAGCCCTGCTTGGCCTTGAGCGGTGGGCGATTGCTGTGGCGGTGGGGACGCCACAGGAGACATGATGTCGAGACCAGCTGAAGTGGGCATGGACGAAGACGTGCTGGGAGCAGCGGGTCCGGGGCCAAAGAGATCCATTATAGATGATATGTTAGATTGCTGCGGCGGTGGGGAAGCTGTCGTAGGGGTTCCGGACGACACGCCTCCAAGGATGTCAGCAAGAAGATCAGAGTTAGTGGCTTGCGATCCATTCGTTGGTGCCGCCACAGCTGCAGGCGAGTCCATAATGTCTAGTAGATCCTGCTCAGAGGGTTTGACAATCTTGGACTTCCTGTTGGCACTCTTGACCTTCTTCGAGGGTGCGCGGCCCAGTACCCTAGATTCCTCTTTGATCTGGGGAGGGGGCATCTTCTCCAGCACGCCCCGGCGGACCTGGTCGAACGCAAATAAGTTCCCGTATTCGACCGCTCGCTGCTGCACCTCCACGTCCAAGCTAGTTTGATGTGTCTGCAGGATGCGCCGTATTTTCTCCACCTGAGAGGGATCAGAGAATCGTGTACTAAGCTTCATGAGAGCCGTGATGATGTATTCGGTCGACACCTGGGTGGCATAGCTGCTGTTAAGTATAAGGGAGAACAGCTCGATAATGTCGCTCTCCTTGACCTCTTGAACGAGTTCCTCCTCTTCATATTGCCCGCCTTTGAGCAGAGCATCGCCGAATTCGCCGATGCACCAAGCTCCGGCCTGTGTTAGGCTCTCTTGGGTGATATCTTTCTTGAGGTTCGTGTATAACTTTTGCACAGCATACGTCTGAAGCTCTGGCGTGGTGGCAATGAGCCGAACAAACGACGAGAGGATCTGTTCCTTGACGTAATTTCCCGCCAGTGATAAGACACGTAACATGGTATCAAAATGCCACCGCTTGTTTGGGGCATATTTATCGGCAGCAATTCCTATCTGGCTAGTCATGGTTGGTTTGAACTCGTTATCCGCAACCTCGAGGAAGGCTAATAGTTCTCTAATTAGAACTCGCACATTGGATTCGTTGATGAGAGTGAAGCTTAGGTCGAGGGCCCTCCTTCGTATGCTGATATCAGGGTCTCTCAAACACTCTAAGATAGTATTTCGATGTCTTTGGACGGCATTTGGTTCGATGGCAACTACCTTGATCAGAGTGTTGAGTGCCACGTAGCGGACATTATTGTCCCGGTTGGTGAGGAACTTGCCCAGAATGTTGACACCGAGAACCCTCAAGCCAGAGTCCGCCTCAATATCCAAAATGGTAAGCACGGCCTCGTAGAGAATTGAGTTTCCAACGTTCTTGGACGAATCAGTGTTGGTTGCTACTTGCGCCAAAATATCGTTGATTTGCTCGCTTGTGTGGGCATCGCCAACAGCCAATACTCTCAAGAGCCGCAAAAGCTTGACTTGCAGAAAGGGGTCGGTTATTCCCGTGACGTCGTGCTCCGGAGCGTACCCCGATGTCGAGAGACCCTTTAATGTCTTGACGAGCCCGGGCACAAATGCCCTGAACTTTTCGACCATACCCTCTTCGCCCCCTTCTTCTTCATCCGCTTCGCACAGGCTTGTAACGAGCGTCAATCCACAAAGGAGGACGCCGTGGTTCCGATCGGAGAGAAGTGCCGTAGCTTTCTCGATGAAATGCTCCTGAAGATCCGGCACCTTGCGGCAGATTCGCATCGCACAGAGAGCTGCCTTTCTCCTGATATACGGGTTCGCAGTGGAAATCAGATTCTCAATCTCGGGAAACAAATCTCTCGACATTTCATCGGACGCAATATTTCCGAGGGTACAAAGGGCGAGCCCGACAACGTATTGGTTTGAGTGGCTCAGATCACTAAAACCGAAGATTAGACCAACCGAACTAATTAGATCGAATAGCGACAAGGGGTATTTACTTCTTCAGCGAATTAGTAACCAAGGTCAGGACTTCTTGCTTCTCGTCGAGAAGTAAGCTCGTAGCAAGGTGACCTAGACGCTTATCCGCAAACCGTGGAGACGCGAGAAGCTTCAAACATTCGACTTGACCGAAGTGGGTTCGCTCTCCCAGAGTAAAGAGGTAGAGTAGCTTCGCGACATTGTTACGCCTATCCGCTTTTGATGAGCACTCTCTCGTTGTTGCTAGCGCACAGAGCCGGCATCTCAACTCACCGTATACTATGGTCGTGGCCTTCTTCGCGGAAGCTAGCTCTGATCGCCGCACTCTCTTTCTGGATGACTGCCCGCTCGTCTGCAATCGTCTTGGCCGCACGAACATTGCGGATGAACTGCTTTACTGTTCATGCCGAAGGGTTAGTCATTGAAGTCATGTCGAGAAGCGACAAAAGGAGATACCGTACAGGAACTCATCTTGAAGGGGGAAGCCGGACCCGAGCACTGGGTCGGCTCACAAGTTCTTAACCAAGGAACGGCAGGGGGCGGTGGATGGATGAAGCAGTGGCGTAGCAATCCTCGTCCTCCCCCATATGAGATTCGGGGTCCTCAAATCCCCTGTTAGCGCTAGCCTTTGGCGGAAAGCGAAAAGGCAGCGGGCCTTCAAGTTGTACAAAGGAGTTGGTTGAGTTGGTTTCGCCAGACGTGTGATGGATCGCAATGCCGCCAAGCGTCTCCGGACACTGGTCAATAGAACCAGTGCTCCCTAATGCCAAAGTACCTGGGGCTCCAATTCTACGTGGGGCAGGCCACGCTGCATCATGGCTAAGATACGGAGTGGAGTGCGCGCTGCGCGGAAAAGCAATGGCCCGGCAAGTTGTGGTGCTCTTGGTACTTGAGCGGTACCTTAGGCTAGGTACCTAGGAGGCACTGAGTGTACTCACTGTTCGCCAGGGCATCAGCTGTCATGCGACTTGATATACAGGGATGAAGTATCCCTAAAGTACCGGCAGCGTCCCAGCGCCTCTACGGGCCATCATCGGGCTCTTATACTTCCATGGACGCTCAAGGCTACTTATGTGTATATAGTAGGTATATATACATGTAATAAAGCGCCAGACGAGATAGCTTTGTCCTAATCAAGACCTCGTCGCCAGTGACATTAGAGATAGGTACTATAGCTAATGGTTCTTCCCATGCAGTACGTTTAATAACTGGTTAGTATCTCTGTGTTTGTGAGCGAAAACTTCTATACAACTTTGGGGATTTCTTACCCACTGTACGATCGCCTCGGCCATCCTACCATCATGTAGTTCTCTACAATCTCGATTGAGCGGCCTAGTTGCTATTCTGATCCCAATATATAAACACTTTCTGAAAGTTTGCCAATTCTCGCAACGGCTGACACGATGCAAGGCTAGTTAGGTACTCAGTGGTTGGTTGCATATGAAATTTTGGGGTAACTACAGCACTTCAATGTTATCTACATGTTGGCCTGAAAACGCCCAAATATTGACCCCGTGCATATTCAGCTCCTAGGCAAACACAACACTTGCAACTGTTGCCCGCAACGAAGTGTCACAAATCAATAAACATCACGCAGGGAATTGTTGCACAGGAACAGGCCAATAGCACTGGAGATTCCACTCCGCAAAACGAGAGGGGGGGCGGGGGATAGGAAACAAGGGGGTTTCTAACAGAATTTGCACATCACTCCTTTTTATGTCCCAGTGCGTCCGATAATCGCTTGTAGATATGACAGTATAAGAAATAAAATCGACTAATTGATTTCTTGAACAGCAAGTTGTGTGCGTGCTAACTTGATCCCGCCGTAAGAATGAACCATATCCATGGCCTCTAATGTGGCTGAAATAGTTGGCCTAGACCGCATAAAACTCCAGACACGATCCCTTATTTTTGCATCATGAGCTGGACGAACTCATTGTCTGTGCAGCTACGTCAGCATTTCGAGGCTCATCAAGACTGCTCCCTTGACAAAACTCACAATCAATTCGGCCATCACCATCCTGGTCAGCCTCACGAATCATTTCGTCGACCTCGTCATCAGTAAGCTTCTCGCCAATAGAGGTCATGACATGGCGCAGCTCGGCGGCTGAGATGAAGCCGTTGTTGTCGCGGTCGAAGACCTGAGCGCTTTGTTAGCAGCGCATAGAATAGAGGTAGACCCCCAAGTCCAGTACAAACCTTGAACGCTTCCCGAATCTCCTCCTCAGAATCGGTGTCCTTCATTTTTCTTGCCATCATCGTGAGGAACTCTTCACCGCTTGACGTTAGCCTTGATACGGTGACCGCTAGCTATATCCACTTTATCGACATACCAGGGAAGTCAATAGATCCGTTGTTGTCGGCATCAACCTCGTTAATCATATCTTGCAACTCGGACTCGGAAGGATTCTGGCCTAAAGAACGCATCACGGTACCCAGCTCCTTGGTGGTGATCTGGCCTGCGATTAGAGCTGTCAGTCTCTTTTGTTCAACCGACACACCAAAAGAAAAGTCCAGAGATGTATCATCAGATTTGAGGGAAAACTCCATGTTTGAGTGATTGTCCGTGACGAGAGAAAAAGTAGGTATCGGTTCCTGAAATAGTACGTACCATCGCCGTCTTTGTCCTGCAGGCAATTTAATCAGCAATCGGCCAACTTCTCGCTTTTGGTAATGGCATTTTTAGACTTACAAAGAGGGAGAAGGCCTCCTTGAACTCGGAGACCTGCTCTTCGGTAAGAGAATCAGCCTGTTGGGGGATCCAAGAGTCAGTCACACAAGAGCTCTGAAGCATTTGGGATAGCCCCTCAGCGGTCGCGGGGTTGCGACTCTGAGAGATTCGACCGAGGGCTTCTTTGCGCCACCTACCATTGTGAATAGGGGTTACAGAGGGTGAAGAATGGATGTAAGATTTGAAAACCGGAAAGGTTCAGGAGAGTCGACTTAACACGGCACACGTTAGTGGCGCTTTAGCGAGAGCGGGAGCTTTTTCGTCGTGGTCGTGTCGTTGACGTGGGGAGAGAAAACGAAGACCAGGTCAGCTAGAACCTGCCGTCAGGGGCCCAGTAAGGCAGAATCCAGCCGAAGGCAGACGGACAGTATTAATCCTGAGGCAAGCCCCTTGCTAGGCCTGGGTCGCGGCCCCAGTGCAACCCATTGTTGAGGGTCGGCTAGCAGCTTGGAGGGGCCTAAAGGGGGGCCCTTTTTAGAGGGGAAGTGGCGGCTCTCGACAGCGGGAATACTCGCACTGTGTACTGCTGGCAGGTACGAGCCAACTTTTCAAATGCGGTTTGGCCACTTCATTACGGGCGACTACGAAGTGCATAGTGTCCAAGTACCCTGTACATTTTATCGCCCTTCCTTACCATCTAGGTTGCTCTAGGTATCGATAGGTTCGGTCCAAGTTGTACATTCGTTACGCACGTGCAGATACCAGGCAACTCTACCATTCCATTGGCTGAAGCTCACAAATCCGCACGCGGTCTCTACTTCTTTTGGCTAGTTTCAGGCTTGCAGACTGCTGCTGCTATCGGTTCCTGTGTCGTAATGCAATCGGCCAGTTCGACTTCGAATGCAATTGATGATGTTCGGGCGCTCAACCATGCCCGTTCGTATTTGACTTCTAGAATATTGCTTTCAGACCCTCCCAGATCTTCACTCACCATTGGCCCTTACTACCACCCTGACAGGCCGTTAGACCCCTTCCCCAGCGTCCGCCATGTGGCGCGACCGCACCAATCTGTACATATGCTCCCACTCTAGCTTTGCGCTCTAAGCGAGCAGACGAGTCTCTCCCTTGTTAATCTGGCGGGCCTCGAATCTGACATACAGTTTCTTAGCTACATCTCCTACCGGCAGTCGTACGCTCATCACCCCAGCCAGCGAACCAAATATGCCTCCGGGGGCTTCTCCGACGCCTACTCGAGCAGCAGCTTTGCGCACGAAGACCGGCGCGGGCTGCTCTCGAGTGACGCATTCGACGATGATGGCGACGCTGTAATAGAGATGGATCTCTTACCTCCGCGGTGGTCTGACATCTCGGACGAGATTACCGATCTCCTCGCCGATATTGCGACGAAAAGCCAGCGTCTGGACAAACTACACCAGACACATGTACTCCCGGGCTTCGACGATGACGAGACGAAGCGTAACGAAGAGGTGCAAATCGAGAAGCTCACACAGGAGATCACCAGGGGATTTCATCAATGCCACCAGCGAATCCAAAAGGTCGAACAGATGGTCCGCGAATCGAAACAGTCAGGCACTATCAGCCGAGCGGAGGAGACGATGGCCAAAAACATCCAGATATCCCTTGCCACAAGAGTCCAAGAAGCCAGCGCAAACTTTAGAAAGAAACAGAGCGCTTACCTCAAAAGTTCGTCTTTTCGGCTCAGGCTATTCATGTATCCTACCGTTGTCAAATATGACATGTGCTGATCTTATACTAGAACTCCGCGGAATGGGTGGTCTCGGTTCCATCAGTCCCATAGACCGGCCTTCATCTCCAATGCCGGGCTCATCATATATGGATCCATCGCTTCAGGAATCGGATGCCGATCGCTCGTTCTCTCAGTCGACATTGCAAGTAGCAATGCAGCAGAAAACATTACACTCAAACGACGCAGCCATTGCCCAGCGAGAGCGGGAAATCGAAGAAATCGCGCAAGGAATTATTGAATTATCAGACCTCTTTCGAGATCTCCAGACTATGATAATTGATCAGGGGACCATGCTAGACCGAATCGACTACAACGTCGAGCGCATGAATACGGAGGTTAAAGCTGCTGACAAAGAGCTTATCATTGCATCAGGCTATCAGAAGAGGAACATCAAGAGGAAGATTATACTCCTGCTCTTAATTTTGGTCGCCGGTCTGTTCATTTTACTCTTGATTAAGCCCAAAAAGAGTGGAGGGTGAATAACCGGGCCAAGACGGGTGAGGCAATCGGCGTTGTGCGGATAATTACAGTTCAAGATGGTGGAAGAAGGGGGTTCCGGTCTTCTTCTTTGGACAGCTATGACACAGCGTGGCGTTCTGAGAAGGGGTTCATGATCAGATGCGCAGCTTTATATGATCATGTGTATCAACAACGGGGTAATCAGTGCTATCCAAGGAAATCCCAAGATGCACCAGGAGTTACGGTTTTGATAATGGATCTTATTACATGTTACTGTAGGTATTGTGCGGGAGTACAAGGGCTCTCTTGTTGTGCCCCAGGACTAGATTCCATATGATACTATACTTTTTGAATCCCCTTTGTAGAGTGCTGGTCAAAAGCTCTCTCGATTAATCTCGGGTACTGATTCCACAACTTTGTTTTCCGTGCTTCAACCTCTCGGATCAATCCCGGGGTGTCGGGGAACAAATCCGAACCCCATGCATCCTCGACCAAATCTTTCAAATTTTCTATGGAGAATTCGACACTGTCTCTGGCTCGGTGTCTGGGACGCCCGGGGATCATCCCGGTGGCGATACGAGATATGATGCTTGAACGAACAACCTGCGGGTCTATCAAAGCGCCTTGATCTCTTAATGCAGCCAGTAGGCGAACCCCCCGCGCGACGTCGAACTGAGCAAATCCTGCAGTCTGTAGATGACCGAGGCCTGGTGGCTGAGGTTTGGTTGCCAGCGTCTGGTCAAATCCCCATCTCACGACAGAGCGTTGTAGTGAAGGGTCGAATATTAGTCGGATAGGATGCTGATGATGCACAAAGGGCAAATCGGCCGGAATATACTCTTTCTCATCCGTATTGAAGTGTCTCGGTAAATCTTCTCGGTGCACCGGTACTAATCCCCCATAAGGAGGCGTATATAGTTGCATCAACTCTAGACTCAACTGCTCAAGCTCGTTAAGACGCCTTGAACGCCCTAGATTATACAAGAGTATTTTCCAGTACCGAATAGGGATGGCGACGTCATGGCAGGAGATACGTCTTATGACATTGATCGCCCTATCCAAAACAGGGTCACAGGAGTCGTCTGACCAGTTGTTTCTTTGTGGTGGACGCCGCAATCGTTGAGACGGGTGAGAGTCAAGCTTCCAGAAAACGCGCTTGAGAAGTCCCGTCGCGCTTGGTTGCGCCATGCTAATCTTAAGGGCTTCCATGCGATCGAGGACCTCCTTTGCCTTTCCCAGGCCTCGCTTGGAGAGCTCACTTCTGAGCAAGGAATTGAGACGTCGGGACGTCGGACCAGTCTCAATAGCCCATTCGATACCCTGCAAGAGTCGCTCTCGTTTCCAATCCCCCGTTCTAGCCGCCTCGGCCATAAGTGAGTGTCGAGTTTCCATGTCTTCGAACTCATCAGGGTGAATGTCGCAATAAAGTAAGTCAGACAGCAAGTCGTCTTGCCCATTCCTTGCAAACGAAACTAAAATCTTGCAGTACGATTGAGAAGAAATCCGGATGCCTAATCTCTCGATTTGATCTATACGGGCTGAGACTTCTTTCGCACGTGGATCTCGCAACGCAAGAGCCTGCAAAGAGCGCGGGCCAATTCTGCGTACACCAAGCCTATGGATGAAGTTGATTGCGAATTCCACGGATGTCCAGGTACTGGCGAACCATTTGGCAACAATAGCGTCCGTGTGAGTGCCTTTTTTAGCAACTTCTGCGGGAAATTCATCGTCGTCAGTATCCATTATCAAGTCCTTATGATCGAGCTCAGCTATAGCAAGTTCGTTCTCTGTGAGCTGTATATGTGGAAAATAATTGGCAAGGAATAAGATGAAAGGTCGAGACTTTGATGTCAAAGGTTGGTCCTTAAATACGATAAGCTTTTTGCGCCAAGTACGAGCTATTTTGGATTGACCAGAAGCAAAGAGAGCTGGTATGATATGGTCGTATAGTCGGCGGTTGGTGCTGGAAACATAAAGAGTTGTCAAAGTGCTTTGCATCTCAGGAGTGGGCTTAATAACGAAGTCTGCCAGTAGAACCCCGAACTCTTCCTCTCCAGGTGCGAAGACGGAGCCCAATTGCCGACCCCAACGAATAGCCTCTTCATATTCGCCCCGGTCAAGGAAAAAACGAACGGTTCTTGTATAAAGATCGGGCCACTGAAAGCCATCTTGAGCCAACAGCTGTTTCGCACCAGTGACAAGTAGAGAAAGTCGCGACTCTGAGCTCAAGGCGGCCGACAAGATCTTGGTACGTAGTGTGTCTGCCTCGCTGAAAGTAATCATCTCTCGCTTTCCTCTGTACCAAATGGTTTCGAAAATGGCCCAGACTCCATCAGGCCCATGTTTCTTGGATAGAATGTCACATACGGCCTCCCACGTAACGGCGTCGTAGGGCTGAATTTCGGCCTCTGCGGCTCGGAGAGACTTTTGAATTTCCGCCGCAGGGGCTTCAGTTGACGGAAGCAGATCTAGCGATGCATCATGTCGTCGCCACATCTGCCCTAGGCTCCCGTATTTTCTCCATCCCGACGGCTGCACCCGGGAACTCAAGTTCCTGACAGAGCTGGCTCGCCATTGCTTCTGATCGGGGCTACTTAAAGAGACTTTAGGAGCTCGATTTAAAACATTTTCCGATTTTGGAGAAGTAAATAGGTGAACTAGGGCAGAAGAGCGCTGGAAATATTGCCGAAGGCTCGTCTCCGGTGCCTGCGTAGGTCGTTTGAGAGGAAATCGACTCAGTGCTTGGCAATCTGGTTTGGTTCTCAGGGCTCCTCGCATTCCTGGGGTTGTCGCCAGCTTGCCGGCGAGTTCTGAGGAGGCATATCACCGCATCTGGTCGTCCACTTTTGCAGTGCCGAAACCGAAACCTGGGTTCCAAGATCCTCTAGATGCGCCGCAGCCAGAAACTGGAGATCGCAAGGCTTCAACTTTTCCTTGAAAATTATACTGATGGATGAACTACGTTGTTTCACCAAAACGGCATTTGATTGGTGATCTCGGCAGAATATACCTTGTAGCTGCCAGCCCTTGTGCGCTGATAGGCCCAATTGCTTACTCATCAGACTACCCACTCTGAGCCAGAATATGGCCTCATTTCTCTAACCAAAGCTCTCTCTTCTACTATTCCGTACAAGATCACTCCCATCAAGCATACTACATTCGAGAAGCTCCGCACGCATCTCCCTACAATACACACAATGAGGTAAAGCTCTCTTATCGGGCAGCGCACGCGACAATTCTCAATTGCCGCCTGCTTACCGAAAGCGCCCGCCTCGTTCTGTCTACAGCTTTGGAGAATATTAACTGACAACGGCAGTGGCCTGATCAACGCCAAGAACAAGGTGCCGGAGCACCAGCGCTTCTACCAGCAAGCATACAAGGCCCATACCCGTTTGTGGCTGATTGTACGAGACTCCGGCGACTACGACACTTGCTCGATACTGACATATCGCATAGAACCCGCGAAGCCGCTGGTACATGACGCCCTACCTCATTGCCCTCTGGGGAGGTTTCGGAGGTGAGCTGATCGATATCATTGACACAGAAATGAGACTAAAGGAGCATAGCCACTTTGTACATGGCCGGCCGAAAGGTGGTTGGCCACAACACTTGGTTCGGCAAGGACTAGGCCATCGAAATACTATTAGGAGAAGCCAGTTGACCCGGTCTAGCTGGGTTTCACATGCAGCATTGCAGACATGTATGGCCTGTAGTCTTATACATAGTAAATACAGGACTGTTTCAGTCTGTTTATCATGCCCTTCATTGCCTTGGATCTCAAGCGGTCAATGAATGCGTTCTTCTAGCTCGCATTTTCGTGTAATGTTTATTATATGCCGTCAAATATCCTCGGATTCCACTAAGGTACTTGTTGTGCTGTAAGATAAAGCGTGAAACAAAATGGTGATATTTGCTCTCCATCACCAATTGGAAGCTTGATACTGCGATGCCACTGTTTCGGTCGCAAATCCAGCTCCTTTACTTAATATCCACTGGCGCCCGGCGCTTTCTCATCTTTGCGCAAACTCACCAACAATTCTCGGAAGCGCTCCTTGCCAGATCCAGCGGCTCCGCCTTTGGCGCCCTTTCCACTCACATCGACGAGCTTCGCAATGCGATCCCAGCTCGTGCCACCGGAAACGGTATCCTCTCGACTGGCAAGAAATTCCTCCGCCTCCTTGCGGGTTTGCGCTATACCTTTCTCCTTCTTAGAGTTGTAGTTCTCATAAAAGTCATCAATATTCCGCTGTGCCTCCTTTATCGTTTCTTCCCTTTGAGCGGCGAACTGTTCAGCTCTCTTCGCAATCTGCGCGTCCCGACGTTCTCTCCATTCTTTGATAACCTCGGGCTCCTCCTCCTCGGCGACGTAGGACTGGTAACCTGAGTTGTAGCTAACAGACGGCCCGGTCATGATATTCCCGTCGACTCCCGCCAACCCCTGAAGGACAAATTTCGTTAGCACTGCAGGGCTAGTTGAAGAATTCAAAGAGGACGCACAGCCGAAGGATTGGCAAGATCTGGAAACTGGGACTCAAATGTAGATTCCGCAGCATTGCTTTCTCCCAGCAGATCTCCGCTAGGTTCAGCTAATGCGTTTGCGTCATCACTGGTCGCAAATTGATTCGCATCATCGCCTAAGAGAGCCTTTTCTCTGGCAAGAAAATCTTCAGCGGAGGGCTCGTCGGAAACGTCTTTTATATCGGTTTGCGCTGAATTTCGGCAATTAACATGCATAATTCAGCTAGGTCTCTCGCTTCAGGAGCTTACCTCCGGAGTCAAAGTCCTCAAGGGAAGGGAAACGATCCGCCATCTTGGAGTCTTTCAGAAATGAGGGAAAATTGGGAGGAAGAAGAGAAATGAATTCGATATGGTGATGATGAAGAATTCCACGCCAGGTGGTTGTAATGGTCGATTCGGTTCTCAGCTCGCCTAGAAGGCAGTGCGACTTGTTAGTAGCAGTGACCATCTGTTCCCTGTTGTCCCTGGCTACTACTACGTATTCTGCCGGGCGGTGAGCACAACGGAGGCGTAGCTCTACGCGCATAATATTGCATAATACCGTACAAGCGCACCAACGCTTGCAGTTATCCAGACCTTTGACATACCTCCCAAGGAGTCAGCTTCCGTCAGGTTTTCTTCATCACCAAGTGAATATTACAAGATTGACGCTTCTCAGTTTCCAATCTTTCATTATTTGCCATTTTAGTGGACTATCCTTTCCCATACGGCTTCTTTCTCCCCACATTGTTCTGATCCGGCCCAAAATTCCTGCTCTGGCGAGCGAACAAGCTGATTGCAGCGTGCAGCTGATCTACAGAGGTCGAGATCCACTGGCTGCTGTAGACTCTTTCCATCGCGTCGCATCGTCAGTCGGACTCCTATAAAGCATATCGCCCGTAGAACCAGCTTGTGGAACCCTCATACCTTCTGGATTTGGCCTTGAACACAGCCTTTGTCTCCGCCTAATCCGTTAAGATTTAAAAAAAAAAAAATGGCGTACAACGATGATTCTGTGTTGGCGCGTCTGTCAGCGCTGAACGAGAGCCACGATAGCATTGCAACAGCTGCACAATGGATCATGTTTCACAGGTAGTCAATATCTTCTCAAACACGAACAACCTACCCCTGTACAATCTGGGATATTAACAGAACGACTGTCTTAGGCGGCACGCAGATCGCACGGTGGCGCTTTGGATGCAGAGACTAAAAGATTCGTCCAGCACGAAGCGATTAAGCCTAGTCTATCTCGCGAATGGTATGCACCGCATAGCTCCTAGATGATTCTTGCTTCTAAAAGCGGAATGATTCACTTGTCGACACCGTTTGAATACTGATGCCCTTTGTAAAGAGGTCGCGCAGCAATCCAGAATCCGGCACAAAGAAGACTTCATCATTGCCTTCTCTCCAGTCATAGCTGAGGCAACCGCAGTCGCATATAAGGGAGCACCGGCTGAAATCCAAGCCAAGCTACGGCGTGTGATTGATGTCTGGAAAGATAGAGGCATATTTGAGGCGCCAATTCAAGGGGCTATCGAGGCCCGTCTAAATGGTACGTATCTTGAGAGCTATCTATCTCTTTGCGCAACAATGGATCTTAATACGGATCATAGAACTGGATAAGGCCCGTGGATCAGTCAAACCTGGCTTTGGAGGATCCCCGTTTGGATCATCCACCGTGCCTTCGGAATTTACGCCCTTAATATCCGCTCACCAGACCGTCACAAAGCTGAGCGCGCCGTTAAAGACGACCATTGCGTCCGCAAATCAAGAGTACGACAAGCAAGTAGATCCCACGATCGCGGCTCCATCAGCGCCTGTATATGCGGCCCGCCTTAACGGCTTGCTGAAGACACTTGCGAGCGCTGAGAGTGCCGTGGCAGAGTGCGTCAAAGCTCGAGAGGATCTTATTTCCGGCCTGGAGAAGATGCTGGATGCCAATCGAGCGGCTTTGAAAAGCGAGAAGGATGCAGCATCAGAGCTATCGAACCGCAAACGGGAGATTGAGGACAAAAAGCAGCAGGTTGAAGTGGCCATCATGAGGGCACTTGGTCCTGCAGAGGGTAACGGGCCGCAGGCGGAAGGGGAAGATGGCAGCCCTCCCACTGAACCTGATAGGCCAGAGATGGAGGCTCTGACACCGCCTACGATGGATGAAGATCCCGAGCACACCGTGCCAGAGAGTGTTGTGGATGTGAAAACGACAGAAGAGACTCCGACTGCTGAACCAGCTGAACCAGCTAAACCCTCGTCCGCTGCGGCACCGACTTACCACTCCCTTCCCATATCGACTAACGGCTCCAACAAAAGAAGACGTGTGGGCGACGATGATGACTTTCCTGATCTTGGAAATGATGTCGAGATAGATGCTGAGGTGGCAGAAATGCTGAAGGACACGGATGCCTGAACCGGTTGAAAAGACGGGAATGACTCTCTGATATGAGGGCTGTCCACGGAGGACAAATCAATGGTCCATGTTGGAGGTAGTCGATGTTGTCGGCACCATACAATTCCCAATGTCGAATCTTGAAGAGAGAGCGAGCTACATGGAGGACCAGGCTTATCAAATATTCATGGTGGAGGAGATGGAAACATTGCCATGCCTCCAGCCTAGCATAGCGTTTAGCACCGGGGCCCAACTCAATCCCATCAGATGGACGGATTATATGTGTGTTTAAGGCCTGAATGTTATTCAAAAATCAAAAACTTATTGAACGCGACTTTGTCGATAGCAGTCTAAGTATGTACCCCAGGATAGCTCTTAGCAAAACATGTAATTCGTTATCAACATTCCCCAGTCTTGAAGACCATCGTGCTATGCTTGATCCATGTTGCTACAGCGAGCCCCGGTTATTCGAAAGCCGTCGGGAGTCGGAGTTGAAGCTCGGTTTGGCATGCCATACGGAGTTCCAGAGTACAGCGACATTTCGGGTCAACCAGTTTGCAGCGTTAAGCCGACCTTCGGCCGAGCTATGCCCACAAGGTGCCAGACCAGACCTGACCAGTGCCAGGCGTTAGGGCGCTTTAGAGTTGCCGCCTTGGCACATTCAGCGCCTGCTTGCAGCGCATTCAGCTGTAAATGCCGCGACCATGACAGTATCTCTCTTAAGCTGAGCTAAGAGATCTTCGCTCCCAACTTTTTTTTTTCCTAACCTCTTCCTCATTCCGTCGTCCCAAGACTCTGCTGCGTACAACCCCCGACCCACGTCTTCCCTCCCCCGAAGGCTCCTGTCCACTCGATGATGTACCGTCGGGCGACCGCATAAAGGTCCCCTCGGTTAACATGAATGCCGGGGTGCTGCGACGAGCGCTGCTTCCCAGGTTAGCAGTGGGCAGTTCGCAAGCGTCCGCAGTGCAGGAATCCACGATTTACTCTTGGGGTCCTCTTTCGCAGCACTTTACAAAGGCTAGACCTATCCAGCAACCGTCGTATTACCTCCGCCGATTAACGTCTCGTCCGTTCACTCTTCCATCTTTTACCACTGCTGCGTTCCATACCCTTGCAGGCTCTGCGCCTGCGTACCGGTTACACCCCAACCTCGGAGCTCAGTCATCGTCTGGCCGTAGACAACCGTTGCATTTGGCACGTCAATTCTCCAGCACATCGCTTGCTGCGCGGGACGCCCAGTCAGATACCCAGAATGCGACTCAACGGGCCGTAGAGCCGATAAAGCAGGCTAAAGACACCGCGGAGGAGCAAGTTAGTCAGGAATTCCAAAAGAGCGAAAGGGCAGCCAATGCGGCGCAGATCAACCTGTCTGCCAAACTTTCGAAAGAAGGCAAACCTCAAGCCAAAGCTGGCCTCAAGGAGATATGGAGACTAGTCTCGATTGCAAAACCTGAAGCTCGGTGGCTCGGGCTGGCTTTCTTCTTCCTGATGATCTCCTCCGGTGTTACCATGTTGATCCCATTCTCTGTTGGACGCATTCTTGATATCTCAACAAAGGGCGATGTTGCAGACGTTAACATTTTTGGTCTCTCGCTGAACCAGTTTTTCGTAGCTCTCGGTGCGGTCCTCACCCTGGGAGCTATGACTAGTTTTGGACGAGTTATCCTCTTGCGCATAATCGGCGAGAGGGTTGTTGCCAGACTACGATCGCAGCTTTACAGACGGACGTATGTGCAGGATGCCGAGTTCTTCGATGCCAATCGCGTTGGCGACCTGATCTCGCGGCTCGGCTCTGATTCGGTCATTGTTGGCAAATCAGTCACGTCCAACTTGAGTGACGGTCTTCGAGCTATCTTCAGCGGCGGTGCCGGATTTGCGATCATGATCTGGACGAGCGCCAAGCTCACCGGCATCTTGCTGCTAATGTTCCCACCCATTGCCATTGGTGCTTTTTTCTATGGACGAGCCATTCGAAACGTAAGCAGAGCGATACAGAAAAACCTCGGCACCCTAACGAAGATAGCGGAAGAGCGGCTCGGAAACATCAAAACCAGCCAGGCATTTGTAGGGGAAATCCAAGAGGTTAGGCGCTACAACAACCAGGTCCGGAAGATCTTTGCGCTTGGAAAGAAGGAATCCCTGATTGCCGCTACTTTTTTCGCCTCAACTGGCTGGGCTGGAAACATGACAATTCTTGCCATGCTAGTTGTCGGAGGTAACCTTGTGAGGTCTGGCGCCATGTCTTTAGGAGATCTCACCTCCTTCATGATGTACACCGCATTTGCGGGCTCTAGTTTATTTGGCCTCTCAGGCTTCTACTCGGAACTTATGAAGGGGGTTGGTGCAGCAAGTCGTTTATTTGAGCTTCAGGACCGAAAACCAGGCATCCATCAGACAGTTGGGATCCCAATGAAGTCGGCCCGAGGTACGATTAAGTTTTCCGACGTCCATTTTGCTTATCCCACCCGACCTGCAGTTAAGATATTCAACGGATTGGATTTTGAAATTGCATCTGGTAGCAATGTCTGTGTCGTCGGTCCATCCGGAGGCGGTAAATCGACGGTGGCTTCTCTGCTGTTGCGATTCTACAATCCAACCTCCGGGACTATTACCATCAATGGTGTGGATATCTCCACTGTCAACGTCAAGTCGCTGAGACGGCGCATTGGCGTGGTATCCCAAGAGCCAGTACTATTTTCTGGCACCATCGCTGAGAACATTGCCTACGGAAAGCCGCATGCAAGCCGAGCAGAAATCATCTCCGCGGCCAGGAGGGCGAATTGCACATTCATCAGTGACCTGCCAGATGGCTTGGAAACCCAAGTTGGTGCTCGAGGTTCTCAGTTGTCCGGTGGTCAAAAACAGCGCATTGCCATCGCAAGAGCGCTACTCAAAGATCCCGATATCCTGATTCTTGATGAGGCCACCTCCGCTTTAGACGCAGAGTCGGAGACGCTGGTGAACGAAGCTCTTGCCGGGCTGCTTCGCGGCCACAATACCACAATATCCATTGCTCACCGGTTGTCGACGATCAAAAGATCAGATCAGATCATCGTCTTAAACAAGGATGGAAAGGTGGCAGAGATTGGCAGCTACGTGCAACTCGCTGCGGATAAGGAAAGCGCTTTCAGCAAGTTGATGGAATGGCAGATGAGTGGTGGTGAGATACCGGATAAAAGACCATCAGACTCCGCAGGTCACATCACCGAATTTGAGGAGATCGAGGACGACCTCGCCAAGGATGAAGAGGAAGAGCAGGAGACAATAGTAAGCGAAAGCGGAGACACACAGAAAGAGAAAGCGGCTTCACCATCTAATGACGAGCCGAGACGTGCTTAGAAATAACGGGAGATCCTTACTTGTTCAGAAGAAGAAAAAGAAAAAGAGAAAGGCAAGGGGGTTAAATGGGGGGATATGCTCACGACGAGTCCTTGCGCTCATGGATATGTATGTCGGCGGCGTTTGTAAGGGTATCGAAAGAGAGAGGCTGTTTGATAAAGTTCCAAATGCCTATACAGGAGTAATGCACCGCATCAGAGTCGCAACTGAATAACTGTACATTATCAAGTGGTTGGACCAGAGGTGTTTCATCGGGTGATCGCATAGAAGAGATAGCAAGTAGGATAAATAATAACTCCACTTAAACTTGTGCCTCATAGAACGAGTCCTTGAGAATAGCAGATGAGGAAAGGGTTCACCCAAGACTCAACATGATCTATACCTGTGGGCGGTATTCTGTTATCACAAACCCTGTGGGTTACAAAGTGTAGATAGATACGATAATTATTGCTTCCCTATCTAACCTGCTACCGTAGGTACGAAGGTAGCAGTGCCATGGTATGTATAATGCTATGGAGCAAGCATTCCCACTTGCTTTGCTCATCTGTTGTTCTAGAAAGCATATTTTCTCGGGCGTCTCTTATTAGTATGCATCTGAGCTTCTGCCATATAAATAATCAGGATTATCGTTTATCTCATTTTTTTTTTTTTTTTTTTTTTTTTTTGGTTCAGCTGCCTATAGGCAGCGGTAGGATTACCTCAAATGAGCCCACGTGTGGAATATGTCCAATCCGTACCTACCTAGGTACCGAGGAATGTTCTAGGTACGATCTGCCCGTGTGCCCCACTAATCAGCCAGTGCAAGAACTGATCCGATTGGAGGCAGCTCCTAATCCCTGGGTAATGCTACCTTAGTTTAGCGGGCAGCCACTCAAGCTTGGTACTAATAGGTGCTCCATAAGGTACTACGTACGGCCAGATGCTTGGGGTCTGCAATCTCAAGTTATTACATCTTCCCAATAACGTGGAAGGCACTACAGAGTATATACGTAGCTACCTTCTTCATTCCTTCCATCATGACGACCACTGAGGGTACGTTCAGAGTGGGCGACGTGAGCCTGTATACCAAGACATGGACGGTTCGTCCCCGTTTCCCCTTTACTACCTTATGAAAGAGTCCCAGGAAGCTGCACCTTGCTAATGCCGTCACCAGCCGGAGGGGCCTATCAAGGCCAAAGTCATATTTGTCCATGGATTCAGCGAACACATCAACCGATACAATGATTTCTTTCCCAAGCTTGTCGAGCACGGCATCCAGGTCTTCTCATGGGACCAGCGCGGCTGGGGCCGCAGCGTGACCAAGCCGGCCGAGAGGGGCCTTACAGGTCCTACGGCGCAGGTCGTTGCGGATGTTGCTGCTTTTATTCAAGACAAACTCCCATCGGACGTCCCCGTCTTTGTCATGGGACACTCTATGGGCGGAGGCGAGGTCATTACGCTGGCTGGAGACGCACAGTACAAGCAGCTGGTGGGCCAGATCCGCGGCTGGATCCTCGAGTGCCCCTTTATTGGCTTCACGGCCGGCGAAGAGCCCAGCGCTCTCAAGATCTTCTTGGGCAGACTGGTTGGGCGCCTCTTGCCACGACAGCAGCTCAAGCATGTGGTTCCACCAGAGCACTTAAGTCGCGATCAGGCGGTCGTCGAATCCATCAAGAACGATCCGCTATGCCACAACACTGGTACGCTGGAGGGTTTGGCATCGCTGCTTGATCGCACCGCCCTGCTGTCTTCTGGCGCAGTCCGGTTGGGGCCTGAGGTCCATAGCATCTTGCTGGCACATGGCACGCAGGATAGGACGTGTAGCTATGATGCGGCCATGAAGTTTCTAGAGAGGCAAACGGCTGTTGAAGATAAGGAGACCAAGACGTACGAGGGCGCGTATCACCAGCTTCATGCGGATCACTGCAAGGACGAGTTTGCGAAAGACGTGATTGAATGGATTTTAAAGCGATCCAAAATCGATCCGAAGCTGTAAGGCGTGGAGGGGTTTAGTAAGCGGTGATGGACAGGCTTAGAACTGGCGCGTCGGATACTTGACTTGGGCCATATGTGACGTTTTGATTTCTGGTTACTTGAGAGCATGTATGAGGCCGCTTCCCATTGGACATGTATAAACTTGGATGTCTGCTTGCACTACATCGCGGACTCGCTGAAGCTCATGGCCGCTTTTTGCGCTAATACGAAGGATGTTTCATCGTCTTTTGGTATTCTCCCAGTGCTAGGAGCACGCAGGGTGCGGGTGATTGTGATTACTGACTTTCTGCAGTGATGAGCTGATTCGCGGCGTGGGCCGACGCATTGGATGGAAGATGGGAGGAACCTGGATGGGTTCCGAAGTCGCCCGATGACCGGGCTACTTGCCCTGCATTGCCAGCTCCTAGGCTGTTATCGAGATTCCATTTAAGATCTGGGCATCCCCACTGCATCTTGAATGTTATCTTAACTGTCTCTGTATCGATTCCTTGCTTCTCTTATTTGCTACTCTCACCACGACCACGAGCCGCGACACTGCCACGGAACATACCCTGGACTCTACTCAGCATTTTTGGGAGTAATGAATCCGCACTCACATCATTCATCAAGCTTACATAATATGCACTTTCACAGTGGGACAACTCTGACTATTACGGTAGCACACGGAGTACCAATGCATCTCTTAATCTGCGGAGTACCAGATGCCCAATGCAGGCGTTGCCGTTCATATGCTGAATCAGATAAGGCCGCCTGTTATTGGAGAAGCAGCAAAAATCTTGTCTGGTGCTCGAGGGACGGCGACTTCCCCCAGGCTTTGTACTTGATTTCCCCTAGATTCGTCCATATCGAGCGAGGCAGACAAATCAAAGTGTTTTATTTAATTTTTTTTTCTTCGGGCCTTTCTGACTTGCTTTGGCCAGCCTTATCATCCATTTCCTTGGTCCCCACGTCTGCACTGACCCATTCCGTAGCGATTTTCCCTTGCGATAACGAGACCAGACTCTCCACAAGCTGTCGGACCGTGAAATTTGCCTCCCTCGCTAGATTTGCCCTTTTATCCATACAACCGGCGTGCGATTTTTGCTTGGCGACTGGGCTTTTACTTGATTTCTCGGCAGCCGCTAATCTATCTACACACGGAGCTCCGTCATAACGCTCAGGCATTTTTCTCTCATCCCCTAGGAGGCCTCCTCTCGTGGCACGCGCAAATCGCGGCACTCGAGCCGCGTCTCTATCGGCTGTATCGGTGAACTGCAACACATTGTGAAGCTGGTCTTTCGGCAGTTTATCAGCTCTAGATATCCGACCGAGCTTGTTCCTACAACTTCGTTCATTACTTCTTTCTTTACAATTGGGAATCATTGGCTGCTACGATAGCCCGTCATGACACCCGACGCGAGCAACACCATCACCCATCATCCTAACCTCTTCAACCTCCAGCGTCTCCAACCGCCATCCAGTCGCAGCAGCTCGAAAGCGCCGGCCATTCGGGGAGCCTCCAGCACTTCTGTTGAACCCGTGGAGCCGGTACCAGATAACGATGCGGTAGAACGTCATCATTCCGTGGCTACTGATGTAGAGAGCCAGCTTACTGCAGGCCGCAATTCGCGTATTCCACGCCTATCGGCTGAGAGTGACCCGTATGGCCTGTCGTTCTCCTACAAGACCGATTCGGACCTCGAGCAGATCAAGGCCAACTCATCCCGTAAGAGGGACAGCGGTCGGAATGTCAACGGAGCCAAGAAGCCTGGTCCCAAGAGCGACCACCGCAAAGTTCGCGGCTTCTACGAGAATCAAAACGCCGCCATCGAACGCATGCTGAAATCGGTGGAAGAACATCGAGCCGAGGCGCGCCAGGAGCAGGGTGATGACGAGATTAAATTCAGAATTGCCATCTATGGGTCGCTCGCGGCCAATATCATTCTCACCGGCCTCCAGCTCTACGCCGCCATCACCTCTGGATCGCTGTCTCTTTTTACGACCATGGCTGATGCTATCTTTGACCCGCTCAGCAATCTTGCACTCATCCTTTCCAACCGGGCTATTCAAAGCGTTAACCCACGACGCTTTCCTGCCGGCAAAGCGCGTCTCGAGACCGTGGGTAATATTGTCTTCTGCTTCCTCATGAGCTCTGTAGCCCTCATCATCATTGCCTTTTCTGCTCGAGAGCTGGCTGCTGGGAGCGGGGAGAAAGCATTCCATCTGCCTTCAGTCATCTCTGTGTGCGCAGCCTTTGCGACAAAATTCTGTCTCTTCCTGTATTGCTGGTCTCTCAAGGACAAATACAGCCAGGTCAACATCCTGTGGCAGGATCACCGTAACGACCTACTCGTCAACGGATTTGGTATCTTGACATCTGTGGGTGGTGCAAAACTCGAATGGTGGATTGATCCGATGGGTGCCATCCTCTTATCCGTTCTGACCTCAAGTATCTGGCTATACACCGCGTTCAATGAATTTCTGCTGCTCGTTGGTGTTGTCGCATCCGTGGATATGCAGCAGCTCATCACATACGTGTGCCTGACTCACTCGGAAGCCATTGAGGGCATTGATACGGTGCGAGTATACCACTCGGGCCCGCGGCTTATTGCCGAGGTGGACATTGTCATGGATCCATCGCGGACGCTCATGGAGACGCACGACGTTGCTGAGGAACTGCAGTTCAAGCTGGAAAGCTTACCGGATGTCGAGCGAGCCTACGTTCATATTGATTACGAGACCACTCACAAGCCGGAGCACACCTACAAGAAGGACCTTTGAGCTCTTAGGAGAACTCTGTGTCACCAGATGCATCCGCTTGAGCCTTGTCTTGCTTTTTTCCTTTCCCATCTTCTCGCTTCTTCTTGTTAGCAAGTGGAGGAGGACATGCAGTGGAATCTTTGGAGTGATAGAACCGTTATCGTTGTGCAAATATCATCATATTCTAGCCCCCTCCTTGTTTGGAAGAGGGGTCGACAATAATGGAGGGGCACGCTCGGAATATCTAGTTACGTAGGCTGCCACTGCCACTCATAACATTCCGCGTAATGCGGTCACAAATCACATGTGAAAGAGGCATCTTTGAGAAGCACTATATGCAACATCGTCTTGCAAAGGCAGCAACACTTCCGTTCCGCGTCTATTGTGACATTGTGTTGAGGTATGGTGGACACTAAACGCACTTTCAGGTGTTCACCGTGCGGGGGGCAAACACGGTGGAGAACTTACTATCTAGTGTTTGGCGAACATTGGTATAGTACTAGCAGTCGAGAGCAGGTTTTCACAAAAGGGCGCAGTATTCCGTAGACGTCGCAGTGGGTCGCGGGGAGGGTGTCGTTTGGGTAGACTTGATGCTGCAGCTCAGATTTGCCCCATCTCATCGCCACGTTGGAAGGTCGTTCTAGTAGCTGGCCGGGAAGCTGGTGAGAGCCAATCCTGCCCGACAACAAAAAAAAACTGTTGAGACGGCAGCTTACGAGCAGACGTTAGGTATCAATCCCCTTGATACATTGCACCTGGATGGCTCGAAACAAAGGGCCGCGCGATATAGACAAACTACGGGCCAAAGGAGGGGAAGGATGATAATGAGAATGCCATTAACAGGATGGCTGGGACGTGGTCGACGGCACTAATACGACGCTGCCGTCTGGTAGCTAACGGCCCGACGTTACAAGCTATCCATGGCGTGAGACGGTGGGCGAAGCAAGCCTCTTGCCTCTTGATATGCGGCCTCGCAGTACATCCAAAATGGATACATAAACGGGTAGCTAATCAGAGCGTCTCGAAGAAGCATGTATGCAATGATGAGGAGCAGCAGCGGCCTGATTGCGCGCATTTCGACGAACTGATAACCATGCGAGTGAGCCTGACGAGCCGCGTTGGGCTTCACGCCCCCGAGATCTATTTCCATTTGATTTGCAGCTCGAGAATGTGGTAGCCTATAGAGGCCTTGGGAAGCAATGATTCCCAACTGCGGAGCCCCATGCAACGGGTACCCACGACGGCGATGCGCGAGGGGCGACGGAGGCAGCGAAGGTCTCGAGCGACCAGTGAGCTGCTGAGAGATAGGCCCGAGCGATGGAATGTTGGCGAGCTTTTTATGCAAGTCGAAAATGCGAGCATGCATGGGCGCGGAGCTGTTGGCGAGGGGAGAAAATTTTTTTTTCTTGTCGGAGTATTAGACATTGGCCTATAGAATGGGCCGACCTGGGAGTAAAGCGCGCAAAAGGTGACCCATGGAAGCTTGATACTACTTCGTGCTTCGTTTGCTGTATAAAATGATTGCGTCTTGAGTATCAGTTGGGAGACTTGAGCACCGTCAAGTCTACTAGCTTGACTGCAGCCTGCTTTGTCGTCCCGATTCGTCATCGATTTTTTTTTTGGGGGGTTCCCCACGAGTTGTTCTCCCACTTGTTTGAACGCTACAGTCTCGGTTCATGGAGATCTCTCCGGCCCAAGAAGGGCTTGCATGTATGTACATGTGCATACATAATTCCGTACATAGCCCTTGCGCCGCGGCCTGGGAATAGAGTAGCGAGCTACAGAAACCCTGAGGATCAGAGGGAGGCGCCGCAGAGAGGCGACAGCACGTGGCCGGCTAATGGGGACGAGCTGGAGGGGCTCTTTTTGCGGCCGATTTCGACCCATGGGGGTGGCTGCTTGCATGACATTTGCCTGATGTGTGCTCTGCATCGTGTCTGCAGGTGCATGGTGGTTCGCTTCCAGCCACCAGCATGCAAGCCGGCCGCAGCTATCAAAAAGCAGCAGGCTCGGGTAAGGCCCTGATAGGTGCTCACCGGATTGGATGATACTAGAGGCGTTGAAGCCTGGCAGTAGCCCGTAAAAGGTCCCATTGTTGGTGAGGTCCAAGGGGAGCTTGCTTTGAAGTAAGGCAGGTATAGAGAAGCCAGTGGCAGGTAGGAGGAACCTATAGTACCCTCCGCGCTAACCCGGCGCTTGACCTGGTGTACTTGGCCGTATCCAGTACCTACCTATCTGGTAACTAGCATAGCTGTGGAGGCGCGTGAGGCGTGCAACTATGAGGATGGCTGCAGCAGATGCGTACGACTTCGTAAAGTAGCGCCAACCCGACAGTACCTTAAAGACGCCACCCTCCAACTCGGCCTTCCCAAAGAGCTGATCCTGATAATACCCAATTCCAACCACCATCACCAGGAAAAGTTGCCTCCCAACTTTTTTTTATTTCTACCACGACCGTCCCGGCTCGGAGCTCACCTCTGGTCCCCTCCCCAAAGCTCGTCTCTGCTGTGTGAACTGACGTCGGCTTGCGTGAATCTTACCCCTCTCTGTTGATCTCTCTGTTGCAAGTCCATTTATTCTTTTTTTTCTATTGTAGCAAGCTTTCTTTGCCCACTATGGCTGAGTCAAACTGGGGCGAGCATGCCTATGCTACGGTTCGTCTTCTGCTCTTCACCCCGCCTGCCCACTCTCGCAATTTTAAAGGAAGAAAAGCTGACAACGTCGCCGTGATGCGGCTCTCTTGCTACAGCTTCTGCTGAACGATGCCTATCTCCCTGGTACGTTGTCTCTGGTCAATGCCTGTTCCCTTAAGCTTTCAGCTGCTAATGATGTCTAATAGGTGCCTTGGTCCTTGCCCACTCGTTGCGTGATGCTGGAACAACCAAGAAGCTCGCAGTCTTGGTCACGCTCGACTCTGTGACTGCCGATGCCATTGTGCAGCTCAAGGTGAGCCAAATCCCCTCTCTCATTTTTCTCTTCTCTTCTAGTAGCTGCATGGGAGAAAGAGCCAGCTGCTGACTCGGTTGCCTCTACGGCGTATCTAGACCGTTTACGACTACGTCTTACCTGTGCCACGAATTCGCAATGACAAGCCCGCCAACCTCTATCTCATGAACCGTGCCGACTTGCACTCTGCTTTCACCAAGATCAACTTGTGGAAGCAGACGCAATTCTCGCGGATCGTCTACATCGACGCTGATGTCGTTGCTTACCGAGCTCCCGATGAGCTCTTCGACCTCCCCCACGCCTTCGCGGCTTCTCCTGACATTGGCTGGCCCGACATCTTCAACACTGGTGTCATGGCCTTGACACCAAACTCTGGTGACTACCATGCCCTGGTCGCCATGACTGAAAGAGGCATCTCCTTCGACGGCGCTGACCAGGGTCTCCTCAACATTTACTTCAAAAACAACTTCCACCGTCTGCCCTTCACCTACAACGTCACTCCCTCCGCTCACTACCAATACCTCCCGGCCTACCGACACTTCCAGGCTAGCATCAACCTGGTCCACTTCATTGGCCCGGACAAGCCTTGGCGCGCTGGGCGGAACGCTTCCTACGGAAGCTCTGCTTACGACGAGATGGTGGGCAGATGGTGGGCGGTCTATGACCGCCACTACCGCGAGAAGGTACGTTTCTTACTGCAATTCAATGATCAATCGCATGGGAACTATGGATTCCATGGTAATCATACATACCTGCTGACTTCATCTCCAGGAAATTTCTCAGCTCACCAATGGCGGAAAGTACAACCAAGCTTATGAGGCTCAGAGGTAAGATGATATCCGTCACCGTCCATGTTCGCGTCCCCTGCATCACTCATACTAACCCATCTCGACGAATAGGAACGCGTCGCTGGCTGATTCACAGTCTGCCTCGCCAAACTTGTCAGGAAACACGAGCGGCTGGCAAAACCAGCCACCCCGTCCCATCTTCCCATGGGAGGGGCATCAGCCTAAGCCGTCAAGATCTTTCTACGGTGATGAACCGGAGCTGCAGTCGCAGGCGCCGACTACTTCCCGCTCTGGTCCACCCGCCCAAGCTTCTGCTGCTGCCAAGTCGCCTACTTCTCGTTCGTCCGTGACAAGGTCGCCTCCGAAGTCTCCGGCCTCAAGGACGTCAGACAACAAGAGCGATGCAGGAACAGCAACATCGTGGACCACATATTCACGAACCAATGCTTGGGATGAAGACCCTAAGATTTCTGCCTATGCGGAAGCCGTTGAGAAGACCACCCGAAAGAGCAAGGGCGGAAAGGCGGGCGACGAGGATGCGGAAGATGACGAAGAGGAAGATGAGCAGGGTGATGCTCAGCGTGGCTTCAAGGTTACTGACTTCCCCACGGAGACGGAGCGGCCCAGCCTGCCGGTGACGCCAGCCCCTGTCCCCCGAGGACGTGAGGCTGCTGGCAAGGTGCTACCAGCAGCTGAGGGCGTGCCATCACAGTCTGAATGGGTACGTACTAATAAATCTAACACAGCTAAGAAATAGACTACAGATGCTGGGTGGCTGACGTGGAGTTCCCTGTCAAAGGATCCCACAGCGCAGCTAGAAAAGCTCGCTCAACAGCAGTCAGCGATGCTTTTGCGCAAGCTTGGGGGAAAGAGGGAGGATTTGTCAGGAAGGACGGGCAATGAGACATCGACACAGACCGCTGGATCGCAGACTCGCATTGCGCAGTCAGCCCCTGATGTTTTGAGCCCGCGACCTCTCAAGGGGGCAGCAGCTGCGGCACCCAGGAGTTTGGAGCGCAAGATGGATGAAGAGGTCGACTAAACCGCAACCTTTTTTCCATAAGAGGAAAAGGGAAAAAAAAAAAAGAAGGGGTGAAAATGAAAGAAAAAGTAAAGCAGTAACGAACATGAAAAAAGGCAACATTCTCCTTAGTTTTACGTCTTGGTTGGAAGAGTATGGGGACAAAAATTTGGGGAGGAGTTCCATATACCTTTTGGGTTTCTTCTTTGCGGACATAGTTTTTCCTAATCCCCTCCTCTGCATAGCGACTGCACCAGCATCGTCGTTTAGTGGTTTTGGTCAAACAATTCATTGGCAGAGCGTGGCATTGTGCTTGTCAGCATCAGTTTCATTTGTGGCCCCTTTTCTTGTATCGCTTCATACCACTACTCCATAGCATACCTTATACGTATATATACATTGTGCTCTTTAATGAACATTGGAAAAGTTGTCCTAAATTTTGGCTTCTCTGGTCGTGCTCGCGCCGAGTCAAATCATAGGAACCGGGCACTAAATGAGGAGTCAAGTGCTACCAGAACAATTGTACAAATACCTCCACTAAGAGGAGATGCCTAGCATGTATGTGGTGTCGAGAAACCATACCAAAGTGCTGAGGGGTATGATTTTTCCCATCTTCCCGTATTCCAACCAAAGGCGGAATACAATAAGTTTTGGTGGATTAGCAAAGGTTATCCTGTTGCTCCGTCTTTGTTCTGTTCTTTAAATGAACAAAAAGTGAGTTAAAAAATGGGACTTTATTGGTGAACGACTTGGTCTTTGAATAGAAGCTTCAACCAGGCTAGGCTTTACTTATGGTGGCATATGATAGCTGTGTTGAAATCTAAGTAGCTAGTCTCATTGACAGCAATTGTGACTAGGAATTACAAAAGGCAGCGAAGGCAAAAAGACAAGCGGGCAAAGGGTACCCGATTTTCAACGAGGTGTTAATGATCACCCTCAACGCTACCTACTAGGCACTGAAGTTACTCGGTGTGCAAGAAACAGAGTGCTTGGCTAACGACGACTGACTGTCTAGGTATTATTCCTAAGATACCTTACTTCCAAGTAAGATATTATACGAAGCAATGTGCTTAGAGGTTCGTATTCGCGGCAGCCTTGTAATAGCCTTTATCGGATTGGAGCCGATGGAAGGACAAAAGACAAAATGTCACGCCACCGGGAAGCTACGAAAAGCGAAACGTTCTAGTTCAGGGGCAGGGCAGATGTGCAACTTGGCTCATCTATCGAAATAGTGGCTCGATCTCGGAAATTGTCCCGGGGGAACGGGAAGCCGATCGTGTTCTCTTACCGAGGGATGGACCTACCATGTGAACACAGGGCGCCATGGGAAGCCACAGAGGAGGTAACCAGTGCCTACAAGCGACGGCTGGGATCCGGGAACGAGGAGCTGGGTCAAATATATCTTTGCTGGTTGCGGCTAGCGGGCCAACAAAGCTTGTTGAGCTATCATATATCAAGAGTCCTGTTGCAGCTGAGTACCACGAGGTACTGCTCCGTAATATTGCCGGTATGGTTATTACTTTTAAGGTACCACATAGTTACAGCGCCTTTTCACCGCACAACAGGGGATGGGCAGGATCTTATCAGATGGAAAGATTAGATTATCTATGCAGCCACTGAGACATGGAAGCCTCTTGCGTCAAAGAGGCATACCGTGGGGAACAGCCTGCCTACACCACGAACTTTTCCTGCAACATGATTGGGTAGCTCATAGTCTGCGGTCGAATATGCTTCACCGGTAGTTATCTGGTGCATCTTTACGATGGATGTACTGCTTGTCCGCGACTTTTTTAGGAGACGAAGAGCACACACAGTAGTACTCGCCGAAACATGCACAAGGCCGGACGACATCCTGGTGAGAACTGATGGTCATGTTATTTGTTGGCAAAGTGCCTGCTGTTGCTGCCCGATCGGCTTCACCTTATGCCTGATAAAGGAATCGTAAGATGAGCACAGAGCGAATGCATTCAAGTCGTGGCGTACAACGATTGAACCAAAGCCAACACCGGATGCTGGGAGCCAAGCAACGACCGACATCGGCTGGAGCCAACTCAACGCTCCGCAAAAGGGGAGGGGGGGGCCAGAGATTAGATGGATTGATAAGATGAATCAGATAAAATTTGCATGCCAGACCCTTGTCCGTCTCACTTTCGGGCAGCCGTGGGCTGTGAATGGCGCAAGCGACATACCGATTGGCGCGACGCTTGACTAGAGAAAGGCACCTACTGTAGTCAGTCATAGGTGCATACGACCTGGTACGTGCGACAACAAATTCTGCTAGTCTCACAACAAAGCAGAATTTTTTTTCGGTCTGCCCGCTTGAGCAGAAGACTGATTCTCCTGGCCTTCCCTTTCAGATCTTGGGAGCCGGTATAAAGCCTGTGGATATGTCCACAACGAAAACCGGCAGGTTAAGTCTAATCGAGATGATCAGCAATGAGGGTCGTAGTCTTTCGATCTCACGTTGACTTAATCTATATGTGACTTTCTGGGGAAGAAGCAAACCGGAAAAGGGCGCACAACTGTTGGGGGCTAGTATTCAGTAGTACTACTAGGTAAAGGAAGGGCGGGCCCGACAATGGGGGGAGCAATAATGAGGGCCCACGATATTGTAGCCAATCTCTAGAGGAACTCCCAACCGGCTTGTCGCGGAGCAACGGAATGGGGAAGGGATTGTCCAGCCGAATCGCTCCACGCACTGACAAGCAAAGCAATATATGACACTTGCAAACAGGTCTGCATTAGCTTCTCGCATTCGCCCACGGATGAAATGTATGATGGAAATCCGGCGATCTTTTTGTCCGGTCGCTACTTACCTTACATAATACAGGTGGTGATTGAAACGTTCGTTTGGCATGCGTCATTGACTGGTTGGAAAGGGCGTGGAAGGACAAGTAGCAGCGGAGGTGCCCGCATGTGGCACGGCGCCGGCAATGAGGTCCGGCTATACCAACGCAGCAGGAGAGTAAGGCAGGTAAAAGGTAACCTCTGTAGTACGGAGCAATTACCTCTGCATGTATGTCTTACTCGCCGTAATCCGTACGGTACCCTCGTATGTACAGGGTAAGATTTTTTTTCCATTTTATCAATCAGTCGGAGTATCAATCAATCATCACTCATCATTAGATCATCGTGGCGTGTCATCAGCCAGTAATCGGAGGCGGCCGGCGCTGGCCGGCTCCACAGCTCAGGACCGCGCCCCCCCATCAGCCAACCAGCGTCCGCTCAGCAGCCAAGCAAAGACTTTTTTTTTCCCTGGCCGGCGTCGATAATCGCTTGAATCGCTGGGCGACTTGGGGCGGGTCGAGCGGCTCCGTAGACGGCCGATGGTTTTTCTTTTGGCGGGGGTTGAAGCGAATTGGCATGCAAGCAAGGACCAAGTGGGCAAAGTGCCTGCGGTTCGGCGCATTTCTGCTGCACCGCAGCTCGTTCTCTGGGGGCGGACACCCCCAGTTGTGGCCACCACACAGGAAAAAAACCTCGGGTAGCCGTACTCGTTTTCATCCCACGGCTCCCCTTCGCCAGTCCGTCTTTTTAACCTTTCCGACATCAAACCACCCAATTCCAAGCCTCGTACGACCCAATTTGCTCTCAAGTCGTGCGCCGCAACCTCTAGTCTATGAACTCTTGGCTCCCATTTCATTCTTCTTATCCTTTCCCTACTCCTACTCTCCCGCTCGACAATCTCTTTTCTTCCCTGACATGCCTATGCTTCTCTAGCGGACTCCGAGCAGCAACTCCTTTCTCATTTGACCTTTACACGACCCTGTATCGTCCGCCCTCTTTTGTGCTTACATTCCGCCCACCGTTGCATCCTACACCGCGCATACGATTCAACAAAAGACCACAGGCGTCAAACATGATGCAGTCGGTGCAGACACAGAACCTGCCTGTTGCCACGCATGAGGCCATCCCCACAACTCCCAAGGCGGAGTCTATAGCCCCCTCCTTGACTTACTCTGATGAGTCAGACGATCAAGAAGAGCCCATCCGAGCAGAGCAGCCTCGCCAGCGGCGGGCCTCCACGAGGCTGATTGCTCAGAGTGCTCGTGATATCCAGCGCATCACGGGAGAGACGACTGCCGAATTCGTCACCCGCTGCTGTGGTGGGGGTTGCTGCTTGATGGGCGGCGCGAGACCTGCCGGGATTGAATACGAAAAGGTCGCCCTACCCGATAACGATGCCTACCGGTCCCTCGGCCTCAAAATTGGCGAGATCCCGACGGTCCTGACCAAAGTTGCCGAGCTCCCTGAGAAGACCATATCCTTCGGTGCGGTTCCCAAGTCTGCGAGCCCGTCTTCCCCCGCCGATTCCGCAATTTTCCTCGAGCGCGATGGCGAGTCCGGCAGCACTGCCGACCTGAGCAGAATTCCTCTCGACAAGTTCCGAACGGTCGATACAAGTATTCAGCCTCCCCGCTTCGTTCAGCCTCATCCTCCTTACAACGTCTATCCTGCCAAAATCCACTCAGCGCGCGAGCTCACCAAGCCCGGGGCCGAGAAGCGCACCTACCATTTTGACCTAGACGTCACAGACTATCCCGATGAAGAGGGGACCGATTTCAAGGTTGGAGGCGCCATTGGTGTGGTAGCACCCAACTCGGATGCCGTTGTGGAAGACGTCTTCGATGCCCTCATGATTCCGCGCTTTCTCCGGGATAAGCCAGTCCTGTTGAAGACAACCAAGGGGCGCTGGCCCACCGTCTGGGGAGATGATAAGCCGCGCGAACTCATCACCACTCGCCGAGATCTGCTCACCTGGTGCGCAGATCTGCAGTCTTACCCGCCCACAAAGGGCTTGCTGCGGGTGCTGGCCGAGCACGCTACCGCTGAAAACGAGAAGAAAATCTTGACCTTCCTCTGCGCCGCAGAAGGGCAAGGGGCTTTCTGCGACTTCCGATCGGGACCCAGCATCACCGTCTCCCAATTACTGCATGCTTTCCCCAGCTCGCACCCACCTCTGGACGAGCTGCTATCGGCCCTGCAGCAGCTCATGCCGCGATTCTATTCCCTCTCCAACGACCCGCACGAGTCATTCCAGACGTGCGACCAGAAGCAACATCGGCTCATCGAGATTGCCGTCACGGTTCACGAAACCGGGGATTGGCGCGAGGGATCTCGAACTGGTGTCGGATCCGGCTTTTTCGAGCGACAGGCCCAGAGATTTATCAGGGCCCAAGAAGCCGGGGAGAAGACGGAGTTTTACATCCCCATGTTCAAGGGCCTCATGGCGAACCCACTGGCCAGGCAGTTCAATGCGGAGGGCCCGATGCTCCTGATTGGCGCCGGCGTGGGCATTGCCCCATTCCGGGGCTTCGTGCAGCGGCGATTGAAGCAGGCCAATTGCGCCAACAAGGTGTGGGTGCTGCAAGGTATCCGAGACTCGCTGCTGGATGAGATTTATAGTGGAGAATGGGGCGTCCATGAGGAGGAGGTCAAGAAGGTCGTTCAGAGCCGCCGCGGCGAAGGCAGATACGTGCAAGAGGAGGTCCGGCATCAGGCCGATCTTGTGTGGAGTATCGTCAACGCTGTAGACGGTCGGATCTTCGTCTGCGGCAGCTCTAAGGGAATGGGCGAGGGCGTCGAGGAAGCCCTCGTGGACGTTGCCATGACCAAGGGCAACCTCGAGCGCGAGGAGGCGAGAAACTTTTGGCAGCTCAAGAAGGAAGCCGGGCAGTACATCGCCGAGACGTGGTAGATGTAGCCCCGGCCGGGCCTGGCGAGAGCATTTTCTCTACCTATAACTACCTAATCATCTGGCGGCCTCATGGAACTTTTCCTTCGCACTTCCTCTCTTTTTTTCTTTTTTTTTTTGTGCCGTCCCATCCGGCGCGGTCCAAGGAGGGCAGGCAAACGACTGGGGGGCATCCGCTTACTACTATATCATGCAAAGCTTTGAACAGGACAGGGCAGATATAAGTCATCATTACAGAACATCTATCTGGCGCGCGAGCAACAGATACATGTGCATGGAGGATAAAGCATCACGGACTTGGAGTTTTCACACACTGATCGAATGAGCATGTCTGGGAAATGTAAAAGCGTTCCTTGGCAGGAACAAGCAGACCTTTGACACGGAGCATTTTTGGGAATGGCGGCGTAACGGGATTACTGCATGTTTGAAGTGGCAGCATATTTACTTCTGTAGTAACAAATAAGTTTTGAATAAAGGCCAAGCGCTTTTGATGTGAACATGCGTGAACGTTAGGTGCGAAGGAGTTAAAAAGGACGAGTTTGTTGATTAGAAAGTCCGTCTGACTGCTGAGAAACGTGCTCTAGTCCCGGAACGGGCCCAAAGCCACGCGTAAAAAGGGCACATGGTTGTCGATCGATCGCCTTAGCAAAGTTGGCTCGTATGATCGTGTCCAAGAGCCATCGGCTGCGTGGCTGCGCAGACTGTTAATTCCGATCCTACAGGAAGGCGGTGGGCGGGACAAGTTGTGGATTCCGCTGCCGGATTCCGTGGCGTTGGATTGATATCTGACTTGTGACCTGAGCACGGCTTCTTGTTGGTTAGACGGGATTGAGATGACGCTTTGAAGCAATCAGTTAGTGCTGAATAGACCAAACGGTACATGTGCTGCGCATAGATTAGTTTAGATGGGGACGCTTCATATTTGTCTAGAGGTTGTATGTAGTTATTATAATAGCATCTACTTGAGTATTAGGGGTTGCTGAATGATCTGCTCTGCAGTCCTACCACGGAAAGGGTTATGCTTCAGGATACGATTGAGGCTTTGCTTCCTACTTGGAACACTCAGAAAGGACCGGGAAGTCCTCTACTAATTTGTCGGCCTCTGCTATCTATCCGTTCGCTTACCTATGCCAAAAAGCTTCCGATACTCCGTACATGTTTCATGCTCTCTTTCTTTGAATCTCCTAAAAGTGAGGCCTGGACCCTTTGTGCATCGCGATACGGCCACCGTAGCGTCATCCAAAGCTGGTCATTTGGGCGGATTATAAATGCTTAGGTTATCCAGGTGCAACGAGTGGATCTGGGGGTTTTTATCGCGCTCGCGCGCGGCTCTTTGCCATGCTGGTGGGGGTCCCCTAAATTTTTGTTTGTCTGGGTTTTCCGTACCTTTCTTTTTCTTTCCGGTAATAATGGCTCCCCCGCCAAGATGCTTTTTTTTTTCTCGCTAACGAGGCGTCTCTTGTGCCTGTCCCACCTGCGCCCCGATCGTCATCCCGCAGGCACTCCGTAAAAGAAAAACGAAATGCATCAGACCATTTGGCATTTTTCATCCATTCGTCAGCAGATTCTAAGCATGATTGGGCAGAGCAGAAAGAGGCCGGAGAGGTGGGGCCTCTACTGCCGGACGCGCGCGCGACCCAGGTGTTTGGCCCCCCTAGGTTCCTCAAGCCTTACTTAGCATTGGAAAGCTCAAACTATTGCGCGACTCGTCGCTCGTCTTTGACAATCTCCACCCACTTATCAGCAATGGCTCGTAGCTTCGCCTTCGCCTCGTTCGCGCCCAGGAGAATGTCCTAGAAGTGGGGGTGACGGAGGAGGGGGAGGGGGTGTGTGTGTTGCCATGATTGATCGGTTTCTGGCTCTCTGGCCTCTCTGTGCCTGCTTTGATCTCCGTGCCTAGTGCGGTTGCCGAGCCCGGCTGAGGTTGGCCTCCGTCCCCATTTCTTTCTACGACTATTCGGTTCGCGATGGCGTTTCCCTCAGTCTTTCCGATTCTTCGACGTCCTTCTCCCTGGGAGGGGCGTGGGGAACGGAAGCCAGGGGTTCGGCCGAATCTAGGCATGTTCTGTGATGCTGAGTGCAGAATTACTGATCTATGTGAGTTTGAGCTTGAAGGTGGGTTGTCTGCCTCTTGTGCTTTGCTCGTGGGGCAACAACTATAAGAGTATTCCCATCTCCGCTTTGTTGTTGTTATTGTTGTCTCCTCGTCACTTTCGACGCATCAAACACCGCAGCCATTCAGTTCTCTCAGCTCTTCAGCTCGCTCCTCCTTTTCTCCTCCAACTTGACTGCTTCCCCGCCTGACCAGATCCCACTTCTCCAAACTACAAACAACAACGACAGTAACAGCACAATGGCTACCAAGCTCTCTGCCGATCTCCTCTTCCAGCTGGCCAAGGTCCGCCGCTCCATCTACCCCTTGACCAAGGACATTCCCATTTCAACCAGCCGTGTCCACGAAATCGTCAAGGAGGCCACCCTCCACACTCCTTCCTCCTTCAACGCCCAGACCAACCGTGCCATCGTCCTCTTCGGCGCCGAGCACGAGAAGCTCTGGGACATCACCTCCGACACCCTCAAGGCCGTCGTTCCTGAGGAGCAGTTCAAGACCACCGCCGACAAGCTCGCCCTCTTCAAGGGTGCTGCCGGTACCGTTCTCTTCTTCGAGGACACCGCCGCCACCAAGAGCCTCCAAGACAAGTACGCCCTCTACGCCGACCGCTTCCCCCCGTGGGCCGCTCAGTCCCTCGGCATGGAGCAGTGGCTCGTCTGGACTGCCCTTGAGGTCGAGGGCCTGGGCGCCAACCTCCAGCACTACAACCCTCTGATCGACGCCAAGGTTGCCGAGGCCTGGAAGGTCCCTGCCACTTGGAGACTCGATGCTCAGCTCGTCTTTGGTGGCAAGGCCAGCGAGGCCGGCCCCAAGGAGTTCCAGAACATTGACGAGCGTGTCAAGGTCTACGGCGCTTAAGCAGAAAGGCTTCTCTTTTTAAGACTATTGACTTTTTATAAACCAACAACTGGAATGGATAAGTATGCATAGGGCGGAGTTTGCTTTTTTGTTTGGGTCGTCTTTAGACTTTTTGCTAGTCTTATAAGATACAATTGATCCATTTACCCTAGAAACAATTGCTATTGCTTCTGATTTCATGGCTGCCATTCGCAATCGACTCTTAAATGTGACAAGGCTAAGAATCTGACTTGTATTTATTTTCAGTAACCGACCAATCATCTACGGTCATTTCCGCCGTCCATTGCTGTAGCCTCATTCTGATCCGGCTGACATAACAAGACGACTAACAAACTGGGGCTTGTTCTCTATGCAGGAGAGCATAGGTGCAGCGTATTTCCCATTGGTCTTGGAGCAGTCTAAGTTTGCAAAACGTCAGTGCATCAATAAAAAACCTGAACAGGGCCCATCTAAAAGTGTTTTAGTCGCAAAGATCTTATCGTAGACCATAGACATGAATATCGATATGAACCTGAGGCTTTCATAGTGACGAAAAGAGGGTTATAAGAAGCCAAACCCAAGGCCGGAGGCTATCAAAGTTCATCGCGAGACATACAGGCGGAGCATGCTGTTGTGCATGTAGCCTGGAAGAACCATGAGGCGCATCGCGCTGTTCAAGTCTCGGCCCCAAAAGCCAAACGGTCTGAAATTATTGAGAATCCGCAAAACCCATTGGCTGAAGCCGGCTTATTTGTCTTTGGGCAAGCACAGCCTGCACAGGAGACTTTCGCTCTCTTACCACAGCTGAATCACATATGTAACAAAGGGGCTGGCATGGAAGGAACGAGATGCGGAAGAAGATCAGCTCCGGCTAACCGCTTCTGCGGGGGAGATCATCCCAACTTTTGTCGCTTTCTACTATTCAACTCAATTCCCTCACGGTAAGCCGGTGATTCTATTAATATCGCTTCTGCCGCTCATTCATACCGGACGAATTTCTCGATTACCCCGCAAAAGTGTCCATCATCGCTGCAGGGAGAATTCATACCGCCGACGAATCTCGGAGAAGTGGCTAAAATGGTTTCCCCGTTTCTGGTGTTCCCCGTGCCGCTGACAGGCTAGCAGCCGGAAGGGACTCTTCCCGAACACTTCTGCGACGAGGACTTGTGTTGTTTCAGACTAGCTGGAGATGAGGATTGGTCCATCTGCACGCATGGCGAACTCACACGCTGCATGTTTGACTTGGCGAAGATTAGTTTATTTTTTTTTTCGACTGCTTGTTTTCCGTTGCTCGGTTCTCGAATTTTTAGAATGGGTTGTATAGAATTGACTTGTCTCTGCTGCCGAGGTTCTCTTCAGCGACTTCCGTCTGACATGCCCCGACTGGATGATCGGTCATTGATTGGGACCAGTGCTGTGATTTCATCTCCTCAATTGCCTTGATGCTTCTTCATTTACTCTTTCTCTGAACCATTGGCGCGTCATTTCTTAATCTTCTTCAGTGATAGAGAAGCAAATGAACTTAACCCCAGACTCGTCGCCCATATTACTGCAGAGCCTGCCGTTTTTCTCCAGGTGCATGCGAGCAACTATACTTCTTTTTCAGGCCATTTTTCATATATAAATCTCCTGCTATCGCAATACCAACGCATGACGGAATCCGACGATCCTGGTTCCGAATCTGAGTATCTCGATTCCACCATATCGAAGCGTCGCCCATATTCATTACCATGTATCACCAACCCAACACCACATTATTTCAGCCAACAATCGATCTACCTTCGACTCGTACAAGCTATTATGTAGCTCTCTTTCTCACATTGCTTGCTGCTTGGCTCTTGTTACCAGGGTCGCAAGCTAGCAAGCTCAATGTCCCGTCGTATAAAGCTTCGAAGATAAAATGGATATTTGATGCCGAGTCACAAATTATTAAAAGCTACAGAAAGGTAAGCTCATACTGTTGCACATGGTAGGTATTTTGCACATGCGGACGGATCACTTATACTTTACACGCAGTTTCAAGACCGGGTATATCAAATCAAAGCAACTGAAGGAGTGCAAGCCATGATCCCCCCAAAATTCATTGCTGAGCTCAAAGGGTTACCTGAGGATATACTCAGCTCTACAGAAGCCGTCTCCGATGTAGGCCAAATCTACTCTTATGGGGCCATTAGCTTCTAACCGAATGATATAGGCTCTGCAAACAAAGTACACGAAGTTTTCACCAGGTCACAATGGCGATATGCTATCACTCCTTGTTAGAACAAGATTGACGCAGAACCTCGTCAAGCTAATTCCTCAGCTTAAGAGCGAATTAGAGAATTTCATCGCCACCGACTTCCCGGCTTGCAATGACTGGACGCCCGTCAAGTGGCAGCCGTTTGCCCTGCGTGGAATTGCCCGACTAAGTGGCCGAGCCTTTGTTGGACCTTCGTTGAATCGCGAAGAGCAGTGGATGAATGTAACCATCAACTTCGCCGTTCACGTCTTCATGTCCGTAATAAAGCTGCAGTTCTTTCCTGAATGGGCCCGCCCGTTTGCTCAATTTGCTGTATCAGACTTGAGTAAGATACGCCAGGATATCGAAATCGCAAAAAAGTTGTTGGGGCCTTTACTGGAGGAACGAATCCGCGATATGGAGGTTTCGCCTTTTCACGAACCCCCCAATGACTTGATGCAGTGGCTCATAGAATCGCTGTCTGCGGAAGAAAAGGCTGATATCCAGGTACATGCCGAGCTGCAGTTGATCCTGGCTGCAGCATCAATTCATACCACGAATAATCTTTTGTTTGAGTGTATGGCCGATCTAGCGGCTAACCCTGAAATCCAAACCGAGCTACGAGAAGAGGCTCATCAAATCTTGGAGACGGAGGACGGCTGGGCCCGTAAAGAAAGCATGGCCAAACTGAAGAAGCTCGATAGCTTTATGCGTGAAGTTCAGCGGCTTCGTGGAAATATCAGTAAGCTTCTCGAAACAAGAGGCCGAATGATTACGGTCTTCTTTATCTATGAACGTGTTACCTAACAATGTAGCAGCATCTTTCATTCGAAAAGTTATCAAGCCAATCGACCTTTCAGATGGCACACACCTTCCGGCCGGAACACGAGTACTCGCCCCTCAAGCCGGCATATCGATTGATGAACAGTTCTTTCACAACCCGCAGGAGTTTGATGCACTGCGCTTTTACCGTATGCGGCAAGAGTCAGCCGAAGCGAGCAACCGCTGGCAGTTCACATCGCTCAGTGACACGAACCTCAACTTTGGTGCTGGAAAGCACGCTTGTCCCGGTCGATTCTTTGCCGGAAATGAAATCAAGCTTATTCTCTCGTTCTTCATTCTCAACTACGACGTGAGGTTAAAACAGGGGGAGAAGCGGCCGCTGCCTATGGCGATGGTCATGACGAAAGGGCCGAGCCCTGATACAGAGTTTGAATTTAGACGAAGAGAGTCAACCACGTAGTATTGTCGGACAGAGAACAGAAAAGTAAAAATACACTTACACTCATCCAAGAGAGGTACTTTAAGCATGACAATTGGGTTTACGGAGTTGATTTGTTGCATAGAGAAATCGAGGGGGATTACAGGCGCTGGGTAGCATGGCTTTTTCTTTTGAAATATACCGCTGTTTACAATACATCTTTGCAGAAATACTTCAAAAGTGTTTCATTTGATCAAATACAAGAAGCCTTCTTCTTTTCTGTCTCTCTCTTTCCCCCACATCTCTTCAGACTGGATGAAAAGCTGAAGGATAACAGGACTCAAGAATCGTATTGTTGGCGGAGGAATTGTGTTATTCTTACGCCAAGAGGAATAGATATACTGCCACGAAGACAAAACAAGGGCTTCACAGAATTAAGAATTCCTCCAGTCATGGTAGAAAGTCCTTTTCGAGCATCAAGTCAAAGAAATACCATATGCGTTTATAGTGGCAGTATTGTCTTTTGCATTGGGCCTAAATACCCTAAGTAACAAGAATAAAAGCTCAAAGCTAAGTCAGATCCCCTTAAAATCCGGAACGCCCCTTGCCATTATTGAATCATCCCTTTTAAAACCGAAGCCGTTCGGCGCACGAAGAGCTAGATGCAGTGATAGCCTGATTGGGAATCATTCGTGAAACCAAGCAAACAAGATTTGGCAATCAGGACTTTTATACAGGCCGATGGATATCATGCTCTAGAGGAGATCGCTGCTCAGTTGTTGCGAAGGTACTGGCCCGCAACAAGACAGTGGTCACGCTCGAAGGGTTCTAGATGGCGATGAAGTTAGACAGTGGTCTCTTAACAAAAGGGGGGGGGGGAACGGCGTAGTGGTTCTTACCTAAGGTGAGCTGGAATTTCGGCTTGATAGATTCGGCACGCATCTTCTGGACTTCGCTGGCAAATACTTCAGCAGCAGGGGCTGTGCTGTCGATACAGTTGGCCTTGATGGAGATCAAGACGCCACCGCCCTGCTTGAGGAACCAGTTGGCGTTCATGGCAACGATACGAGCTTGGTCAGGTTGAGCAACGTCGGCGAAAATAACGTCGACCATGGGGACAACCATGCGGTAGCGGACGGGCTGACGGGCATCCTCAACAATGGGGACGACGTTGGGTCGCTTGGCGGCCATGGCAATGAGGTCACGACCAGAGCGGTTGGAGAACTCGACAGCGTAGACGAAGCCAGTAGGGCCAACAAGGTCGGCAACGTGGGAAACGGACGTTCCAGAAGCAGCGCCAAGGTAGAGAACACGTGAACCGGGGCGAATGTAGATATCATCCGCACCGCCAGCGATCGCAGCGCAGAGCTTGCTTCGGAAAGGGTTCCAAAGTCGGTATTCGACCTTGGTAGTGGTGGTTGTTCCGTCGGGGTTCTCAACGGTCTCGTCGACGCTGATGCGCTTCTCGCCGTAGACAGACTCGCCCGGGGTAAGGTTACGGGTTGCTATTCCGTCTTCCTTGCCACCGCGAACGACGAAGACACCGGCGTGGCGATGGGGTTCCTGGGGGTCATCAGAGTCAGTTCAGCGTCGCTTCTCAGGAGGGTGATTTGAGGCAAACGGGGTTATCAAAGACATACAACGACCACCTTGGCACCGCCCTTCATACCAGCAGCACCACCTCGGCCACCACGGCCACCGGCACCACCGCGGCCACCTCGTCCACCGCGAGCAGGGCCACCTCGGCCGCCGCCTCGACCACCACCTATTCGAATGTTGTTAGCGATTAAGTTCTTGATCACAAATGGCACCATAGGATGAGCATACCTCGTCCGCGAACACCGTTAGCAGAGCCACGGCCGCTGAAGCCTCCACGACCACCGCGAGGAGCGCCAGCGCCGAAACCTCCTCGGCCGCCGCCAGGGCCACCGCGACCGCCGCCTCTAGCATTGAAAGGCGCCATTGCAAAGTGGGATGGATGAAAGTTTTTGTATTGAGTCGGATGGGGGATTGAGAGTGAGTGTAAAGATTTTGAAATCTGCCGATTCAAAAACTTGAAGCAGACTATGGGCTTATTGGAGCGTAAATGGCAGCGTTGGCTCTAAAGGCAGAAGTTGCCTTTGTATCGGGTCTGCCAAACACGGTTGTTTCTGAGGACTCTGCAAGAAAGAAATTTTTGAAGCTTTTCGCAAGAAGCTTTGGCTGCAGCCCCCACTTTGGCCCATTATTGGCTAGAGTATTTTCGTTGCGGACCTTCACGCGCCGACCTTATTCCGAGATAGAGAAGAAAAAAAATGTCAAAAAAAGTGACAGATGGATCACGTGCATACTCTGGCTGAGTCATCTATGGAGTCATGTGACTTCGTACTGAATCCTTCCGGAGGCCGGCCTCACACAACGAAAACAAGGGAAAAAAAAAAGAAAAAGAAATCACATCGCGAAAGGCTGGTTATTTCTGGCATCTGGTCTCAATAGAGTAGGTTCTTCTGAATTACGTGGGATTTTTATTTGTTCTTTTAACGCCGGATTTAGCCAAGTTTTGCAATTCCAGCTTGTAAGTGAAGCTGTCATCTAATTGGAGCAGGGCAGACAAACCCTAACACTTCCCGAAAAGGTAAGCGAAAGATTGTGGTTCCGCCAGCGCTTTAGGGCAAAAGTTCAGAATTTCTCAACTTCAGCCCGCGAACCCACGTCGTCGAATCAGTCACCACCAAACAAGCCGTCGAGATGGTGAGTGCCTCCCCTCCCATGCCGTTGTGTTTTTCAGCGTTGTCGAAAAGAGGAGGAAGTTGGAATTGCAGGGATTGAGGTCGTCAAGGCAAATGCTGCACCTGGATTTGCTCGACAAGACATGGAGAGATTCTCGTGGTTGTGCTGTTGGACATGACATGGAGATGCAACGTGACTGACCTTTTGCCCCTGCATTCGAAAAACAGGTTCGATACGCCGCGACCGAGATCCAGCCCGCGAAGTCGGCCCGCGCCCGCGGTGCCTACCTCCGAGTTTCTTTCAAGAACACCCGAGAGACTGCTCAGGCTATCAATGGCTGGAAGCTGCAGCGAGCCGTCCAGTTCCTCGAGAACGTCAAGGAGCACAAGGAGGCCGTCCCCATGCGACGATATGCCGGCAGCACTGGCCGCACCGCCCAAGGTACGACTCCGAATACGGCACCTTTTTTCCTGCCCACTGCATGCCGTGGCAAACAGCGGATATCCCAAGAAGATGGGATGGGAATTGCAATAATAGATTATGGACCAGTTATGCTGATGGGAATTTTTTCTTCGCAACAGGCAAGCAGTTCGGTGTCTCCAAGGCTCGGTGGCCCGTCAAGTCTGCCGAGTTCCTGCTCGGTCTCCTGAAGAACGCCGAGGCCAACGCTGATGCTAAGGGCCTCGACACCGGTGCCCTCGTCGTCAAGCACATTCAGGTCAACCAGGCCCCCAAGCAGCGGAGACGGACGTACCGTGCTCACGGTCGTGTACGTATACCTCGCCAAGACCACTCGACAATGTCGATTTTTCTCTCGAAATGAGGAAACTCGGCTTTGAGTTGGGATTTTGTTTGGGTCAAATTGACATGCCTTTCTAACTGCTGTTGCACAGATCAACCCTTACATGTCCAACCCCTGCCACATCGAGCTCATCCTGACCGAGGGTGAGGAGGTTGTCCAGAAGTCCGACGATGTTGTTGGCCGCGAGCAGCTCCGCCTGAACGCCCGCCAGCGCGGTGCCCGCGTCCGCAAGGCCATCACTGCCGCATAAAGCGGGAGCGTTTTCTTTTGAATCCAAATGGCTTTGTTTTTCAACCACACGAGATGAGAGCGTCGTCAAAGAAACGAATCTTGGGGAGGAGCAAAGGAAGGGGAAGAGAGAGACGTGGTTCTTTGATATTGCGGGCAAAGGGAAATTTCCTGGTGTATGGCAGGCTTAACGGGGTCGTGCATGGCATTTAAAGGGAATACAAAAACTATTCGCATGCAAAGAAATCTTTTTATTTTTCGCAAGGACTCTTGACGAAATCAATGAAATGAAATAAAGACAAAAACCATCATTTGCTGTGCCTACTACACTAGCGACACTAAGACTGAGACTTGTAGTGCGGCGTTCTGACCTGCCTTGCCACCACTGAAACACCCCGAAAGCGCCAACGAAGAAGATGTATCACATATCGGGACTTTGAAAAGCGTCGCTCATATCAATCATGTCATGTATCATCACAGTAGGTCAAAAGTCGCGTCTTGCACGCACGTGGTCAAATTCACGTTGAATCCCAACATCATTCTGTATTTTCTTCGCCCCTCTCAGTATTTAATCTTTTATCTATACATCAATTCAACAAAGCTCACGCCAGGTATAAATATTCTGCCAAGGCGATGAAAACATAAAATAACACCGCTTAGAACCCTATCAACGCTTAGCTTATAAGCGATGCGTCCAATCTAACCTTCTATCCATTTATTTTTCCGGGATAAATGACGCTGGGCCATCCAGGCCAATGCGCAATAAATCTTACCAGTATCATCTATTTCAGAGTCAGGTGGTATTCCACTCACGGCTCAACAGAAGGATGCTAAACTCCGTATGCATATAAGCAACTCAGCCTTGGGCTTCAGCATAGAGTATTTCAACCCTAAAGGCAATTGGCACATTTGTGCGTCTGCAATGATAATAAAACAAAAGATGCCATCCTAAAACTCTCACGTTCAGAAATCGAACGCTAGACATCTCTCAATAGAAGCATTGAGTATTGGCATAAAAGAAAAGAAGAATCAAGCGCAAAGCGCTTTTGTATGTATGAACCGATAGTTCCAATTCCAAAAGGGGTATCTTTCTTTGGTCTGATTGTTTGCTCGTTGAATGCTTTAAGAAACAGGATTCCCGCCTCGAGCCAGTCAGGTGGCCCCCAAGTGTATGTTTCGTCGCAAGCCATAAAAGGAAATAGAAAACAAATGTATGCAGTGAAATCCGTCAAGATGCTGATGCCCCTGGGAAGCCACATGAGTTCACGGAAAAGGTAGTGAAAAAAAGGAAAGAAAAAGAAAAAAAACAAGGCCCATGTGTCGTGGTCTTTTTTTTCCCTCCCAAGATCGTGTATCCATCATGAAGTCATTTTCAGTAAAGTAAAAGCCAATTACAATAGTGTATTGAACAAAGAGCAACCAGTTGTTAAACAAGGACGAGAAGAAGATGAGGAATGCACGGGGAAGAAAAGAAGATCATGCCGGAAGCTCTTGAGGGACCTCAACTTCGCTCATCGCCTGGACAGCTCCAGAGAAGCGCCCCACGCCCGGACAGTCGATACCGTCAGCAACGGCATCTTCAGAGGCCTGCTCGTCGTAGACCTTATTCCAGCCCTGCTGCATCTGGAAAGCATATTCAAGCGTCCTCAACTCCTGAGGCGAGATGAAAGGCAAGATTCGGCCGAGCAGTTTATCTTTGCAGTACTGCATAGAATTGAATATGTCATGGCGAAGGCCGTTCGCATATGCATGAGCTTGTTGACCATCCGTTGGTAGAGTGGCTCTCACATTGAGAGTCGGAATATCCAGATAGACATAGCCACAAGACTTGAACGACAGGCAGCTGAGGTTGTATCGAGTCTCGTCACTCTTGAGCCTGTCTGCACGAGGAAGGAAGGACGAGAGGTCCTCAGATCCGTTCAAGCCGTTCGAACCAGGGTTAGCCGGGTCGATAGGGAAAGGAATCAGGTTGCGCAGTTTGACGCCGGGGCTGAAGTGCTCGATGAAGCCAGCCCACGTGAAGGCATCCGGCAGCACCCATCTCTCAGGTGGCTGATCCTCCGGTGGAACTAAAGGAAGCTGAAGCGGCTGGAAAACGGGGGCCTGGCCGCCGAGGCCAGGGAAAAGTCCGGCAAGAGCAGGACCGACGACGGCATCCTCAGCCGGTGGGACAGGATTCGCCGGCTGAGCGTTGAATACCGGGGGCCCAGAGAGAGAAACAGACTCGAGCTCAAGCATCTCAAGGCTTTGTAAAGCCATTGAGCGAGTAGTTTGCAACAAAATGTGAGGTGATGTCCAGCAGTTTTTGAGAGAGAAATGCTTGACATAAGGCATGAAAAGGAGCTTATCCTTTTTCTTGGCGCCCTCGGGCGCCGCCATCAGTTCTGGGTATTCAACCAAAGGCGCCGGCAGAACATATTGATTACGCTGATAAGGGCCCCGCGCAAATTCACCTCCACAAAGCCACTCGAAGCGAACACTCTCCAGGGTGGACTGCTGGCCGATGTAGTCATTGAGCAGCTTGTAAACCTTGCTGACAGCTTCGACAGGAGACACGTGAGCGTCCTCGACGACGCCAGGAGAAGGCTTGGAAATCTTTCTCCAATCGGCAATGACAGCTAGCGACACGTTCTTGACGCTAGGTATGCTCTCCCAGAGCTCTTTACGGCACAGAATGTGGACGTGAGCACTGGGAATCTTGGCAATGGTCAGGGTGGTCAAGTTGCTGAAGCAGCCATCTGCCGCATTGTCGATGATGCTGATAACGTAGGACTGTATCATGGCACGATGAGCCCACTCGAGCTCCAAAAGCAGTTCTTTCTGCGCCCGAGTGAGGTTGGTTGGGATGAGAGGCTGGCGAGTGGTTGATTCAGACACGGGCTCGCGCTCCCGCTCGGTCTCATTGTGGGTAGTCTGGGCTACTTGTTGCGGCCTGTGCCTGGTGATGCTGCGGGTTGTAGATCTCCCATCCTGCTCATCCACAATAATCTCGCGCTCGTCGAAGTCGATGTTGGAGATGGAGACACCTTCGCTCTCGAGTAAGAGGTCGATGGCCTCGTGGACGTGGGCGCCGGCGAAGCCAGCATCGGAAATCATCTTCTCCAGAACCCGACGCTTGAAGTTATCATGCTGAGAGGTGGCGCTGGTGAGATCCCGGGGCACGCCATTAAAATCGGCCACGGTGACGAAGGTATCGGTCGTCCGGGCGCGAGCAGAACCATGGCGCCATTCCTGGGTGTCAAAGACGGGGTCACGGTTGGTGAGCTTCATGACTGCTTGGTCGGGGCCGACCAAAAAACCCAGGCCGGCATCACAGCAAAGACCCAGGTTGGTGACTTTGGTCAGGCAGCGGAGGGCTTTCTTCATGCCGTCCGTCTCGTCGGCGGTCTGCTCAAGACCCTCGAGGTCAGTGTAGCGGTGATAGGTCTCGTGGGGCCATCGATAGACACCCCAGAAGGCGGGGATGGCCTCTTGGGCTGGCTTTACGGGTGGGTAGGCGAGGATGAACTCGTCCAGCTCGAGCGAGAGAGCGAAGCGGAGGATGTGGGGGCCAAAGGACTCGAAGATGCGCATGCCGTTGGTGAAGAGCTTGGACTTGATGACGCCGTGCTCGTCACCAAGGCTGGTATACAGCTCGGACCGGAAGGGCACGACGACATTTCGAAAATACTGTGCAGAGACCTTGGCCTCAAACTCTCGGCAGACCAAACGGAGGGCCTTGACGTCGGCTCGGTTCAGATACTTTGTGATGATTTCGAAAATTTCCACTGGGAGCTGCGCCATTGGCCAGGTTGCAATGGGCAATGACGACGACGGTTCTGGGAGATGGACGAGGCCGAGCAAAGCTAAGGCTGATGATGACAATGAATGTGAGGCCTTGCTGGTTTTGAAGTTGATGGAAGAGGATGAAGACGAGGGAGCGGCTGATGGTGCCGCTGCGGGGCGTTTTCTAGCTGTGCTGGCGGCCTTATTAGGCGGTGTTGGGGGACGCTTCTGACTCGCCAGGCTGATTTCGCTGTCAAACAGGTGCAGGCCCAGCAGCCTGTCGATGGATAATGCCGTCCCCAGGAAAGGCATTGGGGATGGAGGGAAAAAAAATAATGATGATGAAATGGGGTATGTTCCGTGTTGGCAAACCTTATTTTTAAGTAAATTAACGGAATCTTTTTTTTTTTTTCTTCGTGGTAGCCGGAGAAGAGTTGGACAGGAAAGTAAAAGAGGGAACCCGGATGGGCTTTCAACGCCAGCTGGTCCTCTCTTACTACTGGCCCGATGACCAAACAACCAGTTTCCGACAGAAGCAACGCTTGAATTTCACCTCAGCCTGAAGAGCCCTCACGTATGGGTTATATGGCGTCTACTCTGAGACACAACGGCAGACGAGCGCCCAAATGGCTCCACACTGTGATTCTCGGCTTGGGCTTCGGTTGGTTCCTCGGTCAAGGGTGAGAGACGATGTCTGATCAGCTAGCATATAGCGTATAATCTGCCGCGATATCCCGTTGGGTGCACAGAAGGGCAAAATGGTAAAGGGATTCTCCGAAGACTCGATTTTCCAAAGTCGTATCAACAGAGAGCAGTCAGGGAGGTAGTAGTAATGTCCAGTCGGTGGAGACGCATGCAGAAGAGAACAACAGTCAGCAGGTCTCAGACAGTCATGAAGTAGATCTTCACAAAAAGAGTCCCGGTACACGGATGAGAATAAAGAGCACAAAGCAGCCCAGCTAATGTGGCTAGAGGGTTGATTTTGTTCGTTGAGGGTTTTACCTCCCCCTACGGGATTATTACTCTCCTCATGTCAAGATCTAGTCAAACGGCTTCCCTGATTCAACCTACCTCCCGCTATGTGCGACAGACTACTCAGGGCAAATGGTAAGCAGCGCAGCCGCTTCTGGATGGGATAAGCATCTCTGTAACCTCCTCCATTCGGAGCTTAACTATTTCTTCCTCTCCAGTGTTACTCTTTCTTCTCCCTGGGGACAGTCGATGCCACCCACCAAGATGATGGATTGCAGGAGCCTACGGGCCTGCCGTTTCTCGCAACAAGGGAGGGCCACCGAGCTGAGCAAATTCGCCATCGCAGATTGGCTCATCTGGCCGTGCACAGATCCAGAGAGCCTCCTGATGCCCACCACCCAAGCTACCTTACACATGGTCGGACAGGGCACCAGTGAGATGACGAAAGGCAGATCGCCCGGATTACTGTGATGGAGGCCGCGATATTACTATGCATCGACTAATAGGGCTGCGGCACTAGCGATGTTCCGGGCTCGCCGCAGCGTGGAGGCGGAGCCCCAGCAGGCCCTACGGGAGCCGTAAACAGGCGTCTGCTAGCGGGTTAGCGGCCGAACTAGTATGTTGTAGTGGGCAGGCCAGGGGTTGGAAGCGGGTCAGGGCCAGCTTGCCCCCTTCAGAGGGGTTCTGGCATGCTTTGCATTTGCTGGCGGCCGCGATGTCATGGTACCTCCGGATCTGAGAGTGATGGCGGGCAATGGCAGCCTACGCTCTTGGAGCCTGGTGTACCTATACGCGACTACCTACCTTACATCCCCCAGGTACGGAGCGACGCTTGACCCGATGCGTCCCCCAAGTTTGTCAACTGGAAGTCAGTTGGGTGCCCCATCACAAAAGTGATCGACAAAGACGGGCATTTTTTAGCACTTGTGTTTTATATTTTGCCTTCTAGGTTGGCTGCAACTTGCCAACCTTGTTTTCTCTTGCCTCCTAACCTCAGTGTAGGATTCAGTTGTTGTCAGCAAGTAGGTGCTGTGGTACGACCTATGTGATATGAGCAACCGCATCGAGAAATTACACGCAAGTTCTAATCAAACGCGGTGCAACTCCAGGCTATAATTATATATTCCTCATTCGCTGATTCTCAAGGACCTACACGACTACACGAAGCGGCATTTCACTCTGTCATCGGAGTAGAAGGATCCCGGAAGTGCAAGAGTCACATTCTAGTCTGCAAAGGCCAGCTATGGTTCTTTGAGAAAATTACCACGTGCTGTGGGCTCTGCGATTCGTCATCTGTCACATCACCCCCCTCCGGTGAGGCGCGACGATCGACCAAGCACAAGCGCCCTTCGGTCTTACTCATGAATGGTAGCCTGGTTTTCGCCAATAATAGCTCACCCTGACTGCGTACAGAGCACAAGGCGAAGACATATATACACGGGGTATTTAATCTATTCCTCATTCTCGAGTCTCGCCTATATACATCCCAGCGTCACTCCTCATCCGGTTTTCTGCAGAGATCCTAGCCAACCCCTCTGATTATTACGAGATATATCAACGACCCAATCGCAGGTGAAAACCCCCAGATACTGGTGATTTTGTGCCAAAGGTAGTAATAATTTGCAATGGAAATGTATCCTAAAAGAAGAAGAAACCCGCCCGTAGCCCCATGATGTGCGTCACATCGCTCGCTTGATTTAGCTGCTTTCCCAGAACCAGTATCTAGAGGCAAATCATGTCAGCAACTGTAACACTTTTGAGCGTCAGGTGCCGTATTTGGCTTTTGCCCCTTCTCTCGAATGGGGTCACATTTTGTATAGGAAGTATCCACATCTCCTGGAGAGAACACGTGGGAACCACAGCTCCGTGCGTGTCCAGGGCTCCGTAGATGGGCTCTAAGGAATGGAGAAGGAACGAGAGCGATTTGAGTGGGACACTTACACTGCTGAGTATTCCACCTGAATGTTGGCAGGCTGGCCTTGGCAAGTAGCGGGAGGGTTTCCTCCGGCCGTGTTCACCCGGTAGACCTCCTTGATGTTGCCCGTGGCGCCCTCGTTGGCCGTGAGCCTCAACCACGGGACCGCACCCTCGCTCTGCTGCCCAGCGGCTGCCGTGGACGGTGCGGCGGTGCTGTTGCTCTTAGTGCAGGGCACCGTACCAATGTCCATGGCGGGCGTGTCCATGTCGAAGAACGGCGTCGTGTTGTTGAGGAAGAAGTGGTGGCCGGACACGGACAGCGTCATCGGGCCGAGCGACCCCGTGGTGTTGTCGTAATCAAAGTTGACCAGCATCTTGGGGATGGTCTCCAGCAAGTCCTGGCCCATGGAAGCGACGCAGCTGGCATTGTAGAGGGTGGCCAAGGCGCCAATGGCTGTGGGAGGCGCATCAGGTTTGCTGGCATCGCATGTGTAATTCTGCGTGCCGCGGCCGACGGCAACGTGACGCAGGGTCAAGCCCGCGGATGGAGCCGGCAAGCCATCTATTACCATGACGCCATTTGTTAGTCTTTTAATTGTTTTAATTCATTCACACACCACATCCATATGGGCGCGGCTGAGATGAGATGAGAAATGGTAACACGAAGAAAGACTTACTCAGAGGCATCTGGGCCTTGGACAGGTCGCATACCGGCGGCACGGGTAGGACTTTGGAGGTCTGGACCTTGGAAGCGACCAAGTTGAAGTAGTCTGACAGAGCATCCAGCGCCGCCGAAGGGTTGGCAAGGTCTTTCAGGTTGAGCTTGGGCATGACCGGGGCGGCATGGGCGCCAAAGATGGCAAGCGTTGATAACAGGAGAGTTGAAGGACGCATCTTGTCTGTGTGGGAATATAGAGAGATGTGTTGATATGAATGACGAAAAGGGAACAAAAAGAAAAAAACAGGGTTTCCAAGATCGATCTCGAATTGACGGCTCAGACTCAATAACCAGATTGAAGAGGGGATATTGGATCGTGTCTCAAGGCGCAGCCGACGAGGGAACTCTTTTCGTTTCTCGTTGGACTGAGGACCAAATAAAGAGGAACAGAGGACAATAGACGAGCAGCAAGACGAGGAAATGAACCCGCACTAGAAAAGGGAAAAGAAAAAAAAAGAAATAGGAAATAGGAAATAGGAAAGGAAATCCACGAACAAGGACAAAAGAAAAACAAAAGGAAAAGGCTTGATATGCAAAGATATCAAGAGGGATATTGAAAGTTGTGTTGTGTTTCTACTAATTTCCCCGAAAGACAAAACATGCGGCCACCAGCCGTCTCTTTATAACCAAACCCGCACCCATCAATGTCTCATTCAAATCTACAATCCCATGGGTCGCTTGCAAGATCCTGCATCCCCATACGCTGCGCACGTACGCGCATTTCTAGGCTTTGCCGCCATCCGACGCGGCGCCAAACAAAAAAAGAAGCGGGAGGGCGGAAGCGAGCAAGCGACAAGTCCAGAGGGGCAGCATGGCAAACCATGCCCTTTGAGACCCCTTCCATCTATTTTTTCCCTCTCATTTTAATCTTTCTCGTTCTTGTCGTCTTGCAGCCGGGCAGGGGTTCGATTGGACGAGAGGTGCTCGCGGATGAGGCGCGGTGGACGTGGGTGAGGCGACGGCCGGGATGCGATTGGCTGGAGGGGAGAGCGTTAGGCGCCCGGCGGATTATTTCTGGCCTTTTGTAGTGCCTAGTGGTATTCTCGAGGGGATGGATGTCGAGTCTAGATGAATCGAATGGCAGGGCTCAGGTAGCAGAGATGGATCTTTTTTTTTTTTTTTTTTTACTTTTCTTCGCATATGGAGAATGAGGAGATTCCAGTCTGTATCTTCCTTGGCGTAGCTACCTCATTGATAAGGTAGTCTAATAGTAGGTAGTACCTGGTATAAGACGAGTATGAAGTACAGGCTAGAGGTACCCGTTGGTTCTACTTTTAGTAACTAACTTAAAGGAGGACCTTTAAGTTAGTTAGAAAATCCCTAAAATACCTAAAAAATTAAGATACTTTGATTTATAAGGGAAAAATACTAAATTTAAGGTTACTTTCTTCTTATTTATATTAATAATATTTTTTTTTATAATAAAATAATTATATTCCTTTAATTTCTATTAATTTCTAGTCTTTTTAAAGTCTTCTAGAATCTTTATAATATATTTATATAGTATTTTAGACCTAGATAAAGTTAATAATAATAGTAGGCTATAGAAATTCTTATTACTATTAATATTATTAGTAAGGCTAAATAATATCTCTTATATATAGACTTATATTATTTTTTATATTCCTTTCTATATAATATTATAATTTTTATTATTATTATTATTAAAAGGCTCTATTATAATATTTATTAAACTATTTATTATAATACTCTAGGAATACTTAGATATTTATTTAAGGGAATATACCTTTATTAGAATATATTATATAATCTCTTTTATATACTATAATTATAATTCTATTATATTAAAGTAAAAGAATTCTTCCTTATAATTAAAGAGGGTAGTAAATTTCTTATTTTATATATTAAGGAAAAGATATTTCTTATATTTTCCTATAAGTTAAAGCTATAATTTTAAAGCTATTTTCTTTTATCTAATAATAAATCTTTTAATTTAGTTATCCTATTATATCTTCTTTAATTATTTAATTTTAAGCTTAATAATCTAATAACCTTCTTATATTTATATCTTTATTATTTTAATTTTAATAGCCTTCTTTAACTTATTATTTTATTATTAGATTTAATTAAGGCTTATAGTAATATAGAAGTCTCTAATTAATTAGATAAAGCTATTATACTTTCTATAGCTTAATAATTTCTTAATATATTAATTTTAATTAATTATAAAGTTATTAATATATTTTTCTAATATATAGGCCTCTATAATTATAAGATTAGTCTAGTAAAGGCTTTTATAAATTAGAAAATTTATAATATTACTATACTTTTTATAAATATTATAAATTAAAATTAAAGCCTAATAAAATTAACTATTTTTAAATAAAAGATTAGAAAATATTAAGTTAATAGCCTTTTACTTCCTCTATTACTATAAAAATACTCTTATAACTAATAGCTATATATTAAGAGGGAAGATATTAATATTTTTAAAGTCTAAGATAATATTATATTTTATAAAATCTTTATTATATATAGCTTAAAAGGTAAAAAGGAAATCTTTTTATATAAAGGCTAGATTACTAATAAAGAGAGATTTCTATAATATCTTTTAATAGAAGGCTTTAAGAGGCTAGAAGATATTAATATTAAGAGATTAAAGAATATAAATTAAATATAATAGAAATATAATAATAATAATATTAAATTTAATATAATATTTAATAAAATTAATACCTATATACCCTATAAAGCTATTAATAATAAGTAAATAATAGATCTTTTTTTTCTCTAGCTATTAGATTAATAGAACTTTATATAATAGTAACTATAGCCTCTTAGAGTCTTATAGCTATATATTATAATTAAAGTAGTCCTTAAAGCTCTATTCTAGCTACTATATTTATATTAATTTCTTCTAAGACTATAGATTAAAGTAATAAAGCTATTTTAATAAGATCTTACTATTAGAAAAGCTAGTTTCTAATTTTATAAAGTAAATAGCTTTATTAGCCTTAACTTCTAACTAAGACTCTATTAAAAAGGTCCTAAAAACTAGCTAAAGAAGAATTAACTTACTAATAGTATTAATAGAAGCTATAATTATAAAAGACTCTCTATTATTTAAATTAAAGACTTATAGCTACTATAATTATATTATATATATAACTATAATCTAAATATATTTATAAAGATAGCTAAGCTAAATATTATATTTATTTTTATTCTAATATTCTAAGATATTAATATAATAGTCTATAATAATATTTCTAAATTAATTAAAGAAGAGTATTAAATTTTTTATATTTAAAACTTTAAATAACTTCCTAGCCTTTTTAATAGCTTTAATATAGAATTTCTAAATCTCTAGATAGTCTAGGAGCTATTAGCTATATTAATTTTTTCCTATCTTACTAATTTTAGAATCCCTTTATTATTAGAGGTTATTAATAGTAGCTATAAGCTAGGCTTTAATTATAGGAAATCTTTCTTACTATAGCTATATTATATATATAATTAGAGCTTTATCTTTATTATTTATTAAAGAGTATAGCTAACTAGGCTATTAAAGTATAGGATTAGAATATTAGAGGGAGGTAATAGTATATTATATAATAGCTAGGCTTATCTTAAAGGTAGCTATAGCTATCCTTATAGAATAGGATTTATAATACCTTAGAGATTATTTGCAATTATCTAAAATAGTAGTAGCTACCTTAAAAGTAGGGGGAAATTCTACTATTAAATTTAATAATAATTTTAATTATTAATATTATATTATTATTTATATTTATATAGAAATTATATTAGGATTAGAACTAAGCTAGGACTATATTAATTTTTTGGGTGTTTTAGAGATTTCCTAACTAACTTAGAGGCATGCCTCTAAGTTGGTTACTAAAAGTGGAACCAACGGGTACCTGATAAGACAATGAAACTCCGCACTCTATACGACAATCATACATTCGGCAGGACCAATGGTTCGTAGGTCCTTCCTATCAAAAAGTGTAGTCTCTCTATCAGGTACCTAATCAATCTTCAATTATTACAATCGACGCACTACCTTAGGTATGTAGTATTGCCCATCTCTTGAGCCTCTCGGAAGCCAGCAGCCCATCGAATAGCCTCAGCTCACACCACCAACACACCTCCCACCCTCTATCAAGATCTGAACCAGAAAAGAATTTCCCATCTCACCAGACGTCCACGGCCAATCCATCCCCAAGAGCAAGGCGCCACACCTTTTTTACTCGGCCCGCCCGGCCCAACGGCGGTTAAAACGAAAGTAAAGCGAAATCGAACCACCGCACAAAAGTCGATGGTTCCAGAAATAGAATCGCCAGATCCCCAGCCAACCAATTTTCCGATCTTACCACGCGGCATCCATCTGCATGACATTGCGCGTTGGTCTCTTTCCCCTCCTACCATTGGTAACCCTCCTTTTTGTAGGTCAGATCAGTTTATGTAGCATTGACGGAACGTTTATAGGAAAATCAAAAAGAAAAGAAAGAGAAACATACGTAGACCCAAATCGAATTGATCATGCTAGCATCTATAGGCACCCGTGCCAAGGCGTAGGATCAATTGAACCCCAACTCCGTGCCGAGGACTATTGAATTGAATTGCACAATACCTACCTTTAGATTCGGTTTCCCCTCTTTGGGCCGCCTCAATGGCCGGCGTTTAGCAGAAGTAGCACGACATGCCAAGTGAGCCACGCAATTTTATGCTCATTGCATCCCATGATGATGATGATACCCCTCTCTTAGAATACTTGTCCACCTGGCCTTGTGCAAAGGAATCCAGCCGGACCCCCATACAGCAACCTTCGAGTTGACACCTTGAACGCAGGAAGCCACCGGACAATGACATATTTTGTCTTTCGCCTCACGGCGCTGTCTATAGCTTCATACATAGGTACTAGGTAGATATCATCCTCCCCTCCCCACACGCGCTACCCCAATCAAGCCATAAACAAAAAAAGACTCCTTGTGTATCATACATAGTGAAGTATGGTAGTGTCCAAAGAAGTAATCTCACCTCTCTCCTCGTAAGCCTCTGTTACTACCAAAAAAGATCGAGCCACACACCCACCTCACCCTTCAAACCCGTCCTCCTGCCAATCTCCATGACCACCTGCCCCGTTCGCCCCTCCCCCTCCACCAGCAGCGGCTCCCGCTGCCGCTGCCGCTGCGGATGATCCCAAATTGCTGGCATGCCTCTCAAAGTCGGCCGTGCCTAGCCAGTACAGCGAAAAGAAGACCAAGATGTGGAGCGCCACGCAGTATGCGGCAAACAAGTTTCTGCTCGTCCGAGATGCCAGCACCATGCGCGTGATTGAGTAAACCGCCCGCTCAGGGAGGCTCATGCGCCGGTATGCCCTGGCGGACTCTCGGCCGCGGAACGCCGCGAACGGCGATATGTTGGACTCGTACGCCTTTCTGTACCGGTCCAGCTCCATGCCAGGATTTCCTGTGCTGCCAATCGTGACAGTGGCCGGGTTGGGGCTCGTCGCGTAGGCCGACGAAGATGACGTCGTGGCAGCTCCTCGGCTATAGGTCGAGACGTATCTCGTCTTTTCGTAAAGATTCAGGTTGTCCTTTTGCAGGGCTGCCACCTCTTGCCGGAGCTGCTGCACCGTCCGATGGCTCTCCGAAAGTTCCTGCTCCAGCTGTGCGTTCCTCGTCCTGAACCGGTCTCGCTGCGCCATCACCATCGGAAGGATACCAGACCCTCCACCCATCGGCTCACGCTCACCAGGCGTTGTGCGAGGGTCTATCCCGCTGATGATGGACGATGTGGGCGAGATCCTTCCTTTGCGCGTCTGCGCACGGGTGATGTACGTGCCTGCAACGGAAGCGCCAGACGGGAATGCATTTGCCCCCTCCGTCTGGAGCGTCTCGAGATCGCTCTCCAGCTTCTCGTTCAAGTTCTGCGCCCTCTCTAGGTCTGCATTGGTTCTCGAAAGCTCCTCTTGGAGGTCCTCTAATCTGCGTTGCAGATCTTGATGTGATACTCGGAGAATCGTAAGCTCGTCGTTGAGCTTCTTGTTTCGCGCTAACAGCAATTTCTCCAGAGTGTCTCCTTTGCTAGCGGCGCCTTCAACCTCATGCATTGCCTCGTCGTCATCGCCAGTTGAAAACTCGATGCTCTTTAGTACTTCCAGCTCTTGTTTCACTTCCTCGTAGTCACTCCATTTCTCCACCTTTGCCTTGAGGGACTCTTTTTCTTCTTTCAATAACGCCACTTCGCGCTCCACTGATCGCAGTTTGCTGTCGATCTCGCGCTTATACCCTTCCTTTTCTACCCTCGCCGCTTCAAGCTTGCGGATTAGAGACGAATTTTCTGAGCGCATCCGCATATATCCGGGATCGTCTTCCAAGTTCGCCTCATTCTGGGACTGTTTTGACGATGTAACCTGCGCAAGTTCGAGTCTCAGCCGTTCGTTCCGTGCTTCCACCTCGGCCAGTCTGGAGTTCGTCCTCTCCAAATCCACGTGCAGCATCTCCAACTCTGCGTTCAATGCCTGGTTGCGCTGGCCATCCTGATCATCGCTCGTAGCCTTTCCTAGCCGCTGATTGACTTCGTAGTTGGCCTTGAGCTCGCTTAACAAGCGCTCTTGATTGGCAACCTTCTCTTCCAAGCTCTTCTCCTTTGCCTCCCAGTTGTCCTTCTTCTCGTCCAACACTGCCGTCCATGATGCTTCCACCTCCTTCACCTTACTTTCCAGATTGTTCTCCAGTTCCAAGCGCGCAGCCCGTTCGCTCTGTAGCCTGGATTCCGATTCTTCAAGCTGTGCCGTGAGCTTCGAGACGGTTTTTTGCAGTTGTTGATTTTCCTCCGTAACTTTCGGCAGGGTATCTTCAGTCACCAGCATTGAGTCAACCGCGGCTTCTAGGAGCGGGTATGGATCGGGAGCTTCAGATAACGAGGTGTACGCTTTCAAAAATGCCGAGTTGACTGATTTGGAGTGGTTCGTAAGAAGATCAATGAACGTTTGATATGCTGCAGAAAAGAAATCAGTACGGTTAGCGGCCATTCTTGCTTGCAACGCGCCTATCGGCAAAGAAAGCAGATGCGCACCTTTGAGAAGCCCTTTGATCTCTGCCAATTTCGTGGCGTCGTCCGACTTCCTAAAATCCTTCGTCTTTTGCGCCAGCTCTTTACGCTGAACCGTCGAATCCCGCTGATACGTGACGATTTCTGACGCCGTGTTATCCAAGTTGGATATCAGCGTTGTCAGGTCGACATCTGCACCACAAATCGTTAGATGATGCAATTGCCTCTATTCTGAACACTCCTCACATACTTCTCCAAGCAGAGATGGCATGAGAGAACTTGTTTCCTCCCTCAGCCTCCGGCCGGCTCTGCGCCTCGGCTGAGACCGCTGCAGCCCCTTCGGCATCGTTCGACATGGTGCTTGAGCTCCTTCTATCCTTATTCCGCCCTCGCTACTTTTTCTTTATTTGCTACCGTCGCCGAACCGAGGTTTGTTTCGTCCGTAGAAGCATCGGTTTTGGTATTTATCGAGGAGCAAAAGGTGGAGCTGCACTGACGGCAGCAGATGGCGGCTCCAAGTTCGGTGCAAGCGGCCAGCGTGTTGCGATTCAATTGACGTAAGACGGGTTGGCAGGGAGCTTAGGTAGAGGAGCATCGGCCGAGGGCTGCGTTGCCTTGCGCCAGCTTTCCAGGTCCACTGCCCTGTAAAAATACCTAGCCTTCCCCTCCGAGTGCACGTACGAAAGAGTACTTGAACTGTACTAAGGAACTCTGCGCTATGCCAAGTACTAGTACAAGGAGCCTCTGCTGCCGCTGTAGGTGCTAGTGCTGTCCCACTTCAGCCTCGTGTGGCCTAACCCAGGTTGGCCAGCAGCTTCCAGGCGTCTCTCTTCAGCGACCCTCACTAGCCGAAAGGCTGCCCAGGCGCATTCGTCACTTCGAGCTCGAGCTCTTCGTTCTTGCTCTTCCCGTTGGCTGTTCCTATTTCCCACCCTGTTGCTCTCGTCGCAGGCTAAGCTTCTCCCTCCTGGGGCATCTGTTTTGCTGGGCAACATGAACGAGGTGTCCAGATGACACCACCAGTAACTGCGACAGTGCCATGACATCCAATGGCTCAGGTGGAGAGGCGTCCACCATAACCTCGCCAAGCGGTAGTGCGCAGCCTTTGGATCGACGAGATGGGCCATATGCTCTGCAGCCCTGGGTAGATTCGGTGCCTCTCTCTTCCGATGGATCTCCCGGTGGAATCAAGATCAACTGCGTCGAGTACTATGGTTCGTGCGCCCTTTAATTCCGCTTACAATCGTCTGCTAACCTCGACGCCCAGATGGCAACCTCTACGTCGGCACCTCTGCCTCGGAGCTTCTTCATTTCGTCAGCATCCCTCCAGACCCCTCTGATCGATCTGGACGACCTGTGTTTATTCCGGCTTCCAGGCTCTCCCCGGCTTACTCGGAAAACACCACTTCACGACCTGGTGTCCAGCAGATTCTATTATTGCCTCGTGCTGGGAAAGCCTGCATCCTATGCAATGGAACGGTTACTTTCTATTCTCTTCCAGAGTTGAGCCCTGTTTTTGGGACGAAACAGGTCAACAAATGCGGCTGGATTGGTGGTGTCGACCTAAACGAGGCGGCACTTGGCAGCGATGGCGCACACGCGGGCGAGACGGTTACCGTTCTGCTTTCTCTCAGTAGACGCATCCAGGTTGTTAAAATCGATGAGGATGCACGTGCTATAAAGGTATTACCTTATATCTGCCCTGAGGCTTCATTTCCCAGCCTGATCAGCTCACATTTTTCCAGAACATCGACTTTGCTGGTAGCACTCTATCTGTCCGGCGGGATTCTATCGCGTGCGTGGCAGATTCAAAGACCTACGCCCTCATCGATGTGGATCGGCAATTAAAGATTCCCCTAATGAACATTTCGTCCCTAGAAGAGAACTCCTCTTCTGCAGAATTCGGACATGTACAGAGCATTGCATACCATTCAGGCGGTGGAATTGGTCGAAGCGCCTCCTCAAGCCAGCCCCGACCGCAGTCCAGTTCTCAGGGCCATAGCCGAAGTGTCAGTTTGGGCAGCACTACAGCTACCGGCGGAGACACACAGCGACCTGATCCCCAAGGGGCAGGCCTTCGACTGCCAGCCTCCCAGATGCTGTCACCTCCTGGACAGCCGTCCAGCCCTCGACCTCCTGAAGAGCTCAGCTCCAGTCCTCCTCCCACAGATAAGCCACTACCAGCGCCACCTCCTTCCTCCAGCCCAGCGCCGCCGCCCACCGTGGCCTTTTTGAAACCACACATCAGCTCGCCAACCCCAGATGAGTTCCTTCTTGTTATGGGCACTACTCCTTCAGATCCAGGCGTTGGCATGTTCATAAACCTCGATGGCGACCCTACACGACCAACCATCACGTTTGACAGATACCCCGAGGAGGTTGTGGTTGACGGTAATTCACCAGATGATACATCGTCAAAAGAGGAGGATGGTTATGTACTCGCCTGCATGACTAAAGAAGTCGACGGGATTTCACACAGCGGTATCGAGATCCAGAGTTGGAGTGCTGGGAATGAAGCACATCCTGAAAAGCAATGGTTAGAGGCAGATGATCCCGATTTAAGTGGCCCTTACGGCATTCGTACTCTCACCAGCAGTCAGGAGACGTACTCCAACGAGGTGGTAGAAAAATTGAGTATGAGAAAATTCATACCGTTCCCCGGGTCCAGCGAAGCGGTCACTGCAACGACGTCAACACTCAAGCCTTCTGACTCTAGGACCGCTTTATCAATCGAGCGGCTTTCGAAGGAACGGGAACTTTTTGAGCGGGACGCCGACTCACAGGACGGAGAGTCGCTTCCGGAGGGGTGGGAAGCCGTGCGAAATGTAGAAGGAGAAGAATTTGCCCGCCGCCTCGCAAAATCTACAACGCGAGTCGCTATATGGCGGGGCAGCCGCATATGGTGGGCGGTTCGAAGCCCGTTGATCGTGCAGCTTGACAAGAAACTGGAGATTGCTCGCTTGGCGGGAAATGCTAACGTGCAAGCCGTCGACAAGCGTACAGTCATCATGGTTCTATCGGCCGTTCGTGACCGGGAACCGAAGACAGAGCTCGAATTCACAACATTTGGCTATATTCAACAAAAGGCTGGAGTCATGTTGTTGATCAATCTCCTTCTTTCCACACCAGACAGGCATTTTTCAGACGCCGAATTAACCGCCCTGGAGGAAGTTCTCGTGGAGAGCAAACTCGACCCGCGGGTCGTTTTGTCTCTTATTCCGGGTGTTCGAAATGAAATCATAGAAGGTCGCCGAGGCATCTGGGTCTATGGCGGTGTAAAGGAGTCTCCAGAAGCCTTCTTGGCCAGTCCAGAATTTCAAGCTCTCTTGCAAGGGGGTATCAAGGGTCTCCAGCTTAAGACCCTGCACTTTCTTCGGCGTTATTTACATGCCTGGAGAAAGATGAAGGGCTTTGGAAGTGTGTCTGTGGAGCCCCAAGTGTTCCGAACCGTGGACGCAGCACTATTAGTTGTCCTCTTGGAGCTTGACAAGCATTCTCCCAAGGGCCTCGGAAAAGGAGGCGCTGTCAGGCTGGAGCTAAATGAGCTTGTAGACAGTGGCATGGATTGTTTCGATCGTGCAGTCAACCTTCTTGAGTCGTATCACAGGCTCTTTGTTCTAAGTAGGTTGTACCAAAGCCGAAAGATGTCTGCTGATGTTCTGGCGACCTGGAAGCGCATCATTGAGGGGGAACAGGATGACGGCCAGGAGCTCGTTAATGGCGAGCAAAGAATCCGAGACTATCTTACCAAGATCAGCAACCAGATGCTTGTTCAAGAGTATGGTCTGTGGCTAGCCAATAGAAACCCAAAGCTTGGCGTGCAGGTCTTCGCAGAAGACAAAGGCAAAGCGCCCAAGTTCGAACCTGCCCGGGCAGTGGAGCTGCTGCGTGCAGAGGCACCGGGAGCCGTCAAATACTACTTGGAACATTTGGTTTTCGACAAAGGATACCAGAACTATGTAAACGAGCTCATTTCATATTATCTTGAAATTGTCATCGATGACCTCAAGATACCTGCAAGCCGAGACCGCGTCTTGGCTGCGTATGAGGCCTACAGAGCTCTTCAAGCCCCCAAACCAACGTACCGGTATTTCCTGATGGAGAATGCTCCAGAAGATGATGAAGTATGGCAAAGTCGTCTACGGTTACTTCAACTCCTGGGTGGTCCGCACGAATACGACATCTCTGCGATAAGTGAGCGGATCAACAATCTATCCGGCGATTTGCTTGTCCCCGAGACCATCATCATCGCCGGCCGTGAACGCAGGCACGAAGATGCTCTGCGCCTCTTGGTGCACAAACTCGGAGACTACGATACCGCCGTATCGTACTGTCTTCGCGGCGGCGCGAGCATCTACTCTCCCACCCAGGGCCGTCGCCACAGCATGCCAGAAGCTGAGCAGCAACGCCGCCTCTTCCAGGCCGTCCTCCGGGAGTTTCTCTCCATCGACGACATCAGTGACCGAGTTGCACAAACAGGCGCACTTCTCGACCGCTTCGGCGGTTGGTTTGACATTGACGACGTGCTAGCTCTCATCCCGGACCGATGGTCTGTCGACATCGTTGCCGGCTTCCTCATTGGAGCATTGCGCAGGCTGGTGCAGGAGAAGCACGAGGTGTTGATTACAAGAGCGCTGAGTGGGACTGAGAATCTGAGAGTCAGCTATGACCTAATGGTCGAGATAGAGGAAAAGGGACCGAGCATCGAAGAGGCCCCAAATCAGGAGCTAACGGATGGCCATTAAGAGGGCGGGTACTCGCTTGATCTAGGAAATAATTTTTTTTTTTTTTTCAATTCCGATGTTTCTTGAAAAGCGTGTTGATGAAACTACATATTCTGAATGAACTGTTTGAATGTAGAATGAAGTGGAAAGAGAGCCCTTCCATAAGAAACGCTACTTTGAAGAATGCGTCGCCATATCTCTTGAAGAGAAGGTACTCTGAAAGGGAAATACCGAGTTGACTATGTGTTTCATTTACTCGCCCTAGACGCCTAAAAGTGCACATACATAACTATCCACGTACGCATGCTAGTTTATAGTCTGCAAGAGGAAGAGGGGAAAAAAAAAAAGGTAGCCTATAGTAGAAAATACGATTTACCAAACTCGCTATACATACGGTCCCATCCCATACTTTGATACAAGATATACGTCTTCTCAATCTTCCTCATCTTCGGCTTCTTCTACCGTAGCAGCCCTGCCTTTGCCTTTATCAGACGGCTCGTCTTCCCTCTGACTCGTTTCGCCCTCGTCAAGCTGGAGATCGCTGGGTTCCCTTTTGAATTCTGCCACCGGTAGAGCATCAGCCGAGCTGCTTCCCTCACCAGCTGCAGCGTCCGCCTGCGGGACAGCCTGGGCGTTGACGGGGCCCGCGGTCTCTGCTTGTTCCAGGCGAGATCCGTTCGCAAACAGCTGATTGGAGCCGCCCCAGTTTGGTACCATAGGACTAGGAGACACTACAGGTGGAGGCTCTTGCGAAGTTCCTGGAGCAGGCGTCGTATCCGGCCGCTGCCTTGAGATATGGCTTCCAGAGGCGGGCACAGGCGAAGATTCTGTCGGGACCGCCTCATGACTAGTCGGCACCGTTGGTGTAGGCTGCAATGATGCCGAGGTGGGATGAATTCCGTTTGCAACATCTCCAGGTGGAAACGTACCTCCAGTTTGAGGAGAAAAGTGCGATGCCGTCTGGGCATTGTCCAGCCTCTGCAGTGGTGTCAAGGACCAGCCTGGTGGCAGCACTACCCCATCTGGTAGGTCAGGGCTGCCTGCAGGAATTGCCGTCGTGTACGGAGTAACCCCATGGCGAGTCATCAACGGGCTATTCAGTCTCGGCGGAATACCTCCAAAGGAAGAGGGAAACGTGGGCAACCCAGAGAGGGTTGCTTGTTGCTGCATCGGCAGCGGGGGCAAGCCTATGGGTTGATTGAAGGATGCAGGCGGTTGGCCCTGAAGGTTCTGCGTAGCATCTTGTGGCTGCCGTCGTCGTTGGCGAAGTCTCTGGATCTCGGCGTTGAGCAGATTGGCGATTTGCAACTCCTGCTGCGTGGTCTGCAGGTTCTGCAACTCGCGTTGCATCATCTGCTCTGCCTGTTGCAAGAGACTTCCAATCTGCTGGAAGCTATCACCGGAAGTGGATGGCTGAGACTGGCTCTGGGGTGCTGTCGTGGCGGCACCTTGCCCTTGATCGCCAGCGACTTGTGGCATGCCAAACTGGTGAGCAAGCTCGCGGACTTGCTGATCGTTGGCTCCAAATCCAAACCTAATGGGACCAAAGGTGAAGACACGGGGCTGCCCGGCTTCTCCTCCTGCTTGGCGAGGAGGCGCAGCGTCGTTTTGGGCATCACGAAGGCCATTGTTGTTGTCAATGTTGTTATTGTTGTTGTTGTTGCCATTGTCGCCGGCCCGTTGTGGTGCTTGTCCGAACTGTATCCTGAGACCCGCGGCACGACGGCCGTTGGGAGAACGAGCTCGCTCACCCGTGACCGGGCTTCGGCAAGTTGGACATACTTGCTGCCGTTCTAGCCAACTCTTAAGGCAGCCGAGATGCAAAATATGTCCGCAAGGCAGCTTCTTGGGACGTACTCGGTCAACGGCACCAGCGTTGTTTGCAGGATTCCAATGGTGCATCTCCTCGCGACAGATGATGCACGTGTTTTCCTGAGCGAGATCCCGTTCGGTAGCATCTGGGTACTTATTCATCTCTTGAATAGCTCGTCTATAGCGCAGTAGCGCGTTGAGCCGCTTGAGGAAGTCTCGTGTCGTCATAAACAGGTCTCGCATGATATGAATAGGTAGGCCATAGAACATGAGGAGCATCATGAAAAAGGAGACGTAGATTGCCAGCTTTACCATGTCTGTTGGCAGATATGTTAGTGCCATGCGCGAACCTGGGAAAGCCATATCTCTCTCTCTCTTACCAGTAACCAGATCCAGCCACAGGACTAGTTCACCCTTGGCCGCCCAGCCAGGCACCTCAATGTCCATTTCATCAATGTCATCCGGGTTGGGCAAAGGTCCTTCATCCTCCGGGGCCGGCTCTCCAGCCGCCGCAGCCTGTTCGCGCCGTCGAATGATGGCTTCTCGCTGTTGCCTGACTTCCAGCCTCCGCTCCATCAACCGTGTCTTGGTTTGCAACTTGATGATGTGCTGCTCTGCAAGCGACAGCAAGTACCGAAGCCCAGTTCTCCAGGAACAAGTGGCAAGGACCGCAAACTCAAACAAGAACATGACCATCATATTAGGTCTGGCCTGTTGGATGACGGTGTGGATCGTATAGCGAAGTATCCAGATATCGTAAAGGAAGCTAATGGCGAGAGAGACGCTGAGTCGCAAATGAAAGAGGCGAGGGTTCGGCGGGGGCTGCTGCTCGAGAAACTCAACACGGCCGTCGCCTATCCAGCCCCAGACTTTTCCTGTAACCAGGGCGGTGAACATGACGAGGAACCAGGCTCCAATCTCTTCGCGGAATATGGTCATCGCCAGACATGTCTCCGTGATGGCGAACCATGCTCGTTCGGTGAGTTGCTCGACCTCGATCGCACGCAGGGTGCCAAAGCATACTTGCGTCAGCGCATAGATGAAGCTGCTATAGAGGATCAATGTGAAGTTGACCAAGACCTGTATCATGGGATCGTCGAACAGTCATCAGCACTACGGAGGCTTCGGTGGGTTAGGATATAGAAGGGGCAGAGCGTCACTCACGAGCAAACAGAAGTTACTCTGCGCAAGGTATACCATGGCCGAGTAGAAGTTGGCGCGCTGATGGAATGCCGAGAGCACGACAGCGCCCGCCAGGGCAGTCGATACCTAGATAGAACGGACATGAATCATCAGCCATTTGGCCAATCCATTTTCCTGTTCGAATAGCTCGGTACTGGGTAGGAGGGGAGCTTTTTGCGACAAGTTACAACTTACCCCAGCGTACCAGCCCAGCCGCAGTTTAAACATGGCGAAACGAAGATTCGACTTCGACTCAAGAGATGCGAGCTTCCATATGCTACATTTCCATTGTCGCACTCGGCGGCCGTCTGATGGGTTGTCACGGCGTTTTGAGGACTCGAGTTGCTGAGCAATCGCCCGATTGATTGATTGCCTTGATGACACGTTATTGATTGACAGGCGAGTTGGTAAGCTTGCGATGACGTTGAAGGGTAGCACGTGATTGGATCAACTGGCTAGTTCCGTGGCTTAGCCGACTGCTGCGGAAACCCACGTGGCAGCTTATCACTGTAATGCGGTGTCTCGTGCTGGGCTGCTTTGTACGGAACTACCTATTGAGGACGATCTATTTATTCCAAACTACCTACTGGGTAGACGATTTATAGGGCGTCTTTTCAATGCTGGTGTTTTGGTCATTTTTTGATACAAAAAACAACGCATACTTCCATACCTAGTGCCAGAACATAGTTAGGCCATATCATTCAGGCTTATTGGACATGACTTGATTCCGTGTAAACGTGCCATGCGTGGCATATAGGCGAAGATGAATCAACACCAAGTCAACGTACGGTGTACCATCAGCACATATAAAACAAGACCTCTCTTAACACTATATATAGCAGCCATCGCTGGTTTCACCTCCCCAGCGCACTGTCGCCCAAGTTCCTCTTTGTCCTTTCTCATTCCTTTCAACCAAATGCATTCCTCACGTTTTACAATATATCTTACCCTATACCATTTACACACGATCCAGAGAGTTGTCCCTTGAGCTCGTATCGCATTTCATCAACATCTATGTCTGCCTCGTCATACGCGATATTGACCTTTATATAGAGCATAGTACTACTGTCTAACGCAAGGCCAAGCATCATCACAAAGGGTCCTCAACCGTCGTACAGTAACTTGGTTGTGTAACCTGCTGTGTAGGACGCGTACTTTCAGACCATCAGTTGCACACTCATCACGAAAGTTCCTTGACAATTCGGTTCATTACCCAGTTACTCCATGCAGCATAATGCTTTTAGGGTTCGGCCTGCCAGGTCCTCAGGCGTGCAGCAAGGAATCGGACTACCTTCCAAAAAAGAATCTGTGGCCTCGCATTCCAAAGAGATTACTGAGTCAAGCAAAGTAGGTACAGCCCTGTTTCCCTGATTCATCAATAGTCGAAAATGGTTTCTATCACAGGGGTGAATATCGCTCTGATGAGGATTAGGGACTACTACCGCATGGGATGACGAGAGGTGCATGACAGGGTACGTTGCTGATGCTGGGCAAGGAAAATGCAATGGCCCTGCACGTTTCTGGGATGAGCTTCAGGGGATAGAATGCCCAGATTCTAAGCAAAAGACTGTAAATACAAGGGGTCGTGCTATTGAGGAGGGAGGCTACGTGAAAGGGAATGATAGTGTTGACGTAAAGAGTGATTGGTCGAATGCTGTCCCGGTATTTGAGAAACAATCTTTCATCATTGCGTGTCTCTAGATTAGCCAATGTCTTAAAGCATCATCAGATCTATGGACATTCGGCAAATCCATTCCGTAATGACGTGAGCAAAAACGATTCGCGCGCACGCAATGACGCTTAGTCTCGCGCACTCCCCTGACTATTCATCGAGCAAAACATGATGGTATACACTAGAGAAATAGGTCTTAGTCTTGCCCGTTATCCATCAAAGAAGCTGCTATTTGGCCAGCAACTGCTCGCTTAACCACGGGCTATGACTCTTGTACAGGTCGATCAACATATCAACCGAGGCATCGTCAAAAGGGTGGACGTTATCGCAAGAGCAAGGCGGACTTACGACTAAGTGGAGTATTGATGGGGAAAAAAAATACTAAAGCCATGACATCCAAGACTTTCCATCAGGTAATTGAGCCCCCCTGATTAGCAGAAGAAGATCCTAGTCGCACGAAGTATTATTAGAAGCTCTATACGATTTTGCAGCATGTTGCGTCACGGTTGACGTCCAGATGAGACATGATAGCCGTAACCTTTGGACAGTTGAGTAGAGCAAAGGTGGACCAAAGGGGGAAAACGATGTGAATCTGCCTCATGTGCGTGCTCGAGATCCACAACGCATGCGGCCTGATGCCCAAAATCGTTGCGAGGGCAGCGGAAGGCTTTCCGTCTCGACGCCATGACTCCATCAGACTGCTCCATAAATACTTGCAGATACATACCTTACGTACATGCGAGCGTCCACAGATATTCATACATAGTATTGATCATCCGGTGGCTCTGCTCAAGAGAAGTTCATACACGGTGGGCGTACTCTCGGACGTAGCGTACGTAGCAGGATATGCACACCATCTATCAACTAGAACCTATAGGTAAGGTAGCTTCTACCATTGCCTCGGTATTCGTGGACTCTTGCTACCCACAGTACAAGGCATCTGACCTATAACAAGAGATAAGAGGTCCTGAAGCAAAACCTCTTTTTTTCCAATCATGGACATTGGGGGGAACCAATTACGAGAGGGAAAACATGATCGTGCTCCGGCATGGACTTGCCGGAAAAACCAAACCAGAACAACCCCCCATCGACCAATGACAGACAACGCTGGCCCCATAAACAAAGGCTAGGAACATGGCCTCAGACCACTATTACACCATAGTGTCAAACGGTCGCAAAATAGCCAGAATGAATAAGAAAAGACTGACAGAGAAAGAAGAAAAAAACGCCTAGTTGTGGGTCCCCAATACTGCATGTCGTATATGTGGTGAAAAATGCAGGTAGGGCGAAGAGTTTGACGACGGGGCCCATCACTCAAGTAACCAAAAGCAGCCTATACGTGTGAGATGGAAAGATTGCCAAGAGACACTCTGGCGGTACTTGTGCGTCGAGAAGACAGAGTAGGTGGTGGCATGTATATGCCGGTATTAGAGGGAGATGCCGGCAGCGGATTGGCCTTGTCCTTTCGGAGGTCTGACACGAACATGCTGAATCGAACTGACTCCCATAAGGCATCATTGACAGATCAGGGCGGCCAAACGTGGAGAGGTCTGTCTCAATGGGGAAAAGGGAAAGATGGTGGGAGTAGTTGGGCCGAGCCGCCCCATTGGCCGGCCAGACACGATTGATCCTTGTCCTGCTGAAGGATGAGAATTTGGGGTGGAGGACGTACATACCGCACGTACAGATGGGACAACAAGCATATGCAGCATCATGCCCGTCCTTTATGTGTGTATGTTATGTGTGTGAGTGTGTGTGTCTGCCGGTACGTCCGCGCAAGTCGTATGTATCTGTGCCTCTGTTGCTGTATGTATGCATACATAGATTGTTGCATGCAGCTTGGTGTGCGAGACATGCATATGTGTGTGTGTGTGTGTGTGTGTGTGTGTGTGCGCGCGCTCTCACTCCCACACGGAAGCAAATAATAATTACTACTAGGTACTTACTTGTAATGCACGTTGGGTAGTAGGCCTTCTCCGTGTGTATGTATATATTTGCATATGCAGAATTTTGTTGGACTGTTTGGCTCTGTGAGTGGCTGGGACTCAATCGGCGCTGCTGCAGTCGTCGCTGTTGTATCGGATGGCGATGCCTGCACATTTTGCATATTCAATCCAAATAGGAAATCCAACATGACGGCCTCCACTTCATCTTCATACCTGAAGACGGCTCGTCAACGGGAGAGAAGAAAAGACGACGAAAATTTCTTCACATCGGTACGGCCGGTGCGTGTCGAAGAGAGGCCAAGCTTCTCGCCCACACCCTTCCACAGGCCAATTTTGTTTCTTTTTCTTCTTCTTCCCCCATCACGACGCTGCTGCTGCTGCTGCTCTCGTCGCAATAATGGACCCAGTGATCCATCCACATAGGTAGGTTGTCGTTTACGTGTTCTCTGTGTGCGCACGCGCGCGCTCGCATCCTCCATACAGCGTTGCATTCGCCCCCTTCCGCTTCGTCTATCAGATGTTTCGGTAAGATAGCCCCAATACCTCGTCGTCGAGCCATTGCCAAGCGAAAGGGAAATGCTGCCCTAAGTTCTCACCTCTCTCTTTCTTTCTCTCTCTCTTCTTGAACCCTTGTTCCCTCCCCCCGATTAGTGTCGGGACCCCATCTCTCTCGATTCGGCCTGCCGCCCCTTGTTCATATGGCGCGAATTCAAGCCCCTTCAGGATAAGCGCCGTCAATGAACTTGTCATCGTGCTCTCACGAAATCGCGGGCGGAAGCGAGCGCCTATGACCAAAGCAGATGGATAGGGAATCTCATCAGCGAGGCGTGTAATAATGCTGCTGCTGCCTCACCTTGCTTACCGGCTTCACACTTCACAGGTACACGTGGCCTTGCTTATCCCAAGATGCGACCAGCATCTCCTTGTGCCAGAACCGCCACGCCCTCTAACCCCCCACCCATTTTCCTTTTTTTCCCTTTATTCTTGAACCAAAGGCCCATATCCACATAGAAAAAACCGGAGATGGAGAAGGAGAGGGGAGAAAAGAAACTTTTGCCCATGTTCAACACATTGTCGAGAGTCACACGCCCCCTATAGGGGGGAGGCAATTTGCCTGGCTATTTCGTAGGTGCAAAGTTAACGAGCAGACGTCTACGTAGGACTTGCGCCAGCACGTCGTATCAAGGACGTTCGGGAGGGGGAGGGCGTCAAAAACAGGTCAAGCGAGCCGCGAAGCTACCCAAAGCATCGGGACCTACGGCTCTCGCTGTGTCGATTGACTGGATGCTCACGGCCAGCCACCAGCCCGCTCTCTTTAGCCTGCGCCATCTGCTCCCTACCCCCTTTTGTTTTGCATATGTATGTACTTCCCGTCAGGAGTATACACCGTAGGCAGGAAGGAATGCTGGCGTTGGAAGCGATTCTCTCGGTCTGGAGTAGGGGAGGGCACGAGTCACTGTTCGACACCGCGACCAGGGGGTTCTGCTTGAAAGACCAATATGTTTGCCTTATGGGGGCGCCCCCCCCCCCCCGGGGAACTAGAACCTGGGTGCCCTTGTCCCACGAGATGACAACATCTCCACGCTAATAAGAGTGGTCGCCGACCACTCGATCAAGCGAACGCCACAATTCCCCGTAGTTAAGCGTTGGAGCTAGCCCGGGTGACGGACCCGAATGTAGACGGGCTAGCGGATGTCAGAGGCCCATCCCTGGCAGAAAATATCACGCCGATTGCCGTCTGATATGGTCCCGCCAGAACACGCGCTAAGCAAGATGGCCCCCAAGGAAAAAAGACGAAGAGAAGTCGCAAAAATAGATGCGCTACGCTGTAAACTGAGCAGCGCCTGAATCTGTCCGCATTGCTCTGAAACGCCTCCAAGCAGCCACCGAATTCGCAAGAGCTCCCATGCCACCATAGTCCGAGGCAGCGATCACCTAGCTTGTTTACAAGAGGTCGCAAGCTGTCCTAGCAATGGACGCTCTTTCTCCGCGGCCATCAATCAGCCAAAGAGATATGTGTTGTATGTCTTGTCAATCTGCTTTCCTCTTCTTGGTCGTCTTCCAATGAGACCCCTTTACATCATCATTCGCACATCCCTTTCATTTGTCGATGACGCTTCAATTTCGCTCCCTTGCTCTTTTCATTGTTCCGTTATGATGTGAAACTCGCTGCGGCGTCGTAACACAGATCTGGGTTGCATTGGGGCCATCCTTTGTTTGCGAAGGAAGCTCGAGTCAAGGGTATGGGTGTGCTAGAAGCCTAATTAGGAGGGCACTGCGAGTGCAACATTTTAAGAAAAAAATAAATAAATAATATATGCAAGCATCATATGCACTAGCAGTTTTAACTCTGTTCATCCTCCGTGCACAGTATGGCAAAATGATTTTGAGTTGCCCATCTTGTCTCTGACGCCCAAAGAAGAAAAAAATCGCCAGCAAATGCAGAGGAAAGAGCACTTACTCGCACGCCCATGTTCTACATCGCATCGCCAATACCGAAAGATCTCTCTCCCCATCCAGTAGTAAAGTCTAGAATTGCCTGACTTTTTCATTCGTGCTGCCAAGCTAGTCTTCAAGCTTGAGACGTGAGCTTTACGTCTCGGTTCTTTGCCACGAGCCCTACGAAGCTAAGCCTTTCCGTTCGGCTGGGGCGGATGGACGCCACTGGATATCGCTTCCCAATCGTGGTCGACGGCAGATGAACGCCTCACTCGTAGACTGGTCTCGAACGGCAGTGAATAGCGCTTGCATCTCTTGTTAATCTATGACATGCTGCCTGATGGACCTGCGGTGTACGCTTCCCTCCCCCCTTTTTTTCTTTTACCTTTTCGGCATCCATCATACGTAGATAGCTCCTCTCACGGTATACCTTGTAATGCCACGAGTAAAGAGGGTGTGCATTTACGCAAATACAGCACGTTCAGTGCTAGCCCTACTAGGGCTTGGTTTCATGCCATAGCCAGAAGAGGGGGTTCGAACAGAAACCGGCATCGACCGTTTCTGTGCAGAGCGTTCTTCCTTCTTGGATTCGGCTGCAGTAAGCACATTAATGAGTGCTGCTGACCCCATAGACGATACCGAATTACCGGGTACTCGTACACCCAGCTGGAGGATCTGCCTCAGAAGCCGCCACAGCCGCTGAGGCCAAGGAAAGGCATAACATAGAGCTTCCCGTTTGTGGAGATTCCCTTGGTGTGCTGTTAACGGCTTTCAGAAGCCTTTTGGCGCTGTGGCAGTGCTCATTTTTTTTCCCCCGCTAACAATGGGCGTATGTCCACGGTCTAAAGATTACTTTTTCCTTCTTGTCTTTCTTTTCCGGGGTCAAGCCACTCGCAGCTCCCTGGAATGAAGCAGAGATAGCGCCTCCAGATAGCCGGGTCGTCCACCTACCGGCATTATACGTGGCGCTGCAACGGGTCTGCCGGTGGCTTTCGACGCCAGGCATGAAGCCTAGAGTAGATGCGGAATAGCATGGTCAGTACCTTGAATTATTCTAAAGCATCCCCTACCTGCCGCAGATTCGCCAGGAGCAATTTGCAGCACATGACGGTAGATGGCCAATGCAGACGCTCCAGAGGTGTGTGCGCGGATGAAGAGAGGAGGTGCGCTGTCCCTGGAGAGGCCCGTCTACACGGTACAGGATCATGACGACTTTTTTTGCCAATTCGTGCGCAAGGACCATCACAGCTTGCCAGGCCTGTACAAGGTACATAATGATAAGGTCGATGTCCATAACCCCCGGCTAGCATAGGCCTGCAATAGGCCTGTACAGGAAACCCTGAAACATATCGTGGGGTCTGAAGCAAAAATACGGACTGGCCAATGAGGTTGTGTTGGCGGAAGCGTAGACACCCCGGCACCATCACCTCAAATCAAACCAAGTCACCTTGATTAATGCGCTGTGACTGTTCCCCCAGCACTCTGGCCCAAAGTATGTGACATTCCGTTGGGCAGATGGCTTCACCGTTCGAATGCCGAATTTAAGAAGAGGAAAAAAAAAAGGCAGAAGACGACAAAGCTTCGTCTGCTGGTACTCTAGTGTCGTCTAGAAGGGGCGCAAAGCGGCGCAAAGTTGATTTGCGGACGGTACAAGCTCAGAAGTGCGCATGAACGGGTGTATGCACCACTAGGCGACGATCATGATCACGATCCGAACGTGGCCGCGCAATATATCGTAAACGTACATAGAGAGAGCTATTGGCGGTGTGACCTAGGGAAGCGTTAACATAAAACGACAGGAGCATGAAGTTAACACGGGCGGCCAGATCCATACCATGATGCATACTGACAGAAACAGACATGGAGCCCGTTCCCGACTCCTACGGTGCCTTTTGGTTAGTAGTCAGCAGCATACGGGTACTGACAAGGATCGTAGCAGGGGCGTAGATGGGGAGCATTTTGTATCCAGGGTAGCTCTACAAATCCATTAAAAAAACTAAATACCCGGTACTTTATATAATACTAGCTATATAAAATAATAAAATAATAATAGGTAGTATTATAGCTATAAGCTATTATAAGAAAAAAATTAATATATAATATTCTAGGCCTTTTATATTTTAAATAAGTAGCTTTTATTTCTAGTATAAGAATTGCAGCTATGGGGTGTCTGCTATAGGTACTCATGACCCTTGTCAGAAGCACCCTTGTCGGTACGTATGCACTGTTGGCTATTTCCGCCTCGTGATAGTATACCTGTTGATCAAAAACCACAGCACCTACGACTTGAATCCCCTTAGACCTGTCGATCTTTCAGTGTAGCCGATTATGGCAAGCAGTAGCAGCAGTATTAGCATAATAGTTTGATAGTCGACACTCGAAGCAGCGCGGGTCACACGGCGAACCAAGTTCTTGGGCTACCGAATTGCCGGGGCCGCCAGGGGTGTGGGAGCAAAAGAAATTGTGGATTCGGCAGAGGAGCTTCGTAACCAGAAATCCATACACCCGTCTTTACTGGGATTGTCCACCATCCTAGCGCCATAGGGCGCCCACACGCCCCCTTTCCTTGCATCGTTCCGACCATCTCCCACATCCCATGTACCCCTGCACTTATGCCGTGACATGCTTCATGGGACTAAGTCCTCCAGCCATTAGCGTCAACTTGCTCAATATTGCCGTTCTGTTGCTGTAACTCATCTATGGTAAGCAAGCAGAAGCCAAAGACGAGTAATACCAATTTAATTGCATCACTTCGTCGTTTTGCTCTTCCCTTTTACGTGACAGAAAAAGGCTGTCTTATGACATTTCGCCGATGACGAGGTCACGTCCATGTGCTTGTAGAGATATCGTGACTCCCAGCGTATCTGTCATATTCGGTGCCGATGGGGGGGGGGGGGGCACTAACCTTGTATCCCGTAATCATCTCACCTTCTATGAGCTCGAGATCTTACTCTGCAGCTGAAGGAAAAAGAAAAAAGAAAACTTCGTCAAGCCCCTCTCGATAAAGAATCAAAATGGAAAGTTCTTTGCTCTTGGGGCTCCCAGACGCCGGAAAATGGCCCTTCCACATTAGGATAAAGAGCTGAGAAGCTCCTTGCTTAATTCGCAGCACAGGTGAATCTTGTCTGTAAATATCCCCTTCGAGTAGTATCATCTTTGCGCTGGCCTTAAAAATGGGTGTGGTGGAGAGAAGCTTGCCACGTTTTCCTCCCTTCCCTCTCGGACTGAGACAGGAGGGCGGCTCAGCCGAAGATGCGACGGGCACGTTGTGAAGGATTGCGAAGAAGCGCGGAAAGGTGGGTGAGTGGGTATACCGGCCACCTAGGAGGGGAAAGAAGGGTGCTGCAGGTTTCCTCCATACTGGTATGTGTGTTCATAGACTGAAGGGCGAGACAAAAGAGATGCCGACGAGTGGGTGTGGTGAGCATTTTGCCGCGTAGGGGTCTTGTCTTGCCTGCGAGCCATCGGAGGATGCTGCCTGCAGCGAGGCCTTCGATGGAGCCCACGAGTACCTGCACTAAAACATACCATGTATACGTATAAAGATCTATTTTAAAGATCTTTAGAAGGCCAGAGGGAGACACAACGAGCGCCCCGTTCCATCTCCAGGTGGACGAGCCCCGTGTAGTAAGGCGCTCCATGTCGGTCGAGACTGTGGCTAGAACGTTGCGAAATATGAGCTGGGTGAAAACACGCAACGATCGAATCTACGTCAGGTAGTGCTTGTCTCACTGCATCTCCCGCTCTCCGCTGTGACACCCCGAGATGACTTTGAAGACAGAGACGAACGCTCTCCCGCTCGCTCTCGGCAGCCCCGTGCGCGCTGCGTGTGATTTGAGCATACGTACCTGCGCACCGGAACGGAGTATTTCGTGCTGGTAGTTGATGGACCCTGGTAAAGAGCTCATCGGCACGTCCCACTGCCGGAACAAGGTCCCTCTCAAGGCCCAGCAAAGGCAAAGCCAAGGTGGAGCGGAGCGCGATGTTGCAGCGCCCCGAGATCGAACACGGGGGATGAGTCTCGGAGACTGTCAGGCTGGCTCCGAAGAGCGAGCTGGCGAGCTTCTGAAGGGGCCCAGGGTGAACAGGTGGGATGGTGGCCGCTCAAGACGGGGAGTTAATCTTCTTTTTTTCCTCGACTAATTGGCAAAGTGGCGAAGTTAAGCGAAAATGGCATGTGACCAGGTTGTGAAAGTGCGCTGCGATTGGCTGAGAGTCCGAGATCTCAAGCAGACGAAGCGCTCGAGCCAATCTGACCTCTGCCTTGCCCACTGTCTTACCTTGTGGACCCACCAGCTCTCGTTCCCAAGTACTCTGTATTTAGTGCGGATTACGAGGGCGCTTTTGTGCTTGATGGCCGCTGCTAGTTTAGCCAATTACAAGGCAGCACCAGAGACTCCAGTTTCCTGCTAGGGTTAAAATGTCTCAGAAGCCCTCTTTTTCTTTTCTTTTTAAAGAAAAAATTGCCTGAAAAGGAGCTCATACGCTTACCATGTAGAGAATAGTGTAAAGCTTTGTTTGAATAGAACTGACATAAACCATAAAAGTATAACCACTTTTGGAAAAGCACTTGGGGAATCTGATACTTCCTAAGATGGGGATGGCTTGCGAAAACAGCTTTGATTCGTGCAAATCCGCTTACCTAAGCATATCAGTTCAAAAAATCAAAGATGTACTCTGTAAATGGCCCTGCAACAGCAACCTCAACTTACGAACATGGAGACCTGCCTGGAGACTTCTACGAGGCCAATTCCGTGATATTGAAATGAGGATAACGGCTGTCTGTTTGAAATGCACCAGTGCGGAATTCTCCGCACAGGTCTCTTAGACGGAGAAAAGGGGCAATAGGGAAGCACGGAGCCACGATGCGGTAATGATTCGCGGTGATGATTCCCTATATGGAAGATGTGCAAGCATGATCTAATGGCAAAATTCTAAGACCAGCGAATGACAGAGCTTGATTGGTAGTACGTCCCAGCGTTCCGTCACAAACTCTTCCCTGATTCCGTCTTATGCCTAAGAAACTTGTGTATTGGCAGCATGATTACCTCCGGCTCGACGGCATTGGCATTCTCGGCATTCCGGGCTTCGTATATACTCAGAGATTGAATGCAGGTAGTATTAGGTGAGGCAGCTCAATCGACGGAGCCGATGCAAGAACCAGTCAGCTTTGCACAACGCGGGACAATGACGAACCGGGTCTTACAGAGCTGTTCTGTTTTGACCCTCCTCTCCTCCATGTGCAAACAAAAGAGGCATAGTGCCGAGAGACCGGGCTGGCTAGTCCCCGAATAGGGTGCGGCTCATCAGACGTGCGGCCACGGTCATTCCGGCTCCTGCGCAAAACCTTATCGAGAAAGAATGCTCTCCCTCAGGGTGTAATAGGTAGGCTTGACACCAGCCTATCAGGAGTGCCCCGTGGCAATCCCATCTGACGACCACCCATGGAGAGACTGCGAATGCCGTCATACTGTAGGCCTATATGCGAGTGAAAGCAGTACGCCGTGTGTCTGCATTTCATCAACTCGTATTCGAGGCGGCAGTGACACAGCAGAACACCACGTTGCGTGGTGTTCATTACCACAGCCAGTCGCACCGGAATGACCAATATATGATTACCCGTAGTGAAACCATCGCGGGGGCCGATGAGCAGCGACGGTGACTACCTTATGGCGCAAGTATGAAGGTGGCACCAGCGACGCCAATGGCTGGGCTATAGAAACATTAAGGGACCATGTCCAAACTGCCCACGCTGGTTACCTTGGTTAATTGACACGATACAGGAGGTCGTAGCCATGGGGAGTCATTTACTACTAGTAGTGCTGCTCTTTACTGAGCCAAGGTTTTCGCAGTCAGTAGATTTAAGGTGACGTTGCAGCAATATGCCCCGTACAAGGGCCAATTAGCAATCAAACATCTTGAATAGAGCCTTGCAAATTGATGCAATGCTGATCCAGAAGAGAAGCTTATGCCGAGCGCAGAGGAAGGGAGTTGCATACCATCAAATTCGGTAAGGGACGGAGAAGAGACCCCTGGCAGCCTGCTGGGATGCTGTGGTGTTCCTTCCTCTACTGTATGTGCCCTGTGTACCTCTGTACCTCTGTACCTAAGGTACCTTACCGTACACAACTGCAACTGCCTAGGTACGTGCCTTATGCCTGCCTGTCGCGGGATGCTTTGTACGCACTTGCTTCAGCGAGGAAGACCGGACTATTGGGCTGGGTGCACGAGTCCGTTCGGTATGATTCACCGACCAGAACAGGCGCAGATAGGGGTGGGGCTCCGCAGAGGACAAGTGACCTCCCCGGGGGGAAAGGGCAAAAGGCAAGCAGCTTGGGGGCAATCGCACTGATTACCGCATTGGATCAGACGCGGCAGTACGTACCCTTTGAGCCGCGTAAAAAGAGAGGGGGAAAGTTGCTGCGGAACATGGAACGCCAATAAATGCAGACGGCAAGGGCACTGGGTGGCATATGGGTGGCATGGAGATGACAGACCAGGGCGCGACCTCGTGGGCAGAGATTGCGGATGGGACGCTGTGTGGCCAGGACCCTGACAAGATTGGCGTGCCGGCAAGATGGACCTCGGACGGGACTGAGGATGAGCGTCAGGGATTTGGGAGAAGGAAAGGGCAGAGAGGGAGAGGAGAGGGCATGGAACTCGTAGAGGCGGGGGGGTGGCATTATGGCGGCTGCGTCCCTCGGGTATAGATATACGCCCATCCTATTGCTTGATTCACCCCCACCCAGGACGCTCGGGCTAACTGATTTCGCCAATGTGATGCTGAGCGGGGGGAGTGACAGCAGAGTCGTGCTAGGGCATCTGCTCAGCCCTACAGCGCAAGAGAGGAGGCCTTGTAGGTTAGCCTCTTCCCGAATAGGGTTTCTGGCGGCGCCGCCGTTGCGAGGGCTTTTGAGATTGAAGTGCCGCGCAGAGGCAGCCACAGTTCCGATCAGAGGGCGAGGCGCCTAGCGATATCCTTCACCCCAAATCCACCGCCATGCGATCTAACGTGGCCTAATGCAATTCAAATCCAAATCGACAAATTCACTGACCCGTTTTCGTTTCTGCATGTGCCGTTGATGTCCGGCCAAGGGCGGGGGCGCTCACGCTGGCCTTTGGGGGTCCCAGCCCTCACGACCCGTGCGCCTTTTGGCCCTCCCTGAATTGCATTCCATGAGAGCGACAGAAACTTGAAGCGCGCGAGCCATGCGGTTAGTCAACGTGCTGCTGCCCCTGGGAAACCCAGGAGGATGGGTCAGAGGGCGACAAGTTGAGTCGAGTCCATGATCCTGGGTCCAGCCAACGACGGGCGTGGCACCCTTGTCGAATATGATGTGCGCTTATTCCTTCCCATTCACCATCGACGCTCCTCGATTGGCTGCGTCGTATGAAGCAGCCTTGTATCGTTGCTAGTCCACAGCACAAGGTTTCGTTTTGCGTTCCCGTGCTTACAGGCATGGGGGATCGCGAGAAGAACTATCTCCAACTTTCTTGGCCTTGGGTTCGTTAGGTACGGTGCGCGCTTAGCGAAGCTGTGACTTACTACCCACTGGAGGCTGAACAGACGTCATGTTCACCGAACACAGAGTTCTGAAGAGAGCTTGATCTTGCTACCTGGGCTCACCTGCAGGAACCTGCCACATGGTGACTTGTTGCGGTAGTGGCCATTTGGGGAGGGGGTCATACTCAAAACGCCTCATTCATGGACCCCGGGGGAGGGAGACAGCCGACCAGCGGCTGCTGCCTTTGGACCTTGATATAATTAGGTAGCACTAGTGTCATAAGGATGCCTCGAAATTGACGCCAACAGGACGCTAAGACGGAGAGACAGACTAAAACGCCTACCGCTAGTAGAAAACGCCAACGACGAGAGAGGAGTGGGGTGGGATGCGACGGAGACTCGTTTGACCAAGGTTCACCACGTTCGGAATACGGAGTGCATCCATACCATGCGTGCAAACATGCGCAAAGAACAAGACAGGCAGCAGCCGCCACTCATGCAGCTAGGGTGATCACCTCTGCGAATGAACATCATTGACTCCGACCCCGGAATCCTCAGAGCTCAAGTCTCGACTAGCACAAAGGATAGAGGCTTGTCTCGTTGGCGATTCATACCGGTGTTGAAGCTTTCAATGTTTCAGAGGCCCCGAAACGATATTAACGGCGCACACAAGTTCAACGCCTAGGTCCCGCTGCACTGGGTCAGTTGTCGCGCCCGTAGGCTTGGAATGAATCTGGCGCAGTTTTCATGCTATGTGGCCTAGACTCATAGGGCTGAAAACTCGCGAATGAAGTTCCTTGAGTAAAGAGCAGACAGGACGCGGTGGCAGCCGCCCCAGACGCCACCGATAGGAAGAGAGGGGGTCAAGGTGTGAATCTTTAGAAAAATGAGCTGTGCCACTGGCGCCTGAGCGAGGCATGACCTGATGCTGCTTCGGCAGCGAGCTTTGGAGCTTTGGGAGGTGGGACACAACGGAGTGAACAGTGGCAGGCCTCAGTCTACGTGAATAGACGCCGGTAGTTGCAAACAGCGCTTGCCATGGGAGATTGGGCTGCTGCGGGGACTGTGAGGATAGAAAGGAAGACCTTATCTTCCTCACTGTTCTTTCTCCTTTTACCAAAAAAAAAAAAAAAAAAAAAAGGTGATAATGATGATGACGATGACGATGAAGGCAATTGCCAATTTGGCAGGAAGGGACAGGTCACCGCTTATGGGACCAGGCGGCAGGCATGGGGAGTATACTACGGAGCACATGCTTTCGCATATGCTTAGCCTGGCAAGCGGGAAAGTCACCACCTAACCAGTCCCCGAATCCTGGGTGCGTCACAACACCCCCTGGAAGGATGGCATCCCCCACACTCATGTCCACACCAATGCTGGAAGAACGATAATGCGAAAGACCTTCGGTCCCGACGAGCTGGTTGATCTCCGAGGAACCGAGGGGCTTGGATAAGGTGATGACAGCGACATACCAAAAACAGCATACTTCTTGAGTGTGTTTCGCCGTCTTTCTCCAGCGACTTTGTTGGCTGAGCCAACACAAAGAGCTCACCTGTCTCATACCCACCTTGGACATGAGGGACTAGGCCAACAGGGAGAGGGGTGATGTGCCAGGACCAGTATTAGTCTCGATTGCTCTTACGGAAAGAAAGGGCTGCAGCATGCTTCCTATGCCGCGTCCGCCACTGTCCTTGACAGGAAATACAACCATTCCCCTCATCATCCTGCCTGGCGCCTGCGCAGCCTGGGCGGTGGCTTTCGACGGGGGACGCGGATGAGCTACCCAGAAATCCGGTGTCGCACAGAACGAGCGCTGGGAGAAAGAAGGGGGGGAGGCTTGGCTTTGGCGTCTCTTGGGTCGAGGGAACTAGCAGCCCTCTGCGCTCCACTTGGCCATGTGTCGCCAAGGTGGGAAACGGAGAAGAATGAGCCAGGGTGAGACATGGCACGGACACCGCCTCGTCGTGGCTGCTTTTGGCAGCATCAGCCTTGTGCTCTGGATTAATTGGCAGTACCACGCATAGATTCTAGTGTGTGTCTGCATTAACCTGCATAAGTGCAGATTTGTGCATGCACCGCCATACGAGCCAAGGCTGTGGCGGAGTTTTCTATCCAATCAAATGCTGATATAGAGCGGTTTGTCGTCCGAAAAAGGCATTCTACATGAGAAGGTGCAGCATTACTTGGGACGAAGAGCAAGTTTTCCAGGGTAAGCCCCCTTCCTCCTGACTTTTCGTGGCCTGAGTTGGCGATAAATACCGTTCCCTGTTAATACTACGCGGGGAAACAGATAGGGAAATTTAAAACAATGGCAAGGTGTTTGGGCATCTTGGCGGAATATTTGATCTGTTTTTTTTTTTTTTTTTTTTTTTCGCAACGGGCACCATGTCATGGCGACGTATCCTTTCTCTCTCTGTGCGTGCATACGGGGTAGATGGTAGATTTCCATGAATATGATTAGTATGCATGTCAGCAACTCTACTGCTTTGAGAGAAAGCAGGACGATCCAGGCTGTGGCTAGTCTTGGAGAAATTTGAGACGGCGTGCTACCAACTTGAAGCTCAAGCTCATTCTTGTATCATGTACTCCAATTACTTGGAAAAAGTTTCACTCTCCTGCTTCTGGCAGGCCTTGACGAAACGCCATCCATCCACTGTTTCGGAAAAGCCGGTCAGTCGCTGGGTACGCGTGGGCGACAAAAAGAGAAGGAAAACTATAAATGATGGCGCCACGGGAATCAAGAGGCGGGGGCAGAGAGGCGCGCGAACATGCACGCGGCTTGAGACATTCGAGGGGCAAAGCAGGAAAAAGCGCCCCCATCACAGGGTAGCCATGGAGCAGGTGGCCCCGTGTCTATCCGTCACGAAGACACTACAGACAGTGGCCAATCCATGGTGCTTGAAGTTTTTTTTTTGAGTTGAGAAGAGGGGAAAAGTAAGGTGACAAAGGCAATTATTTGCCTGAGCTACTCGAAATGTGGGATCATGATGATGACAGAATATTGGCTATAGATTGGTCAAAGGCAGTTGGGACAAGTTTTATTGAATCACGAGCACAAAGCTGCTGGAATGAACCCCCCGTCGGAAAATGGATCTAGAACATGGGAAGCTATGTAGGCATATCCCGTTTCTTCGTCAATCTGCGCGCTCAAAGACAAGCTGGGGGCTGCAGTGTTATGATGAGCCCTGATATTAACGGCGGGCAGCTTGAGGGAAAAAGAAAAAGAGATAGCTTTGCGCAAGGCTGATTTTTGCTTCAATGGTATCATACACTGCAGCTTCCATAGTAACTTACATTTTGGGAATAGACCCTTTTCAATTTGAAAAGAAAGCTTGCAAGCTACAAGGTACCGGGGGGGGGGGCTACAAGGAGAGCTCCGAAACACAGACCAGATATGGGGGGATGGGCAGCAAAAGATAAAAAAAAAAAGCAAATAAAAAAAGAGGTGAAGAGAAGAATAGGACTAGCTTGGTACGGAAGGATTTTGGTGAGGTGGAGACCAAAAGGATTGACACGGAGCTAAGCTCTGCGCTATGCCGCATCTGTCATATGCAGCGGGGGCCCCAGTGTCGATTTGCGCTTTCCCCAATCGGGCTCGAATTCGCGCCGCGGTGACTTTCTGCGCGATGGAGTCACGTTTTTAGGCGAAAAAAAAAAGCAAAAAGAGCGACAGAGACAAGCCCACCTTGCCCTGGGCTTTGGCTCTCACAGATCCAGACAGACCCTTGTGAAAATCGGGGGCCCGGAGTAGAAAACGGGGTGACGCCAGCGTAGTGCATATTTTATGGGCCGCAGAGCCTCGTCGATTGCTACTGATGCCTTTTTTTTTTTTCCTTCTTTTTTATTTCGCTCTGATTTTATTTTACAGTGGGTGGGGGACGAAGAAGAAAGCAACAGTTTGACACACCCCCCCCCTCCCCGGGAGAGGGAAGCTTTACCAGTGCTATCTTCTGCCCCCCCCTCCCAAGCTTGTTTTCTTTACCATCTCTTCGACTTTGCTTGTCGAGGTCCCTGCGGATATGGGAGACGAGAACAGATTCAATGTCCGTCAATAGTCTGGAGGGGGGAGAGGGGGGGGGGGGCCGGACTCCGCGGTGGCGATGTTGCGGAGGGGGATGGACGGCAACGCCTTTTGGGTCTGATTGCCGCATTGAATGATACAAGTTGGAATTGGATATATCGGTATTGCAATCCATGATGCCCATGATTTTCACGGCTGCTGCACCCAAGGAGAGCCTACCTACCTACCTAGTACCTAGTAGCACTACGACATACAAGGAAGAGGCGGTACCTTGGCAAGCAGTCGTAGCCGTCACAACTCATGGTTCCCCGTCCAACTCAATCGCGCCCCCCCCTCCCCATATCCCTGTTCCCTTTAATTTATCCAAAGCCCATCTACCGTCGATGCTAGTGCGGAAGTCCTGCATGCTAGGGCGGAATTGCCATCGTAGAGCAAGTCCCCGTCTACCGCGAATCTCCTTTCTCGCTCGTATCTGCTCCGTACCTCGTCGTATAATACCCAGAAGGGTAAAGTAGGTAGGTACGTACCCCTGGTATTCTTCTGGGGAGGAAGGAAGGGGGGAGGGGGAATATTTCCGCTTCGCACATCGAACCAACAGAATTGAAGCCTGGAGAGAGAGAGAGAGTCATGGAGCTTTCGCGTATGTATGTTTTACTCCTATGACGTCTAAGTAGCCAAGCCGCAGTCGTAGTGTTGTCTCGGCAATGGTTGGTTTTAGCACAGAAGATGAGGTCGGCGATCTAATCTGTTTTTTTTTTTTTTTTTTTTTTTTTTTTTTTTTTTTTTTTTTTACTTTAACCCCCCTCTTGTTTATGTGGTTGGGTAGGACAGGCTTGTGTCGCAAGGGTTCGTCAGAGGTGTTTGAACAGAAGACAGAAGACCCGTACACAAACGTACGGTACGTGCCAAGGTGAGGTAGTTCGATAGCTATCCTGCAAGCGCTGGTGGCTCCCGTCCAGAATAGTAGAAACCGTTATTCCAAGCCGGGTGGCTGTAAGATGGGGGGCCCAGCGGCAGCTAATGACGCCGGTTTGACCAAAACGCCTAATGAGAAGGGAAACAAAACGTGTAGTCTTTTCTTGATTTGATTCATCAGCATCATGGCATGTTTTTTTTTTTTTGTTCGCCGTGAGCCGCTGCTAGGCCTCGCTTTCCACGCGAAGGAATCAATAAAACCAACATTAGAATGGAGACGCTGCAACGATGCGAAATTCCGCATGTCATAACAACCAACTCGGCCAGGTAGTAGTGCAGGGCTGACAAGGCATTGTAGTCTTTTTTTTTTTTTTTTTTTAATCTCGTGTGCATATATTACGACTATCTACAATCGTGGTTTGCCATGAGGCAACTCCTACACCATTAGATAGATGGAGTCTATAGGTCAGACGAATTGCCGGATTGAGCCTGCACGTCATTATCTGGTTGGACCTCTTTTTTTTTTTCCCTCTTTCTATAGAAACGTCTGCGGCAATCCTCCCTTAGTTCCGCACCCCCTGGTCGAAAATATATCCCACGTTGTGCAGCTCCGTAAATGCTCGGCTACCACCAAAACAATTTTTCGGGTCTCCTCTGCTCCTCTCGCCCTCCCCACCTTTCCCCCCTCCCTCCCTCTCATCCGTTCCTGCGGACGGCCACGGAAAACAGGAACAGCGAGAGGTACAGTACTGGGTAGGAGGATCAAAGAGAGAGAGAGAGAGATCTCGCTGGCTGTGCGCGCACCCGTCGGAGCCAGGGGTGATGCTGAACCGGGGCGGTTTTCCTTGCCGGTCCGGCGCTGTCATTGGCCGAATGGACAGGCGTGTGCATGCAGGGGTGACCGAAAGAGAAGAAATCCGGTACGGAGCACACTGTCAATGGCTCTTTTTCCCGTACCTGTCTTCTTGACTCTCTCTGTCCTTTCTTCTTACGGTGTCTCGTCTTGTTCTGGGCTGGCCCGGACGTGTGTCTTGTCTCGCCTTGTCCTTGACGGTGTCTTGGTTTCCTCGTCCAAGAATAGCATTTGCCGTGTGTGTCAAACGTGCTATTGAGGACGCACATACACGCCGATTGGACCAAATACGGTTCCATTATTATTCTTTTTTATTTATTTGTTTTTTTTGTTTCTCCTTCTTACAAAGCACAAGCAATGGGCGTAGAGTGGGTGAGACAAAGGCATTCTACAAGGTATGCCTCCGGACCCCTGGTCTGTTTTTCGTCTACGCACCAGCAGCAGAGTTGTAATCATGGTTGTTATGCTCGCTCCGTAAAATGCGGTCCGCGATAAATGGCGAGACACTCGATGGGCTGGAAGGCGCGCAGTTCGGATACTCGCGAGTCCGCGGGCCTTGTCCCCAACGATAAGCGGAGAAACCGGAGGATTGCCAGAGTTTCCTAGCTGTAAGGTGTATATTTGATTGCTCCGTATTACGGAGTGGTGGTAAGAAAGGCAATCCTAGGTTGCAATGAGTACGTGTATACTCTATAATATGAGAAGAGAAGCATGGATGGACCAGGTAGTTTGCAATTCATCTCCACAGGGCTATCTGCCTTGCCTGGACCTCTGCTTCACCACCGCGAACTAGGACATCCGTTTCAACAATTTCCCATCCATCTCTTGCTTTACGGTATGTAGACGAAGTGCCTTTTTGACCCTGTCCACACACTACCGTTCAACAGGGGGGGTGAGAGGGAGGCCACGGAGCCGATCCGCTGTTTTGACAAGCCAGATTCCCACACTGGCAACTTGGGACTCTCTTTGTCATCGATTTCGAGAAAAGAAAGATTCCGTAGGGGCCCCAAGTTGGGAAGACCGTAATTCTCCGTGCTCCGTGAACACCCCCCTTCAATCTAAATAGGTCCCATCTGCGTATGTATTACACGTTCGCCGTATCAGGCCATGGTAACTAGGTAGGTATAGTATCTACTTGGGCAAACTTTTTTCGGTCTAACCCTCTTTTCTGGCGTCATGGACTCCATTTGATACCATCATACAATACCCGCCTATCTTTTTCTCTGCCTTTTCATGCTCCCTATTTTCTTTTCGGCAGCACGGCTGTGGCTCCCCCCCCCTCCTCCTCCTTCTTTCCGGGCCGGAATGGCGTTTATGTATGTGGCACACGCAATCGATGATGGCCTCTGCGCCGTGCCGTGAATGTCTCAGCACGCAAAAAAAAAAAAAAAGGAATCTTGAAGAGAAGTGTGACCCAAGCAGGTTCCCACGTAGGGCGACGCAGGCACCACAGATAGGCGCATCATCGAAACCGCGGTTCGCTTTTTCACCCCTCGCTCTTAGGGTTTGTGGGGACCGAGGCAAGGAGAGTTCTGCCTTCTTTAGCCCGTTCTGTCTGCTACTACTTAATTACTTTCCCTGCCTACTACTTTATTACAAAGTATGCCATGTGTGCATTCTGGGGGGGACTTGTTTCTCATGGCGTCGCTTAACACCCGGGTTATGCTCCCCCCCCCGTGGGTTCTCGGCACTCCAACATGCGCCCTCGATGGGCTTGCGGCACCGCTCCTTTAGCTCGACCTGGCAATGCACGCATATGCTAGAAGGAGGATGACTGGCTGGAAGCAATCAATGGGATGATAAGCACTTCATTCAGCCTCGTCTGCAAGCAGCGTCCTCCCAATAGACTAATGTCAATATAATTCCATCAGCCCAGCGCTGTGTCATGGCCGGGATTCTCTTCCTTCCTGCCCACCCCTGGATGAGCACCGTATGCCTGGGAATATTGGAAGCTGGGGGAGATGCAATGCTTAGCGTACAGACACGCACACAACATGTACGCCTGCAAAAAAAAAAGAAAAGAAGTAGGTACCTGAGGTATAGTAGGTAAAATACTACAAGGTAAAGAGCAGAGCCATGGCAAAACATCTTTTTAGCTGCCCTCTCAAGCTTCTGACAGGACCAGGCATGGCTGGCACCCGGAGCACGGTTCAAAACCAAACCCGAGTTGTCCGACTCGAGTCGAGTCGAGTGGCAGGCCTTGTTCGAGTTGTCTGGTGCTACGAGTACTACTATACTTACTATACCTACAGGTATTACCACCATAACCCAGAACCCCCCCCCCCCCAATCTTAAGCAGGCCGGTACGTGCCCTGTCTCGGACGGCTATGGCAGGCAGCCCTGGCGCACACCAGCCAGCAACTTTGCCCAAGAGGACAAGGGCATCGGGCTTTTTGAATAACCACACACCCATGCGTCTCTACACTTACATCCCTCCTGTGGCACCGCACACCCCGCTGCTGAACCCACGCCCCCCGTCGACGAAATAGCATCAGGTACAGGTGGCATGTACCCGTAAGTGCGCCCACCGAGCCGGCATCGTACCAGACACGCCCCCCCCCAAATCCTTTCTCCCTCCTGATCCATGGCTCCCGCTTCTGCTTCCATCTCCATGTGTGTCTTGTCTGTCTTGTCTTTCCCTCCCCTCCCCTCTGCCTCTTTTGTGTCTCTTACAGGTACTCCTCCCCTCCCCGGTCAGTTCGGCCCAGGCCTTTGATGAAATAGAGTCCCGAACAAGGCGGCTGTTGCTGTTGGATGGCGGCATGGCGTGGCATATGGCATGGCATGGCATGGGACGGCCGGGCCCATCTTTGGTACCCTCTTTTTTCGAAGGGGCACTGCGTCGCGTCTAATACAAGAGCCCGGTGGAGGTGCTGCACCCCCCCCCCGCCCCTCCGGATGAGGCTGGCGCCTCTTCTGCCCTACCATGTAGGTACATCCAGACGTACGAGCGCTAGTATGAACTCTCGACGTACTCCTCCCGCGGACTGCATCTTGGTTCGATGGGCGATCCGTAACTGGACCCCCAGCAACCCACGATGTACGCCGTGGCTATATCTTCGCTGGTAGTCCCCAACATCCTCTCTCGACCGAGCCTCTGGTGCCAGACTACCTTCCTCAAGCTATACGACGATAGCTTGCTTTCCCCATCATCATAACACCCATCACTTTACCTTCATCCTCTCTTTCACTTACCGGGAATCCAATCGTCCGCTTCGACTTTGTATAAGATACTCGACTGTCCTCTTGATCCGGCACCGTCCATTTCTGCATCTTACCACCTTGACCCGCCTCTTCAAAAAATACGCAACGCCGCTCACCACGGAAGAAGAACCTTTTCACTCTCTTTCTTCGTTTTGTTTTCACGTATACGTTTTGACAAACGGGATTCCTTCTCAAGCAACTTGCCGACTTTGACAGCCTTAACAATTTGCCATACTACAACGAGTGCAGCAAATTGCTACAGATCTCTCGCCGCCAAAAGACAAGATTGGAACATCTACATACTTTTTGCGCTGCGAACCCATCAGGTGAACAACGCTACGCGCAAAACACACAAATACCATCTATCCTCGGCCTCCGTCGCGAGCCCCCCCCCTCAGACGGACCACACAATGGCCGCCTCCATGACCGACCAGCCCTACAGCCTCTTCACCCCTGCGCAGCAGGATGAATACACTCACTTCGCCGAATCAACCCACGGTGCCGTCTTCACCTCTGCCCCGATGGACGTGAGCATCGCCGCCGAAGCCTACTTCCACCGCGCGCAAAGCCAGGAACTCTACACCAGCCCCAGCACGCTCCCCTACGAGCCCTCATTATACGCCGCCGACGGCTACCTCCTCAACGGCCCTGCCTCTCCCGGCATGTACGGCGACGATTGCCTGCCTGGATCATCTGGTCTCTCTACCGGCTCGGTCCCATCCGCGCCGTCGTCGGCCGTTGGATCCCCTCTGTCAAACCACGGCCAGATTGGCATCACAGACTGGTCTGCTCACGGTCTGGGCATCCAACCTGGTATCGCCGGCAGTGACTACATCGAGTTCCCAGCCTTTGGCGCGCATGGTATGGATGAGCTTTCGCCATACGACCAGTTTACCGGCATCACGCAGACAAAGACTTTTGTTGGTAAGTCTCATCCTTTTTTTTTTTTGCTTTACTTTGGCTGGCCTGTCCGGAGGGGGTTTCCTCTTTGGGCTGCCAATGTTTTTTTTTGGTGCCCTTCATGGCTTATCCCCCTCCCCCTCCCCGCTGGATTGCCCCTCGGCGCTGCGGCATCCCTGCTTTCAGCGCTGCACTGGCACTGCACAAACCCACTGGCATAGCCGGCCTGGCGGTGCTCAACCCACTATTTCCACCGCTATGCAGCTGCAACCACAGCCCGTCAGCGCAGGCGGCCTCAGTTGCGTCCCGCTGCAGAGGAGCCGAAAAGAGGCTTCAGTTCAAGTGACATCAGCGGGTTTGGCCGTTTCTCTTCGGCATCACCGTCCGAACTTGTGTGTGTTCAGGTTGCTCTTTCACCTCGCCGCCTCCACACCCATCTATCATGTCACTCTTTTTTTTTTTTTTTTTTTTTCCCTCCTTTGTCGTCTCTCATCACATCAATGCCAACTGAGACATCTGGTTGGCTCCCCCCGTCTCGGCTGAGTCCAGCCTTTGGGCCGAGCCAGTCGCCGCCCGCCGTTGCCATTGTCCTCAAGAAGCCCTCGAATCCCCTCGTGCCTTTTCTGCTCCCTCCCTTGACTCACGCCAGCTGCCCCTGATGAGTTCATCAACCCTCCAATTCCCACCCCAAAATCTGCTTGCTACCACTGGACCGATCGCATGCAGCCCTCTACTGCATCTCATTGCCCGTGCCCTCCCAACACTTGTCAAACCCATCCAAGGCCGCTTCTTGTGTCAAAGACGTCCACCACTCGTTTTTACTGACCACCATTGGCAGATCCCTCTCTGATCCACCCGGAGATCGCCAGACCGCCCATGGCGATAACATCGTATGAGACACACTACCAGCCGGCCGCTCCTCAGTACCCTACCTCTCCCTCCGCCATCTCCTCCTCGCCTCAACCTCAGATGCTCCGCACCAGCAGCTCGTCGCCATACCTGCAGAGCGGCTCCTTTCAGCCGGCCAACGCCTATGTCACCAGCCCCTATGCAACCTCGGCTTCCATGACCGCTGGTGCTGGTTCCGGTGCTGGTCCTCGTCGCCTGAGCATGAGCAAGCCCAACGGCGTCAACAACTTCATCTCCCCCTCCTCTGCCGAGTACCCCAGCGGTGACGAGGTCAAGGAGAAGCAGCGCTGCACGTACCCCGAGTGCGGCAAGATCTTCAAGGACCTCAAAGCCCACATGCTCACCCACCAGACTGAGCGGCCCGAGAAGTGCCCCATCCTGACGTGCGAATACCACGTCAAGGGGTTCGCTCGCAAGTATGACAAGAACCGCCATACCCTCACCCATTACAAGGGCACCATGGTCTGCGGCTTCTGTCCCGGTTCTGGCTCCGCGGCGGAGAAGTCGTTCAACCGCGCCGATGTCTTCAAGAGGCATCTGACCGCGGTTCACGGCGTCGAGCAGACGCCGCCCAACAGCCGCCGAAGGACGTCCGCCGCCGCCTCCGGCAAGGGGCTTGCCGGCTACGCTCCCGACGCCACCGGCAAGTGCAGCACCTGCTCGCAGACCTTTGCCAACGCCCAAGACTTTTACGAGCACTTGGACGACTGCGTGCTGCGCATCGTCCAGCAGGAAGACCCCGGCGAGGCCATCAACGCCGAGCGTCTGGCCGAGGTCGCCAACGACAAGAACGTCCACCAGACCCTGGAGAAGAACAACCTGCCCGTCACCACCACCCAGATTCCTCAGACCGAAGAGGAGTATGACGATGAGGACATGGGCGAGGATGAGGACGTCGATGACCTGGCCAGGGCCATCCGCCAGCCCCTGAGGAAGGGCACCAACAACCCCGTCAACGGCGTGCAAAAGTCTCGCGGCATCACCCACTCTCGGGGGGGAGTCCCGCTGTCTACCAAGGCTCGCGGTCGCAACAAGCGCCGCGACTATCCCTCCTCCTGGGGCTTCAACAAGGGCCAGATGACGATGAAGAAGCGCGTCATGGCCGTCTTTGACGGTCCCCGACGCCTCGCCAAGGATGACATGATGCTCTCTACCGAGCACGAGGTGCGCATCAAGCTCATGGACGGCAAGTCGTACGTTACCGACCTCGACGTCCAGACCCTGAAGCGCGCCGAGGGTTTCCACAACGCCTCCGACGAGGAGAAGGGTCCTTGGATCTCCGACGACCCGACACCGGAGCAGCTCAAGGAGATGCAGCGCATGCTGGATATCAACGCGTCCAGCCTGTAAGGTGAAGGGCTTTTCGGGGCTTCTTACACATCTACCTCTTCATCTTCTCCTGAATCGTTGAGACTTTTTGAACAAAAGAAACACTTGTGTTTTATATAAAGCATGGCGGGCGGCGTATGGAAATCTGTGATGGATCGCGGGGCAATTCGGGCCTCACTCGAAATGGGAACTTGGCACGCTAGGGCAGCGGAATATTTTTTTGGATTTGATACCCTGTTTTTTTTTTTTACATATATAATGTGTCGGACAACGATGATGGGCGCTACTCGGACTGGGATGGAACATGAGGGATCATCTATATAGGGAGGGATACAATGCATCTGCGGACATTTACCTCGGGAACGGTTTTTTAACTGAATATTGCTTTTTATCTTCACTTTTTATCTTCACTTTTCATCTTCATTCTCATTACTTTGACTGCTTTTGCTGTGTCATGTATGAAAACTCATCCTCAACGGGACTGGTAATGAATGGGATATTCGGGGGCATGTTATGAATAGGACGGACATGTGGAAGCGCGAACAGCTCTGACAATCGGGCAAATTGACTCTTTTGTGTAACATTACTGATGCATTTTGGTGGGCGCTGGAGTTGGGACTTTTGAGAACAAAAATAAAATTGAAATATGTAAGAAACATGATGGAATGTTGTAAGGGCTGAATGAAATGAATTACTAAAGCGTTTGGACTGTCATACTTTGTAGATGCCTCTGTTTTTCATCGTAAAGATAAGTACAAGTACTGTGCACTACCTAGTAGTATGCTGTAAAGGTACATGGCAATTTGTGTGGGTGGAGGCGACAAGGCAAAATTTCTCTGGCACCGAATGTCCACCCCACCTGGCCGTGAAGTACCATTTGCTTCAATCTTAAGACGACGAACCCATTGTGTGAGGCGTGTTGCTGTTGTGAAATAAAGTCATCATATTTTTTTATCAAGGTTCTTTTTATCATTAAACTGGTGATACTCCTTGCGTATCAGCGGCGGATACTGAGTGGCCTGTTGAAGGGTGCTTGGCTGAGGTTGTGATATTTCTATTGGGATTGACAAAACAATTGGGATATTGGTTGGTGATGAACGGGCTTTAACAAAATCGTCTTGTTACGGTATCTTATTCAAGATTGTTGAAGAGCTTGGGGACCAAAGACGTTGTACGCCTCCTCCTCAGCCGGTGAAGATCCAATATCAAGACGGCGACGTAACATTCGTCTTGAATCTACCTAATTATTCCGGACGACAACTTCAGTCTACACAACCTATACAGGCATCCGCCTGAAAAGAAAAAAAAAAAAGCAAATGGCCACCCTCACGGCCCGCATCTCCCTCAAGGGCGACGAGCCCGCCGGGCCGGAAGACTACCTCTCCACCTCCCTGGGCGTCATCTTCCCGGACGACGTGACCAACCAGCACGGCGACGCCGAGCACTCGCTCGTGTACGCGTCGCCCAAGCTGCCGCGGCCGCTGCTCATCGAGCTGGCCGATCCGGAGGGCGAGACGGACCGCCGCCTCTTCAGCCACTACCTGTGGAATGCGTCGCTGCTGCTCGCCGAGCTCATCGAGCGGGACTCCCTGGACGACGACGACGACGACGATGCCAAGAAGGCCCAGCAGGAGGCGGGCCTTGGCGCCGGCGTCAGCTTTGACGTTCGCGGCCTGGACGTCCTGGAGCTGGGCGCGGGCACGGCGCTGCCCAGCATGATGGCCGGCTTGCTCGGCGCCAGGAGCGTCGTCGTCACCGACTATCCCGCCCCGGCGGTGATGAAGACGCTGCGGGACAACGTCGCCCGCAACATCAAGCCGGAGCTGGCGCCCGAGGGCAAGTCTAGCCTCGTGACGTCTTCCATCCTCGTCGAGGGCCACGAATGGGGCGTCCTCGACAACAGCCCATCATCATCATCATCAGCAGGATCCTTCCCCGCCTCGCACGCCCACGCCGCGGACCGCCTCTTCGTCGCAGACTGCCTCTGGATGCCCTGGCAGCACGCCAACCTGCGGCGGTCCATCGACCACTTCCTCAAGCGGACGGCCGACGCGCGGGCATGGGTCGTCGCCGGCTTCCACACGGGACGGCCCAAGATGGCGGGCTTCTTTGACGCGCAGGCGCTGCGGGAGGATGCCGGCATGGAGGTGGAGCGTATCTGGGAGAGGGACTGCGACGGCGTCGAGAGGGAGTGGGACGAGACGAGGGAGGATGATATCACGGTGAGGAAGAGGTGGCTTGTCGTTGCGGTCCTGAAGAGGTGTGAGCACGCGATAGATGGATGAGTCTTCTTCTGTTTATTTCTGTTCTCTCTCTTTTTTTTTTTATTATGAAAATGGATGAGCTTCGATTTGGCCGACTAGCGTGAGCCATGTATATATATGAGGTGTGATTGTGGAACATCTGTTACATATAAGACTGATGACAGTTTCTTGTTTATTTGTTTGTTTGTTTATTCGCTGACTCTTCTTCCCATATTTTCCGGTTCATGTAGATCTCTATGTATTCAAGTCCCCTACTCTTCAAGTACACGTCCCAGTGCTTGTCCCATTTTCACCTTTTGGCCCTTCTCTACCGCCCATTCCCATCCCTTCTTTACCTGTCCGTCTGCTGACTTCAACACGGCTGGCGCCTCAAATACAAGCACAATCGTGCTACCGAGCTGGAACCCTCCCATCTCCTCGCCCCTCCTCAACGCATGCCCATGCAGCACTGGGCTTGCGCCTTCGTACGTTGCCTCTGCGAAGCCGAGATACGGCTCCCCGCGCTTGGCGGCTTCTTCGGCTGCCAGATCGGCGGCCGTGTCCGTCGTGAGGCTGTTGGTGCGGAGCTCGCGGTCAAAGTTGATCTTGATGGAGCCGACGTTGGTAGCGCCGACAGGAACATAGCTGAAGAATCCCCAGCGCCACCGGCCAAGGAGGACTACTCGCTCGTTGAGGGTGAAGAGGCCGGGTAAAGTGCGCTGTAGGTAAGGAGAGACGCTGAAGAGCTCACCGGCGAAGTGGCGTCTGCGCTCGACGACCCAGTTGGTGGGTGAGTGGAAGCGATGGTAGTCACCGGGGGCCAGATAGATGACCGTATAATAGAGCGCGGTGGATTTATCAGGCGACAACAAGTCGTACCACGGCTTTTCGCCTAGAGCGAGCTCTGCGCGAACTTCGGACACGGCATGAGGGGATGAAGCTTCGACCGATTCGTCGGTCACGGGCTTTTGAGGTTTGGCATCCGTAGATCCAGACAGGAGGTCAGGGAGCGTGTATGAGATGCCATTGACTCTGGCAAACTCCTCTTCCTGCTTGATGATTTCCTCGTCACTGGTAGATACTCCATGGCTTCGCTGAGGCGGACTGCGGGACTGGCCAGATACTCCACTGTAGATGCTGGAGGCGGGGGTGTGTTTTCCCAGCAGCGCGTCGATGCTGTAGGTCATGCCCTTGACCTGCTCGATATCTCCGCTCTCGATCTGGCCGAACTGGAGAACTTTGCCGTCGGAGGGGGAGAGGAGAGCACGAGGGTCTGGATCTAGTGGACGGACGCCAGGTTTGAGGGTTCGATAGAAGAAGGCTGCGAGGTTGGGGTATACATGTAGATCGGGTTCAGCCACTTCATCAAGGCTTTTCAGGATAAATCGAAATTAGCAAAGAACGGCTTCCTATAGGCTCTCATCGATGATCTGTAACAACTCACTTTACGCCAAAGATGAAAGAGTATAGCTTGAAGCCAGGCACTCGCAGATAGTACGGAATCGTCAACTCATTAAACTTCCCCCATAGTCGAGAGATGGCTTTGAGCGGCAGCGTCGACATGACTTGGACTTGCCTAGTATTCCTGTCTTAGCATTCATTGACCTTTACTCGGCATCGGGCTGAGAAGAGGAGAGAGAGAGAATGGAGGCTTGCTTACCATGGCCCGTCGGGGCGCACTTTGGGCCGTGGTCTTGGTGATCTTGCCCCGTCTCCTTGTTCTTCCCATTGCCTTTCCCTTTCTCTTGTCGAGACCTTGTAGAATTGTACCAGACCCAAGAAACCGATGCCTAAGCCGACGGGAATTTGATACCATGTGATTTTGCTGTTGCGCAGCGCCTCACCCAGTCTCTGAGAAAACTTGGGTCGTTTGCCCGAGTCGTGCGAGGAGAAGCTGCGCCCCGAAGATGGAAAGCGTCGAGCAAAACCTGCATTGGCTGTGATTGGACCGCTTCGCCGCCCGGCAGCAGCTCGCATCGAACATCTCGTACGCAGGGATGATGAGAATGGATGACCGTAGCCTCCGCCGTAGAGCAAGCGGCCGGCACCGATTCCGAGCGTGGCCATGGTGGGGGCGCGCGCCTCTAACCAAGGCCTTCCACTCGGCGAGAGGACTCAATTAGATGGTTTCGACAGGCATTGAGCGCAGGCAACGGCTATGCGCTCTGAAGCAATGGAGGTTCGTGAGGGTATATAGTAGCTAAGATGACGTAGCAAAAGTGCATGGCTGCGGGAGGGTTTGGTTGTGTACGGCGCAAACATCTGCCGAAGCCGATCGACTTTTGGGCCCCCGTGGCAGGTGGAGCCAGCGACCCGAGGCCGATATGCGCATACCTTCCGTTTTATGTGCGTACCTACCTACCTTACCTGTATCCTCTATACGAAAAAGCATGCGCATGCATGTACATGAGGCAGGTACGGAGTCTTATTCCGTGCTCCGTGCTTTGATCAACTGGTGTACTGGCATATGGTGTCGCACTTTATGCACCTTAAGATACCTTCATTAGTAAGGTACCTAAGGTAGGTATGGAGTAATACTTCTAAGCTCAATACTTGGTACTCACCTACCTAGTTTGGCACGATTATATAAACTGTCTTCATTTGGACTCGGTGGTTGTGCCGATGGTCGGGCCATGGGTAAAGATGCCAGATGTCCTCTGATTGCTACTGCTGTGCTACTTGGCTGCAGATGCCGCAGCCTAAAGTGCTCAACGACAATCAAATCGCCCACTCCCTTAATGAGGAGTATGAACTACTAAATACTGATTTAGGAATGTTCCTCACAGTAAAGGCGGAAAAAGACAATTTTCAAGCCATCTGTACTCCGTACCCAATCCTCCTCTCTCTGTGCGACTTCGTCATGTTCCTGTTGTCGTCCGGCTTCGCCCAATCCCGTGGCTCACCCGTTGTATGGCTCAAGCTGGGTCTGACGCGGTTCTTTACCTGCGCCCAAAAAGCTGTCAATTAAGGCCCCTGCATAGAAACTAGTCCCTATTGGCTACAGCATTTCATCATTTTCGAGAGAACCGCCGTTCCCATGTAACTGGTCTAGCTCAATACGCGGTGAATGGCCATATGTGCTGCTTCGCAACTCGATTGGTCGTATGTCTACCTCAGTAGTACAGAAGAAAACACTATCATTAAAAGCAAAAGGCTCAGGTAATTACTCCGTGCAAGCAACTTCGTAATCAAGGAGACGGTCAGACCTGATCGGATTCGCTTACAGACGTGACACCCCTCAGCCCGCATGGCGCTAAACTGCATTAGGGCCTCTGCTCAGGTGTTGCGGAACCAAGGTCCCGGCAGTACTAAGGTAGCAGTGGTAGTACGTACCTGAACACGCCTAAGCGTACCTTATGCTGAAAGCTGTCCGCAACGTTTTGAGACTCGCGAGCCTTTTGGTGCAATCTGGCAGCTCCAGTCTGATGGCCGCGGTTCTAGAAGGGGGGGACCTGCGATCGTTCCATCTTCCATCACTTCACCCCCCGAACTGAAGCTCTCACGCTTCCACTCCTTTCCCCGTCCCCCTTTTGTTGCTCGCCTCCTACATTTGTACGCCTGTTGCCTTTTCACGCCTCCTGTGGTCTCTGTCTTGTGTGTCTTCGCGCCAAACTCGCAAACAGAATCTATCCGATCCGATTCGATCCAGAAGCGGTTCCATCCCTACCTTCAGCTTGTCTGACATGACACAAGTGCACGCTTCTTCCTAGCCGGCGCCTTTTTTTTTTTTTTTCGACACGCGAGAAATTTGACAGCATTCCTCTCCCTCGAGCTCCCCTTCCATAACCCGGGTAGTATGCAACCTGTTATCCCGACATGACTTCGGAGCTGTCCAACCAAGCGGTCCAGGGCGCAGACCCTGCCACTCCCGACCAGCCCGTCGTTAATGTCCAGGTAGTATCGCCATCAGTCGGCGTGAACCGCCCCCTGCTGTTCCCCGGACTGCCGGCCGCCACGACGATTAAACAGCTGAAAGAGAGAATTCGGCAGAGCCTCCCCTTGCGACCGTCTGACGAGAACCAGCGGTTGATCTACCGTGGCCGAGCGCTTTTGCGCGATGGCGATAGTATGCTGGATATATTCGGCGCTGATGCAGTGCGTTTTCCCCAATACCTTCTTGTTGCCCATTCGGCTTGGTTCACCCCATCACAGTAGGAGGCGCTAACAAACTTACCACCTTGATAGCTTCATAGTCCCGACCAGCAGACGATTCATCTCGTCATACGAGATGCGGCCGATAGCGTATCTTCGACCCCGTCGTTCTTGTCCGGGACCCAGAGCCCAGCGGTAGGGAACCAAGCCCCCAACATTCTACGTCAGACGCCTCCGCATGCCTTTATGGGACCTTCTCCTCCAGCCTCCGGCATGACGAGGAGATCGATGCTGCAGCCAACGCAGGCCACTACTTTGCCTCAGCCTCGGGTGCCGTCACCGGCGCGCCCACACTCTCCGTCGCCGACTCATACACCCGAGCAGGCGGCTGCCTTTCAGCAACAACACCAAAGCATGACGCAGTGGTTGACGCAGATCCAGAGAGAAGCCATGGCCAGGATGGTGACCCAGAACCAACGTGGGAGAGCTCACATGGGCATGCGCGGCGTGGGCGACACCCCTCCGAACCATCCAAACTACGGGGGATATGCCTCAGATTCCAACAGCGGAAGAGCAAGCCCGGCCCCGACACACACCATCTACCGCGAGACTATCGGCCCCAACGGTCATAGCTATCATGTCGAGACCATACATAGGCCCGCTGGCTCTTCAGCTGCATCTGCGCCTCCTCACAGCGCTTTATCTCCAACCGAGGTTCACAATATCCTCCGCGGCGCAGACTCTAATAACCAGGCTCCTCCTTCTTCCTGGGAAAACGCGCTGCGCCAAAGCACTCTACGTCGAAGCGCGTCTAGTGCTTCGCTTCACGGCCGTGCGCTGGCCCAGCCTGGGGTCGCTGCATCTGTCTTTGCCAACGGTGGCTCTCGAGCTAGTAGCGGTCGAGCTACGCCAGATCTAGGCCTGAGATCAATGGCTGGTGCAATGAATGCTGCCTCCGCGTCTGCCCCCTCTCTTGTCCCATCCCAGCCGCGACAGGGTGTTGAGGTGTATATCTTGTCTTCTCCCGAGGGGCCCCGAGGCCTCGTGTTCAACAGTGCCGTGGCGGAGGCTTACTACACACCTAGACTGATGACGCAGCCCAGTCATTATCAGCTTCGAAATACGACTAGCTTCCCAAACTTGATGCAGACAATCCAGACGCAGACTAGGGATGGCGCCAATCAACAAGCTGCCCATATTGATGCAAGACAGCCTGCTCAGAGCCCCCAGCCCCCAGTACAGCGGGAGCAACAACAGCAGCAGCAAGCGCAGCCAAATCAACCCCCCCGCATTGTTCCTCTACATCATGGCAACCCTCCTGCTGCCGGGTTACCACCCTTGCTCATGCAAATGGCCCCTCACATCTGGCTAATCATCCGCCTAGCCTTGTTTGTGTGGTTCTTCACGTCTCCCAACTCAAGCTGGTCAAGGTGGTTGACCATCATTGCGCTTGCGCTTTTCATGTTTGTCCTTAGCACTGGGCTCTTGGCCGGGTTTGCCGAGCAGGCTTGGCGGCCGCTGGGCCGGCATCTCGAAAACGTCTTTCCCGCGGTAGACCCTGCACATGTTGGACAACAGGGAGGTAATGCTCGTGGCGGCGCTCCCAGAGGGGGACAAGACGGAACCCTCGATCCCGCTCAGGTAGCCGCGCGGCTGGTTGCTGAGCGTCGTGAGCGGGAATCTTGGCTGGCGGGGCAATTGAGGCGATTAGAGCGGGCTGGTCTCCTCTTTCTTGCCAGCATTGCACCCGGAGTTGCGGAGCGCCACATTGCAAACTTGGAAGCAGAAGCCAGAGCCCAAGAGACTCGACGCCGAGAAGCGGCAGCAGCGGCAACGGCAGCAGCAACAGCTGCAGCTGAAGCAGGGACCGCAGCAGATACAGCTGCTACTGGAAGCAATGCGCAGCGCGATGGCGAGACCGCGCCTGAAAGGGACGGACAGGAGCACTCACAGCAGCAGCAGCAGCAGCAGCAGCAGCAGCAGTCTTCTGGGCAGCAAAATGGACAGGACGACTACCAGGACACAGAAAGGGACAGGGCTATCCGGGAGGAAATCTCCGCCGCCTAAAGAGCATATGAATGATATGAGCATGGAACAGGAGGTGTAAATGATCTGACATTGCATTGGTGGAATGGATACAAGAATCAAAGATGAGAGTCACTGGCATATATAATTGTGGGTTTAGCGATTGTAGGATTTTGTCAGGAGTAAGGGCGTCAAAAAATAGTGTCTCGAGAAATTGAATTGCCCTCTTCCACACAAAAGGCACGCAGGCTCGGACCTTTCTATCAACATGCGGCAGCTATAGAAGAAGACTGTATATCTTGAGCACCCGTGAATCTGACGCCCAATGCCCGAACAGTTCTGATGCCGTTGGATAAGACCAATATTTTAGGTACTAGAAAATATGGTGATGATGACATGCTTATCAATCTGGAGTAGAGAGGCCAAAATAAGTACGTACTCTCCTGGTGTGCCTGCTTTAGCGGACCTCTTATCTTATCGGAGGTTTGACGTCTTTCCAAGCTCCAACAAACATCCCACCGGGGTCCTCTTAACAACGTAGCAACGAATCTGCCCAATCCCAAGGCACCATTCATACACTCTTCAGAGTAATTCTTTTTCCCCATATCATATAGACACTGTCTTTGATCGGGCTGGCCGCATAATCGTCATACAAAGGGGCACTATGAGTGGTGGCTGGAATACGAGTAAGCGATTAGCCAGCGGTCTTCCTTGACACTGAAAAGAAGCGTCGTAGCTGACGGGAAGTTTTCTCTTGCAGTCGAGTCTGATGCAGTAATGTCCACCGCCCCGTCTGCCTCTCCGAAAATAGAATATACGTACTAAATCTCTTTCCCCAATTCCAGGGCGTCTTTACCTCGCTCATCGAAAACCTCGGCGTCAAAAATGTCCAGTTCGAAGAGCTTCTCACCCTCGACCCTTCCGAGCTTCTGACCCTCCAGCCGCTATACGGCGTCATCTTCCTGTTCAAGTACCCCACCGACCGACCTTATGCGACGCCCGACGGCCCGCAAGATGGCCGTTTTGACCACGAGGCCTCTGAGAGCATCTTCTTCGCGGCGCAGACGATCCAGAACGCCTGTGCGACGCAGGCCCTGCTGAGCGTCCTGATGAACAAGACGGACGAGGTGGACATTGGCCCGCAGATGAAGGACTTTAGGGACTTTACCATGGTCCTGCCGCCCGAGTTCCGCGGCGAGGCGCTGAGCAACTCGGACCTCATCCGCGAAGTGCACAACAGCTTCGCCCGGAGCAGCCCCTTTGCCGACGAGACGCAGAGGACGGGCGAGCCGGAGGACGTGTTCCACTTCATTGCCTACGTGCCCATCAACGGCACGCTGTACGAGCTGGACGGCCTGCAGCCCGCGCCCATCGCCCACGGGCCTTGCACGACGGAGGATTTTCCCCTCAAAGTAGTGGACGTGCTGCAGAGGCGCATCGCCCGCTATGACGCCACGGAGATTCGTTTCAACTTGCTGGCCATGTGTCGCGATCTGCGCATCAAAGCGCAGGAGTTTGGCGACGTCGAGCTCTTGGAGCGGGAGCAGCGCAAGAGGAAGGACTGGCAGTTTGAGAACGCGCTGCGGAGACACAACTTTGTCGGCTTCGCGGGAGAGGTACTGAAGAAGGTTGTGGAGAAGAAGCTCGATGCCGGCGGCGAGGCGGAGGTGCAGAAGTGGGTGGATGAGGCGCTGGAAAGAAGGAGAGCGGCGGAGAGGGCCATGGGTGCGAGGGGAGGCGATGTCGACATGAGTGGATAAGTCATTGTTGGTTGTGGTTAAGACCTATGATACTGAAGCAAGAAAATATACCCTGGTCTGTCATTGAAAAGCTTGAAATAAAGATGGATTGGCATTGTTTCGCTTTCATTCATCGTTCGGTCATTACGATTCGTGTAGATGGGATGAAGTAAGAACAAGCGATTTTCTCAAAAGTCGACATGTTAAATAACTACAAGAAGCTAGCTAATGTGCAAATCAAAGCTGCATCTAGAAAAGCAAATCCAGGTCGACATTGTTCTCTCATTAGTCTTTTCACTCATTTTCTCATCACTGGTCTTCTCGATTTGTCGTTTTCATCTTGCATATCATGAAAGAGTCCCTGACTAGTGGAGCATCATCAACGGGCAAAGCCCTTAAATGGAGGTAGTCGATAGTGATGATCGTCATCGTTTTCGTCAGGTCGTAGAGTAGACTGCTCTGCCATCGCTATGGAACCATCCTTAATGGCAGGATCATCCAGATGGCTCTGCTGGATGTCAAATTCTCTCTGCCTCTCTTCTTCGGCGGGGCTAGACGGGGCGGTGTTGTTGTCACCACTGGAAGAAGGCGAAGTGTGGTGCTTCTCCCGCCTCATGGCTCTGACGAACCACGGTGCGCGACCGGAGCCCTTCCAGGTCCAGTACTCCTTGAGATCGTATTCGCGGGGCTCAATGCGGTTGTTTGATAGAAAGACAACGAGGCCGATGAGGCCGTTGAGGGTTGTGTAGACGAAGAGGCCACTGTTAAGGGGGGGAAAAGAGATCAATATTGTAACTTTCCAAGTAAAGTGTCATGCTGAGGACGGAGGCACAAGACTTACGCAATCAGGCCGTATGCGACGCTGTAGCTGAAGGGGATAAAAGTCATAACAACGAATGAGGGCAACACGTCGCCGATATAGCGCCAATTGACTTGTGTGATTTGGCGAATCATCATGCATCCGACCTTGGATAGCGGCGTTGAATGTCAGTACAGAGCGATCTTGTATTCCAAACAATGCCATGAGTAAGAATGGGAGAATCTAAACTTTACCAGGATAAGAGTACAGCCTGTGGCCCAAGGCGGGATAGAAGCAAATATAGGAGCAAAGAAGATGGAGATGATAAAACACAGGCCCGCCACCACAGCTGTCAGGCCAGTGCGTCCTCCCTCCGCAATGCCCGCACCGCTCTCAATGAATGCTGTAACAGGGGAGCAACCAAATAGAGCTCCAATAGAAATGAATGCAGCATCGGTGCAGTAAGCGATGGTTGAGCGAGGAAAATCTCCATCTTTGGGATTCACAACTCCGCAGAAGCGGACCATTGAGTATAGAGTGGCGGTGGCATCAATTATATCAACGTAAAGGAACGTGAAGAGAGCGAGAATAAAATGAGAGGCATTGGTAGAGGCGAGACTCCAGTCAAGCTGGTTGATGGTTTTCGACAGAGGGTGCCAGGCCACTATTTGCTTGAAGAACGAGAAGCGAGAGTCGCCCTCAGGGGTATCAGGAAAGTAGGTGAAAGGAGTGTTGCGACTACGATAAAAAAAAACATCATAGTCAGCAAAAAAAAGATCCATTGCATGCAAAGATGCCATGTACTTACGGCCAGGAAATGATGGATACGAGAGCGATGCCGATGACGAGGGCGTACTTGACCCTGAAAGCCATCAGAAAGGCTGTCACAATGCCACCACAAAAGATGGCAAGCCACATCTAAGAACACATCAATGATTCCTCGTATCCCCAATTGTTTGCGTTATTTGATATGAAACAGACTTACTGTTGGATTCGACATCTGCCCTTCATCACAACCACCTGTCACTGCGTTGATCTTGTCAATGGGACAACCTCCTAGAGCCAGAGGCGTTGATATGCCGCCGCCTGTGATTGCTCCAATACCAGACGTGTAGGAAAGTCCAATTTCTGTCAGGAAAAAGCCGATGCCGACTCCAGTAGCGGTCTTGATGGTGGCAGGGATGAGCTTGACCAGCCACTGGCGCATACCTGTTAGGGCGAGGAACATGAAGATGAGGCCTTCAAAGAAGACGGCAGTGAGAGCGGTGCGGTAAGAGACGGATCCACTGCCGTTACTGCCGACAACCTGGACGATGAGATGACTTCTCAGTGACTGCAAGAAGAAGAGTACAACGACAAAAGAGGCATACCTGGTAGGCGAAGTAAGCGTTGAGGCCCATGCCTGGACTGAGAGCTTCTTTTTTAGCAATATGATACTCTGAATCAGTCTTTGATGATAACTCACGCGAGAGCGACCGGGAGATTGGTCAATAGTCCGAAAAAGAAAGAGGCGATTCCCGCGAGGGCTGCCGTAGCAGTGATTAAGTCCCTGCGAACCTCTGTCGGGAGTTAGATAGTGAAGCGCAATAACAAGATAAAGTAGTGAGAGGCTTCCAGATTCACCTTCTTTACAAGCGACATATTCCGGAAGGGTATCGCATTGAAATCGGTTTGTCAGATCGCAGTCGCAAGTTCCGCCAGTCTGTGAGAGAATCGAAGCCTTTTTGTTTTCGTTAGTATCTGTAGCTCTTAGATGATCCACTCGTCATTTCAGTTGATGAAGAAGCCACAGACATTGACGGCGATAATGTACGCCATAGTAGCAAAAGTTGTCAATCCGGCCTGAACCTCTCTAAAGACGCTTGTACCCTCGATTTCGTCGGGCTGGCGAGATGATTAGCATTCTAAAGCCCCTCATCACATGTGGAATTTTCTCTCTTTCTTTCTCCAGATGAGATAGGGTCATGCTTACATGTCCTGTTCCAGCGAGCCTGAACAGCCGCCCAAAGAGAGAGCTGCTCAACCATTTATCAACAAGATCGGCAAAGTCCCGAAAACCGCAGAGTCTGGACCGGCCAACCGGGGGTACTGAAGGTAGCCTTGGTGAGAGTAGTCTTGGATCAGGTGTTCCAGATTCCTGCCTTTCTTTTGGCTGAACCATGGGAGACTCCATCGTGGATAGAGATTAAGGAAAGAAGGTCGATGATGCACCAAACGAGAATTTTCTGTCAGAAATCAGCAGACGGATCGTAATTGGGAATGTTATAATTGAAGAAAGAAGATTAATGAGGTCACTATGAAGGGTATTCACAGTGATGACCGAAGGAAGGAAAGCGAGCTGTTGCAGAAAGGTAACAGGACGAATAATGTTGAGGATATTCGCCAAGGGTGAAATTTTCGAAGCTGTGTTTGTGGGAATTGCTGCAGAATACCTCACAGAAACCCTGGGGGCCTGACCGGCCGATACCTCATTCTGGATCAAGAAAGTTACTGTGGCTGGTGGTGTAGCAGCTGGCCTGCCAGCTGGCATCACACTCACTATAGTCCGGATGAAATGGCTTAAGCAAGGATGAATATACCAAATCAATTCAGGTAGGTAGACAAACCAAGCCGCAGATCAGTCTCTACAGCCTCTGCAATGGCCACGCGCATTTCATGACACCACTAGGGTTTCCAAGAACATGTCGAGTCCATCTATCTATCCGTGTTTGTACGAGATGAGACAACAACGATGAAGCTAAAGACGGTAATGCCTTACTGCACGCGCTTTTCTGCTGTGTTAGCGTCACATTGCGGTTGAGAGCCTGCCGAGCTGGTGCTATTCTGCAAGCCTCTTCCTACCGTTGTACACTCATAGACTTCTTCTCCCAATCAACTACACGAAAGACTATGCGAGATGCGTCGAGTTCGGTATCGCGAGGGATGTGCCGATGCCGACCTTCGCCCCCAGCCAATCTCTATTGATCTGGCCGGTAGCCGAGGGCACCGATGTGATACAGATGATACAGAGGCAGCCACGATCATGGGTAAGGTAGGTTGCACCGAAACTGATAGTGCATGATGGAACTCGACGGTTAATTCTTGATATGGCTGAAATTAGCATGAAGCAACAAGTTGATAGAGCCAAATGGCCAACATATTAAGCGCCCAATGTATGCTTGGCGTGGCGTGGGACCTGAGAGGGAAATCAGAAGCAAGTTGAACCTTTGATTACACAAACACTTAGCCTGCTCCACGCTGTATTTCAGTCGCGCCCAAGGATCATAATTTCCTGCGTTGCATTTCTTCGCAGTGAATGCTGACGAGCTGAACGAGTCACTTAATTCTCAATCTATGCCGCTAGCCGAGCCTCCTGTACGACGGGTCGGTCTGATATCCAGCTGGCTCAAGTCTTCAACTCGAAGTGTTGTATAATAAAGAGTGAGACATCCCTTAACAGCAGCCGCTGCTTATCGCCCTTCTAGTAAAAGGGCCTGACTTAGCCATTATCGACATCGTTGAATGTTGGAATTCTTAGCTGAAAGTAACACTTGTTCGTTCCATTGTAGGCACGTTCGGAACATAAAGCCATCAAGTAGCATATACCTCACCACCACGGGCTACTAGGCAAGCAAGAAAGAGGAGCAGGGTTTAGATTGGCCCGGCGCCTCATCTCCATACGGAGAGAGTTTCCCATTCATCCTGGTGCTGAACCGATCCCGTGATGCTGCTCGCGAGTCCCACGCGGCGTGAATTTATGGTGGTTGCAGTAATAGAAATCGTTAGGGAAGAATAAAGTGACGACGAGCATCTGTGTAACTGGAGAGGTCATCAAGTCAACCAGTTGTTAGGCTGCAGAAGTAAGATCCCTCTCGTGGTGATCATCATGTCATCAGTTGTCGCTGCTAGCTACCTTTCTGTTGACTTGTTATTCCACATCATTGCTCGCATTCGTATCAGTCTGGAATCTCTGTGTCTCCAGGAAGAGTTTTCATACACAAAAGCTCCTCGTATCTCTTCACTCTTGATTTTCCGATTATCGCCAGCTGATCACCACGGCGCGGGAACGTGCATATTCCGTGTGCACCCTCCTGCACCTGGCCTCCCCTCGGTCGAGGTGTACTCGAGCTGCCGCAAGGTTGAGGACCGCTGAGCAGTCATACTGGCCTAAGTTGGCATCTCTGGCTTCTTTGATAACACCTGCTCTCTCGTTCGATTTTTCCACTGCCTCCTGGCTATATTCAGCAGTGGCAGATTGAACCTCTGTCTTTATTGCGGTAATGCTCTTCTTCTGCCGTCCAAGCCTCTGTAGCATCTGCACTTGCCTGTTTGTTGCAGCAGAGTATGACGTTCTGTAACCTCTGAATTCGACGAATCACAGCGCGTCTGTGTATAATCTGTTTTATTTTTTATACCTTAAAACCCAGAATTCAAAACGGTTCAAGGTAGCAGCCACTTTCCAGATCGGAGTCCCACAATGCGAGCTATCTAATATTTCCTCAGTCAGCCTCAACAATCGCACCAGCTTCTTCATGTCAGTGAGAAATTGACGCGGCCAACCTTAGCTTCTTCAACGGCTTCCTTTCTCGCTATTGTGATACCCACTCAGCTTGCTACGTTACTGCCGCTGCATCAGATAGGACCAGAGATAACCTCCCCCCCCCCATACCTATACCGAAGTCAGCGGGAGTTGCGTTGCTCTTGAAACGACGACAGATTCTCCTTCGTCTCTCTTTCTCTTAATCTCCTCTTGGTTACAGGAAGCCATCGCCATGTGGGATGTGATTTGGACTGACCCTAAGAAGGAGCTCGTGGGCGAGCACCGAGCGCGAAAAGAGAAGGAAGAGTCTCAGGAGGACAACCAAAGCCAACAGCGGCGACGTTCAACATCCACAGCCAGCTCACGCTGGTCAGCCGATTCTCCATTCGCCATCTTCCGCAATAGAGGCTTAAGGAGGGTCAATATGTCTTCTCCCACTGCGCAGATGGCATCATCCACTTCATCAAGAGCTGAGTCTCAAAGCCTAACATCCTCTGATTGCTCACCCTTATCGAGAACCTTTGACCATGGAAGTCATCGAAGCTCTAAACGGGTGTCTGCCAGCTTTTTTGAGCGGCTCGCCAACCTCGAAGGCTTCTTAAATACCAGCCCAATGAGTTTTGAGAAGAATATTAACTCGGATGGGAAGTTACCCGCACAGTCAGTGGCTGATGGTAAGAAGCATATTCGCGTCTTCCTATGACTTCGTACATTGCTGATGCCTTCACCTGGGGCAGATGCCAATTTTCCAACACAGCTAGTGGCAGACCTCACGGTAGTCGATTCGATATCCGATGTTGTGACAGAGACCAACGTCATGAAGACTCAGATGCAGATTTTCGGACAAGATCCCCCGAAGTCGACAGTCAAGCAAGAAGCTGGCCGAATTCTCCCGTCTAAAGAGGATAGAAATGATTCAGTCGCTCCTGACGCTTTAATGCCAGCAAATCAACTCAACAGCCCGTCGACACCGCCTTCCAAGAAGTCAGTAACGACCGATCTAACAGTTGTCTTTTCCTTCCTCCACAAATCATTTCTTGTATTTGTATTTCCGTGCCCTTTTGTTGACTTCATTCATCTCCCTGTCTTGTTCGTTTGGTACGCAACATATGATAGTCATACATAGAGCTAACTTTTTAGTGGAAGATCATCACTGCCATCCTCTTCTTCACCTCCTACGGTAAATCAAGGAGGTGGGTCACCGGCTGCTCTCGAACGAAGGATAGAAATACCATTTCCTCAAGCAAGATCCAATCTGCAAATGTCCATCGCACACAACGATCCCGAGGCATGGAAGCCTGTAGACCAGTGGGATCCTATTTCGGATGAGTCTAATGAATCTACTGAATCTGATAGGCCTCTTCTTTCTGGAGAGCCTGAGCCTAATTTCTCAGCACCACCAGGAGATAATGCCTTTCATTCGATCCACGAGGTGGTGGTCCGCATGGCCAGTTCTAGACCACAAGAAATCCTGTCTACGATAGAGAAACTATGGAAGGATTTTGCTAAGAAAGATGTCCCTTTCCTACTAGGCAACAGCCCGGAGGTGGAGGATATACGGCGGTGGATGCTTTCAACTATGATCCATATGGATCACGTTCCCACCTCAGACAAAAGAGTAGTTCCTCGCAGAGTGTCACCTCTGACGGCGCGCATGATGCTGTCTCTCTACGACTCAGCCGGTAAGTACAGCATATGACATCGTCGTGCACCTAAGGGCAACCTTACTCAACCCTCTACTTGATACAGCCACAGTTGCCTATCTAGCAGCGCTTCAGCCAACGAAGCAAATATACCATTTATCACAATATCCCACACCTCGCGAGAAACTATACGCAAACGTAAGGGTCATTACTGTTCCAGAGGTATCGCCAACAGACTGGCCGGTAGCTCCTCGGATTTATGAATCGGTTCATTCTCTCAGACTACCGTCTCTTTGCCCCTCAGCCATCTTGCCCGGGATGCTTAGTAGGGTCTACAAATGCTTGAAGATTAGGGGTTGCCTTCAGCTGATCCTCATTGACCCGCTTCCCCGTGCCGGTACAGTGGGAAGAAAGCTGAGGTCGTGGATAGAGGAAAATCTTCTTCGAAATTTGGCAAAACAAGCCCGATGTATGAGCCCCAGCGCGGAGTTTCCAGCTCTCCTTGCCGCAGCTAGCCTCCGCGGTAACGGCAGTAGTCTTACAACGACGAAGTTTTATGCTATCCCCGACAGTGCAAAGCACAGGGATGCAGATCCGACTCAGGATTCAGATGCTCCAGAAGATATGGCACAAGCAGAGAATGAAGCGAAAGCCCAGGTCAGAAGTCTGGTTGGGCGAATGCTTTGGGTGGAGGTATGGGGTCCGTACGTCACCAGTAACAAGTGGTGGTGGGACGATCCAGAATACGTCGCCGAATGCCTTGAGCAGGGAACGTTTTGGGAATACCACGTCGTAAAGGGAGTAAAGGGGGAGCAGATCCCGACAAAGACGGGTTAGAACTGCTGCCGCTCACTGACGGAGTAGATGCTAATGGATAGTTCTGGCTCAATTTGGCTGGTTGGCTAGCTGAGAATGGTCTTGTTTTGTCCTCACTTTCGGCTTTCCTCTCACTCGCCTAGCTTGCCCGCCAGAGGATCGTTTTTCTTTGCTTTTTCAACTGACAGCTCTTGGCATTGAGCTATGGGTCTTTGACAGTCATGCCCACATGGGAGGCGGGGATGTCTCTTCAATTTTTTTTCTTTTTTTCCTTTTTCTTTCGACTTTATTATGAGGCGCCGCCACGCCTAGGATACTCGAGCAGGGAGCCTGCTGCCTACTAGTGCTATCAGTATTTTGGGACACTATTCCTGTTGGACCCTCTGGTGCTGACGAAGATTAGCGTGGAAACGCCCATCCTCTCTTGGGCGCTTTTTGATTTGAGTGGGAAGCTCTCGACTAGGGTAGGCAGCCAATTTCTATGACTAGCTCAGCGGAGTCGACTCAGTGATTACGGTATTACTCCGTACTCCGTATTGCAACCTACTTGGTAGCAGTGAACTTGTCGCTTGGTAGATCCAGGGTTACATATGGAGAAGTGGAACAAGCAGGGGAACCAGGCTTCGCTCGCGATCAACAGGACGATTCTGCATACGTAACAGGGGCAAAGTTGTTGAAGAAAATTTGATCTGATGCTACCCCAGCAGGGGGGACAAGGGTTTTCTGTCACGTATCATATCGAAGCAGCAACCGAAACATGTTCCGTACTCTCCGGCGTATCATCACGAATGTCGCCTTTGGAAATCGCCGTGATTTGCTCTGTCCTCCCCAGTGCATAGATACGAGAGCACCGCGATATGTCGGTGGCCAAGAGATTTTGCTCCTTACGCCACAAAGAGCCGCTTCTTAGTGGCCTTTGTGCTCTAAAGCTAATGAACTCTCTCCCAACGCCACACTGTAGATCATCTGTGTTCCAAGAGCGACGCCACGCGCAAGCTGTTTAGGAGGAAATTCTCCGCACGTTTGCTTTCCCCGTTCCTTGCTAGTCAGAGAGATAGCTCCTCGCAACTTGCGACGACTGAGTACTAGCAGCAAGCAAGTAGTAGCTCAGGTTAGCAGCAGTTCGTCGCCTGTGCAAGGATGAGGGAAGAATCCCTCTCTTTCTCTTTTCTTCTTCAGCCGCCAGTTGGCGGCTCATTGTGCCTAAATTGTTACCCGATGCGCCGTTGTTTCGCCAGCCGGGGAGCCTAGGCCGCTTTTGAGGTCCGCCGACCAACGCTTCGTTCGTGTTTCTGTCCCCTTTGCGTGCCCTACCCCCCCTGGATGGCCAATGCGCCGACGGTTGGGGCCGGAGAGGGTTCCGCTTGTGGGATGGGTGAGGCAAAGCTCTGTTGGCTTGGCTCGGTCTCTTTTTTTTTTCTGTTTCTTCTGTTGGTTTTTTTTTCCAACAGCTAACGAGAACTGGTGTGGAAGGGAGGGTGGGCGACGTGGAGAGCCTTATCGTGAGCTGAGCGCTTGGTGTCCGAAAAGGATTCGTTCTAGAAGAAAGGTGCAAAACTCTATTCACTGTGGCTGAAGTTGATCAGCGGTCTTCAACTTTGAGAGCTATATTGAGAGCACACGAAAAAAAAGAAAAAAACAATTATAATCAAGAGCCACTGCCAAGCTTGTCAACAACCGACACCTCAGCCCTATGTCGAATAAGTCACTAGCTTACCTTGGGGCTTACTTTTGGATGGGACCCTAAATTCATGACTCCGCGGTGATATAATTAGTGTACTCCGTACGGGGAACGGAGAATGGAGTACTGCGACGAAGCGCAATTTTCTTATGCCCGTTTGCTTTGCCCCCCCCCCCCCCTTGTATTCCCAAACATCGTTTTGGCGTCTTTTTTTTTCCGCTCTTAGCTGTGCTGTAATGCGACACGTATGCAGGGGAAACCTAATGCGTGAGAAATAGGCTCAATGCACCGTTAATTTGCCCTATTTTTTTGTGTGCTGATTCAAACGTCGTCTATTCCTGACGTTTCCTAGAAAGGACATAACATTTTTGTTAAAAGAGGAGCAGCGGACAAGGGGACAATCAACTTTGTTCTTGGCAGCGTTCCGTCACTTCCAGTTGGCCAGGGGTGGTGACATGAAAGCTCGCATCAGATAACTAGTGATCACCGTGCATATGTATGCACGTCGTCAGGAGCAAGCACTTATCGCTCTCCCCAAGTGTCGCCCAGGCACAAATCCTACTCGCTGCGAAGATGAAAGAGCCTGCAGCATTCAGGGCGGGTTCCTGAATGCTACCCCTCATGCATCACGCATGTCGAGCCTAGGCCTCCTCTAGCGTCGATGGAGAAGAGGGGGGGAAGAGACCCAAAATCTGGATTGTATTGAGGCCCATAGGAATCGTTCCCCGAATGTAACCAAGGTGCTCTGGGACGGTATCGTAGTAAGTAGCATGGAGATTTCACATCCTTACGATAATAGACCTAGTGTTGCGAACTCGTTCTGCAATTGGGACCTAACATGTGAGAGCCGTTTTACACTGATAGCACGATTTTCAAGCATTGTCCTGCTTGAAGTGATGCCTAGGTAGCTTGTTTGGAAAAAAAGAATGAGAGAGTTGGTGAATACAGCTCATTTCAACTCTGTAGTATTGATATAGTCATAATAAAGTCCTGGGTATCTTTCCGCCGTTTTCCAAGTCGCAATGGCGCCGCCGTCCTAAAATACCTCAGAAACTCATCATCCCTTGCCGTCATAACAAAATAGATAAAGAGAGAAGATATTGAATCGTGAGAAGTGAATGACGCTGATCCACCAAAGCAACACGCTTGGCGAAAGAAAAAAAAAATTAAATGATATACTGGCAGTAGTAACAACCTATTCCTCCCGTTTCTCGTGGTTAAGTGCTTGACCGTTCATCTGCTGAATGAGCATCGGCTGAGTGAGCATCTGCCGAATGAGTGCGGCTGTTCGCCAATTCCGTCATACTCTCGGAATCAAGTCCTTTGGTCCTGTTTCCTGGCCTAAACTGGCTTATGCGTCGGCTATGGCGGCTGGCGCTTTCGTCTTGTGGTCCCATTCCCCCAACGAGTTCCATCACCTCTGGCCGCTTACCACTTCGCAAATCCTCCCAAAAGGTCTTGCAAGCACCCCAAGATGTCACGGCGTAGATGAGAGAATTCCAGAAACCCTGCAGTGGAAGCACGAATGCGCTCATAATCTCAAGCGGCGGGTTGATTTGTTGCTGGTTAACAACGGAGTAGACTCGGTTGGCGCTCGATGGAATCCAAGTGATGAGAAGTGCGGTAAAGAAAAGAAGCGAACATTTAGCATACGCCCATGCTGCGTTGTTAATCTCGTAGTTTCGTCTCCGAGCATTCGGCGGGCGGTTTGATCTTCCAAGTCTCCTCTTCTTAACAGCCTCGGTGTCGACTACCGGAGGGGGTGGAACTTTGTCATCTGCGGCTGCAGTAGCAGCTGATATATGTACTGAGTAGTTGGGAGAACGACTGTCTGACTCCGCAATGGACGGACGATGGCCGGGAGTGAGTCCTCCTGTCACAGCGTCCGAGGTAGTTACCGTCACTTCGGTCGTCCTGAGGGTGGTGATAACGTCGATTGATGATAAGCCTTCTGATGAGTGGAAGTCATTGAGTTGTTTGTGCTTCTCATAGATGGTTCGGCCTGCTCGAATATAAATGAAGAACGTAGCGAAGATAACGACCCTAGATCGAAGTTAGGAAAGAAGCTTCATCTTAACCCTCTTGAAGTACTTACCAAACAGGACCGTAAAACGTTGCGATACGGAAAATATCCCATTCAGTTGTGATCCAGCACCACAAGGTAGCGTTACCATATGCTCTATAGCCGTCTTTGTTCTTGAGGAAGATATATGCGATAGCGGGAATGAAAGGAATGCCGTAGCACAACAGTAAGTATGGAATTTCCATTCGTCGCAGCTTTCTAGCATCATATTTGTGGTAGAACGTGAGATAGACGTTAAATGCCATGGCTAGTGTCCAATAGGCATCCGCAGGCATGAACCTGAGAGTTGTAAGTTGAGGTTATGGCAATCGAGTTGGGAGAACATGAGTCAACATACATCTGAACGAGGAATCCCTGAAACTGACATGCGGCGGAATTCTCTTGGTCGACATAGCTGCGGGAGATGAGCGTGGCCACATTGGTCATCATGTTGCCAAACGAGGCATAAAACACAAGTCTGTTAATTGGCTTGTGGAACGAGCTGGAAGCACAGAATGTGATGATTATGAACAGACATCCCAACAGAGAAACAACCGAACAGCCTCGTTCAATGTCGCTGATAACGTTCAGCTGACGCTGAGAGAGGCCACCGTTCGTCGACATGTTGACAATGGAGACGAAAGGTGCAAGTTCAAGAACGTAAGTGAATGATTTTCGAAAAAAAGACCACCGTCCGGCATTAGACGTCTTGAGTTGAGAGAGAGGTGCCGGCAACTCCGGTCCTCGAAGAACAAGAAGAAAATGTCAACTCCAAAGTGAAGAAGGACTGCCAGCTTTTCCAAAGGGGGTCTTGGTATTAGTATTTGTATAGATGTACTTTCATGTAGGAGTGAACCAGGGCTTATGCTGGAGATAAATGTTTACCCAACGATTGATGGCAGGGGTCGGTAGGGAGGGGGTTATGAGGATAGCAGTTTGTATGTATTGCCGCCAAATCTGGTAGCCAGTCCAAGCTTGCAGATCCTAACAAAACAGTGCGGCGGAGAATACTTTCTAGTTGGACCTGCATACAGGGGGGTCGAACTCGCGTACTAATAGGTCAAGCCAAACTCCCCCGATGTAGCATCAGATCAACGTAGTGAACTAGTAGTTCGCCGCAAGCCTCACGGACCATGTGCCAGCACCAGAAGCATGGGCGAGACCAAAAGATGATTTAGAAACAAGAAGGGCATTCGGCTGGAAACTCCTCGTCTCAGAATGCCTGCCACTGAGTGAGTGGGGACCCAGAATGGCCGGGCATGGTAAGTATTATGGGGTAAGGGACGGTGACCTTGACTGCAGCAATACGAACCAACGGACAAAGATGGATATGTCTTTGGTGCGGGAATGGTACAAGCAGTAGTAAGTCCACGGTAAGAACTTTAGTGACACAGTGGCTGGGCTACCAAGCCGTAGCAGGGGAGGGCCGAGACGGCGGAACCGAATCAAAGACCGCCGAATGGAGAATAACACAGAGAAGCCGGAGATTGAGTCCAATATCATGCATAGTGTGTGGGTGGATTAGGCGGGCGGAGGGATGCGAGTGGAGATGCGATAATACAACCGTCGTCGAAGCGAGGTACAAGCGGCCATGAACTTGATCAATACTAGAATTAGTCTGCAGAGCCATTCTGGTTAGTCCACGCAAGGTACGTACAAACAGGGCAAGGCGTTTGGCCTGGGCTAGCATGGGGAGCAATAGTGAATCAAGTCGTTTGCGCATGCCTAAGCAGCTCAACGGACTTTAATTATGAATTTTTTCTGTTTGGAAAGTCAAGGGGCGGTCTGTCTGTAGAGTGTCAATAAAGAAAAGGTAGACTGGATTTGGCCTCCACATCCGAGCGTTCTGGGGGGGCGCTCTAAGTTCCCGATGTATGGGGACTTGGCGGCAAAGCTATATCGAACAAGGAGATATTAAAACAAACAAAAGAATAAGAAGAAACGAGATGGAAAGCAAGGCAGGCTTGAAGCAAACGAAGCTGGAAACAGCGGTGGCTGTTGGAACGCTCAACAGATGTCATTATTTCCTTTTTGCCAAAATACCGTAATGAATCTGCATGGCGCCTACCTGTACACTTGCCCGTCGCGGCGGTGCCAGCGGTGCCATTGTGCAACGCCCTGTTGAGGTTACCAAATAATTACTTGCTAGGACGGATTTGGCGGACTCCCCATATTATACCGACGACCAGGGCCAGGGACTAGCGCCACTGCAGAGTCATGAACCATGAAGCCCAGAGACACGATGCGTTCTGGACAGGCATTTGAGATTCGTCTCCACAGGCCTAGTTTCGCATAAGGCTAGCTGGTGCTGCCTAGCAGTAGACCGTTTTCCAATAGTGACGATATCAGAGAACATGTTCGGTATTTGATCTGCGAAATAATGCGGAGAATAGACGCCAGAGACGAGGTTTCCCAAGTCTAGATGTCCATCTGAAACAGTGATATTCAGGCAATAAAGTCGAATCTCTCTCGTTATGTCTTTTGAGGTTCTGTCAAAGGACTCTCGACATATTCCACGAGGACGGCGATGCGTCGACGAGGGTATTGGTCGTTATCGGCTAATAGAGTCTTGAGGCGCTGCCAATCAAGGCACAGAGCACTGATCTCGGGAGGGAGTGATCGACTCCGGCTAGCGACACTTGGTCGGCGAAGCCAGTTGCCGCTGACAGATGCAAGAAGCAAATTGAATCTGATATTTGACCATGGTGTCTGTACCTGCAGAAGCTGTCCCTGTCAAGCAGCAGAGAACACCTAAACCCCGCCCTTGCTCTAGCGGTGTCCAAAGCCTACTGCTCCGCACCTAATAGATGGTTTGTATGTGTCAGCAATGCCAATAGTATTCAGCTTGTCTTGAAGAGGGCAAGCAATATTTACTTTGTTCTCGTCTTCCTGCTCTAAAGGGACAGACCCCTCGTCGGCTTCCCGCGGTGAGCGCAGCAGGCCGCCCGCAGCGGGTCATAGAACGTCGCGTGGAGGCGGCCCTAGTTTGCAATCGTCAACGCTAAGCGTGGCAACATCTGCCGCCGGAGAGCTAGGTAGTAGCCGGGTTTGCCAAGACGCTTCAGCGGCATTGAAGTTGAATGTCTTATGCTGAACAGGTGAGGCTTGGTTCCTTTTTTCTTCCTTTTGATAGGCATCTTATAATATCGCCTACTCCGCACTGCGGGTGTAAGTCATGAGCCGCAGGCAAGAGCGAGCCACGCGACCGTTCCTTCCGCGCGGCTCTCGGACCGTTTCTTTCCCCGTGCTTTCCTCGCTCGCTATCCTTCACTTGGGCCAATAATTCCAAACCACCTGCAGAGTCAGCTTCATCAATGAGTACTGCGTATACGTTGGTGCTTTACTCGCACCAGCTTGACAGCGCGATGCGGTTAACCCTCTAGCTGCCTGCAGATGGTCGATCGAACGAGTAAGTTTTTGGAAAACAACTTTCTTCGGTGACGCCATGTCAGCTCGACCACTGGATGAACGCCGAAGCTCCCATGCGTCAAAAGGCTACTGCCACACAACGGCAAGCTGAGTCTTGCGAGATTCGCCTCCCATGATCGGCGTTACACAGCCAAAAGTGTGAAGCATGAACAAGTATCTTGCTGGCTCCTTTAGACCCTTGCAGCCATGATCGATTGTCTCTCCGATCCTTTGTCTGAATCGCTTGTAGAGACAACCCTCGCCCCACACACGCATTACCAATGCGACCGCACCGGCCATGTCCAAAGCTGCGAGAAAATAAGGGGTCGTTCTCGATCAAGCTTCCGGGGTGCGGAGCAGATTACACCGAAAAATGCCTTCATTGAGTGTCGCAGCTACAGAGTGCTTCCGCCACGTGTTTGTTACTATCTTTTTGCTCTCCGTGGACTTTGCAATTTAAAGCTAACGTCAACGAGTCATGTATCCTGCCGAATCACAAGTCATGCAAGTGGAACCGGATGTCGCCGCGACTATTACCGGTCGGCGGCCGCACGGCACGGTATCGACAAAAATTTCAAAATCCCCTTTCCATATCTCACAGCGCCATTCGCGGGATAAGGAGCATGCGAAAGCTTTAGAATGAGGGGTGGAAGAAAGCATTGTGATGACTTTGTCTCACATTTATATACGTTGACTGCCAGTTGATGATATATGGCGGTTCGTCAGAAAATAGAAGAGTGGCGAAGAAAATGTACCAACATCAGCAGTAGTCGAAACTCTAGCAACCGCAAAGTCGGTAGCAGATGCCGTGCGACGTGCTGCCAAGACTGTCCCAAAACTGCCAGCTTTGTTTTGAAATTCTTGCATATGATTATCAAGAGCAAAGAAAGCCAGATATCGGTTCCAAGGCGGCCTTTTTGCGGAGACGTTACGTCAATTCGCCTTGCCTTGTGTTCCAAACTAAACCCTTCGCCCACAGAACAGGTATTTGCAGACAAAAGTTCGTGGCTAGTACGGAGCACGGGGCGCTTCGAACCTCCGCAGAGCTATGATATTGTTAGAAAGCAATAGCTCCAAGTTTCAGTCTCCGCCGCATCTGCCTCGAGGGCCATCGATCAAGGTCAAAACATTCTTTGTCGCACCGACAACCTCATCACTATCATTTTGCAACACTAAATCACACTGAATCAAGATGGTTTCAAATATGAAATACCTGGCGGAAAGCGCGGACAGTCTCTGTAAATCTTGTTTTTAAGTGTGGATTAATCGACAAAGAATGCGTCTTGAGAGCTCAACATCTCATATCGTGGACGAATAACACCACTGCATTTCTAGGATGCGGCCTATGCAAGAACCTACAGCCACAGTAGTGAACATCGATGCGCCATCTTTCGTCGTCAACTAGTGGTTCACTGGGCGTGTCATATATCGTTCCAGAATTGTCTCTTACCGACGCGGACTATGGCAAAGGAGTATTGAACCCATCGGTCTCGTTCTAGAAAGAACAAAATCGCCGGAGAAGACAAGCTCTAGCAATTTGCTAATGGAGATCACCTCGTAAGCGGCACTACATATCCGATAGATTGCAATCTTTCGCAAAGTGGCTCTCATATCCTCCACTCCTCAGATCCATTCTCTCGACGATCGTCTTGACCCAAGATTAATGTAGTTGCCAGCCTCGCCTGGCAACCCTGCTTGTCTTTGAATAGGAGCAAAAAGTACAGCTTACTTGCTGGACAAATTTCCAATAGCGTCCTTACCTCATATTAGTTACATCTCCTAGCCTAGGAGTCAACTTAACAGTCAAGGCCGAGCACCCTTTTCTAAGCACTCAGCTGACAAAGGGTCCGATCTGCTAGCCCCATCTCGAAAGCTACCCTACAAATAGGTCGCAGTATTATCCACTAGCGATAGAGTTGCTAGAAGGCTTGATGGTGTAGAGATGGAGCGTTCTCAAAGGTGCAGACTATAGTCGAAACTCAGCTGGTACGGCCGTAGGCGGAGTGAAGAGCAGGGCTAGTAATGGAAATAGTCTATTTGTGGAGTTGGCCTTATTAGAATCTTGGGTCCATTCTACACGTGTCTCTGGAGATGTTGAAGATGTTCAGCCGTCGTTCAACTTCACTAGCTAGCCGCTTAACGACGGCTTAGGAGGTCATATGTGGGCTTAGGAAAAGCTACAGGTAACCCAGAGTTGCTTTCTTATTCTGCAGATTGAAATTTCATGTCTAGTCATGTGCTGATGAGGATATAGAATATAGGTGTCATTTGCTTGACGGCTATGATATCGTCGCTTATTCGGAGATGTCACTCTCAGTTACCAGATGAGAATGTCATCACGGGGAGCTCTGATCCATGGAGCATCAAGCCGTCGAAGAGTAGAATACCCACCATGAAACAAAAATCAAATCGCTGAGAAATTCATCAGTCTTTCATCAGTCTTTCGCAAATGGCCAAACGGGCCCCTGTCGGGGACATCCTTAGGAAATTGTCCAGACTAATGGCGCATAATACATATATGTACTCGAATATGAGGTAAATGAAACCAATCCCCGGTTTATAGGTTGAGGTCCTAAACGTCAATGTAGTTGAGTGTCTTTGATGCTATAGAGTCCGGATATTTGGAAGATCAATGCCTCTTGCGAAGTTGATCATGCAAATGTTTCGACATAAATCCAACTACTTTATAGAGAGCATCAGTTGTTGCTTTGACGTGATCTTATAACTAAATTATGTGAGCCATATCCGGATGAATATGGGTTTGTGACTGCAATGTCAAGAGCTCATGTCGAGCCTTGAAGATAACTGGATGCTTAGCCCTAGTCAGCTACTGTTTAGCTGTCTAGGTGCAGATGAGAACATGGCAGTCTGTCTCTAGACGACAGGCTACGCTGGGATTATAGTTTACCATTCTCATAGGATTGGCAGGAAGCTACTTCGTGAAGATAAGATTTCGTTGACGTGAATAGATTACAATCCTTTGGATGTGCGTTTTGATTTCGCCGAGCGAAAGAGACCTGCAGATAATCTGAAGCAGCCTGATTATACGAAATAAGGTATGCTCGTTTGTCTATTATTCTATTCAAAAACGATTATGTTCTATGATAATTAGTCGCTGTAGATTACGAAAGTCCAAAATCAAGACATGATTATCTTCGAATGTTACAACCACGTTTAGCTGCAACTCTTGCAGCACCATCCTCGGACGAAGGTTGATACAAGTTGTATGTGCAGCTCTGGCTAGGCTATACACTGTTAACCTTTGTGCCATTGTTTGTAGGTCAATGAGCATCAAAGTCATGATGCATGGTGGTCCTTGAATACCCGTGGTATCATGGATTCATTGCACCATCAGTCATCTCTTTAAGTGGCTCCGTATCTTTCCATATATTGTCCTTTCGAGGTCGCAACGCCAAGTACTTTGTGCTAAAGAGTACTCGCTAGTGTTGAGCTACCAAGTACGAATGAATGCTCAAGGATTCATTTGAAGAGGCGACCTCTGAGACGAATGATGGCAATTACCTGGGCCGATTGCAATTATACCTAAAAAGATACAGCACGTCTCCAACAGGACCAACAGAGGTGTCTTTGAGAGGTTGCTTATGGCACACAGTCTACTAGATCCTGCCCAAAGTATAGTGTTTATGGACTTTATATCGACTCGGCCATCAGTTGGGACGGTAGCGGGTAATTACTTACATGTACCCAGGAATCCAGGGCCACAACTTGATGATAGCCAATATCCTAGGTACACTCAAATGGCCTTGCCTAATGTACTCCTATGAGATCTGTCATGATCCCTATGCAAGTATCATCCAGTCAAACAGCGATGAGAGGTCTCTCCAATGGAAATGACGGCTGAGAAATTGGACAGCCATGAAAGCAAATACAAAAAGAACACATGGAAGGTTGTTCTCAGTCGTTCATCCTTCTTGCTCACAAAAAAAGGAACGCGGGCAGACTAGTATGTATGCGAATTCCCATACATCCTCATAAATACCTGACATATGTCGAAAAGCCTGATGAAATGCGCTGTTTTTTTCAGCTCAACTGCGTGTTGAGCACATCTATGTAAAAGCTCGGCCAAATCCTCAATTCTGACCACCCCCAAGAGTTAGTTGCATACAAGCCACATGCGCGTCAGCCCACTTGCTGCATTCATGTCGTGTATGAATTGCGTCCCACTGCAGCAACAGCTTGACGGAGCAGTGGGCACCACCACAACGGTAAAGCAGGAGGCTGCTGTCATCCGTCAACTCAAATTTAACTGCTGGAGCTTTAGCCATGCACTTTATGTCAGGACCATGGGCTTCTCCGCAGAGGCATTGAACATAAATCTGCTCCTATTCATTGCTCTTGTGACACGTCTTTGGTCGCGAGTAATGGCTCCATCGAGGTTTTAATGATAGATCGTTTCTCGGCTAGAGGCACTTGCGTCCCCTTTGGAAAAGCCGTTTATGCCGTCCATATCCTGTCGCGAGAGCGGCTAAGCGATAGAATGGCATCTCGTTAGACTAGCTGTTCTCCCAACGTTGAATCGATGTATATGAAGGAGTTACCGTCTCATCCCCCCTTCCGAGTCGCAAGCTGACCCTTTTTTAGGCATGCTCCAATAATACCATGTTGAAAGACCAAGGAGAGTTGAGTTCCATCAATTGTCGCACTCTGGCGGGCCCCAACTCTCCTCCATTTGACCCTATGCAGAGCAGTAACAGCTGCTTCGGCCCCTCTTGCACTACTACCCATCGCCATCCACAAGAGAAAATATTTCCGTCCAAAGCATACCCGCATGCAGCGCCATGCATAGATGGCTTGAATGGCACCACGTAAGGTCGCAAGAGGCATCACATGCATCGTCACTATGCGCATGCGAATGTGAGCATGGAGGACTTGATCTCCACAAGAAGGACTGCCGGCTCTTTGCTCGTTAGTACCACTGTCTGCGGACCGCCGAAGACAGGTCTCTGCATATCCCGTAAATAAACGTGATGCGACCTTCCTCTGCGGCCGCTGCCCCATTCTGCTGCATGAAGAGCTTCAAGTTGGTGATAGTGTACCTATACCTTGTACAACATCCGGCGGCTTATTTCCAGTCGGCGGCTCCACACTCCTGCATGATATTGAGGAATCTGTTCTCACCGCGGCCTCACGGGAAGTGGGGACTGGGCTCCATATGAGCGAAGTGGGTGATGGTCGGTCCGTCTTTGACTTTGCTGGTCTAAGGATATCTTCAAAGTTGCAACCATGATGTTGGTGGCAATAAGAGCAATGATACGCCACTGTCGCATAGGAAAAGGGTGTTCGGTGACGTTGAGGAGCCGAAGGCGTCGATGAAAACATAATCCTAACGAAGCGAACCGACAATCGCGTAATCGTGATTGACCATCCCCTGCAAAGGGACAAGGAAACAAAACCCCTCGATTTGCAAGGTAGTAGATCCGAAAAAATTAAAAAAAAGTAAATGTTGAAGAATATCAATGTCAAGGTGGTCAAAAGGCAGCATCGTGCTCAATATAGTCAAAGATGAGGGTACTATGCAAACCCGCTCGTCCAACAATAAAGCCAAAGTAATGGATCATCCACATAAGCAACGTACATACACACATATATCCGCATAGAGAAACATGGGGAGAAAAAGAGATGGTAAAAGACATATAAAATCAAGGGGAAAGGGTATCACATTTCTGCATCTGTCTAAAGCTCAAGTCAAATTTGCTTGGCTGAGAAAAAGCCGCCCCAGGTACGTCCCATCTATCCGTTTCGAAATTGCTTCAGCAGATCTTGGAAAAACACAACCAAACTCCGAAGTCTCAGGAGACCGAACATTATCTTGCAAATCATCAGCCTAAACGCTGCTGATCAAGCGTTGGCACGAATCAGACAAAGGAAGAAAAGAAAAGAAAAAGGGGGAGTAGAGAAGGGAGAGATCAAACTACGCGAGAATGATTGGAATAATAAAAGGAAAATGTAGGGCGACAACCAAGGCAATGCATAGCAGCGCTAGCCATACTCCGTCACTGCATCACTGTTGTCAATGATTCGATGCTCTTGGGAGACAAATCTCGGGCCGCCGTCAGACGCGGCACGCGACAGCTGCGGTGTTCCGAGGCGAGATGAATATTCCGATTCCGAATTATCACTCGTGATGGGTTTGAAGAAGGCATCGGCTAGCGACATGGTGTTATCGCGCCACCAGTAATGCATAACATCACATTGCCAGCGCCACATATCTCTAATCTTCAACGACCGACTTGCCTGAAAAGTTGACCTCAATAGCACGGCATTAAGAGGGGATAGCCGCAATTGGTGAAGAAGCCATCGATTGACATAATCCGCCTTCTTCCCACCGTCGCAGTCTCGCATGAGATTGTCAATGGCGTACTCTTTTGATGCCAGTCGTTTTCTCAACCCTCTTTCTGGGTGATGAGCTGGAAGTCGCGTGGCCGCCCTCAAAGCTCCGAAGGGAGTGAGTGGTTCTGGCTCCGCTAGAACGTGGTCTGGTTGAGACAGTAGCTCATTGAATTCTGTATGAGCCAAGTTTCTGCGTTGGCCCATTATGGCCAACTCCTCATCCAGATCCATGTCCTCATAGTCGATGTGCGGGTTCAAAGCATACTCCATTTTGACTGACATGTGTTTCTTCATGACAGCCCGATCTTCGCAGAGCTTTTTGAGGTGACATACTTTGGATTCTAAACGCGCCACGGCGTCTCTCATCCGCCGCTCCTCGGACGGGAACTCGTCGAAAAATTCCTTCATCTCCACCTCGTCCGAGACCTTCTGCTTGGTGGCTTTTTTCACTTGTTGCTCTTCTTCATACTGCTCTTTAGTAGAGAGCAGATCTGCGTACTCGTCCCGAGCATTGCCCAGATATCCCACGGTTGACGTCAGCTCCACGTAAAGAGGATGGGGTTCCTCAATAGGGCCATAGGGAGATATACCCCTGAGTTCGTATGGAACTTCTGACTGATCGATGCTAAAATTAGCAGCCCCAGAATCACTCGAGGTGTCGACTTGACGCTCCTCCATGGTCTGCTCGGCTGCCAATATGCTGAAAAACCGAGTTTCTAGGATGCTCACATCTCGCTCTTCCTCGTCCAGCATTGCCTCGAGGGACTCATAGCTGGACTCTAACACCTGGTAGTCATCTCTCAGCTGCTGCATCTTTTCCAGTCGTGATTCAAGCAAGTCGTTGGGAGTTTGTAGCAGCTCTCCGCGGTTAACAAGCACGGGCCTGACGATATTCATGAAAGCGTTATCGGCCGCATCCTTTTCCCGCCTCTTTTCCCGCAGTTCCTTTCGCCTTAAACGCATCCCAGCGCGAATCATTCCCAATTTGGTTCTTTTTTCTTTAAGCTGCTGCCATAGCGCCTCAATTTCGCCGTGATATGAATTCTGTAAAGGGAGCGAGCCTTCTTGCTGTGACTCGGTATCGGTTTGATGTATAACTGCGGAGATGTCACCTAATCTTGATCGAGACCTTGCTGGGCTCCGTGACTTCTCGTATTGCGATACCCAGGCAGTAATTTGATTTGCGGCGGAAGATCTGCTGCGCGGAGCAGAGGGTCCATAGGCCGGACCAGCGGGCAGCTGAGGCGGAAATTGCCTGGCATTACGGTAGGCTATGGGGTCTTCATTAGATGAAGATGAAGAAGAGCTCCATGTCTCTTTATGTCCGGGCCTAGTCAAGGAGAAAGTCAGTATCTCATCCTCAAGGGTATTGCTCCGCCGACGATTGGATCGTCTCGAGTTTCGTCTACTTTTGCGTGGTCGTGGTCGTGCTTTGTTGTCTAGTGGGTTCGGGGGAGGTCGACGCAAATACTGTGTGTTGGCCGAGCTCTGTGAACCGGAGGAGGGAGAAGCGTGTCTCCCGTCAGTCAAGTGAGGATCGGTTCCGCTTCTCAGGGCGGGACTAAGAAAATGAGGGGGAGGGGACGGCGGTGGCGGGTGAGGAGGAGCAAAACGCCATGTCCCATGGCCATCGTCGCCGACCAGACGATTCAAATCAACTCCCGGTAACGGGCGCCGGGATGGGTCATGCTGAAGAATGTCTGCCGAGCTTGGTGGGTATCGGATGGCCTCGTTCGGGCTCTTTGTCGGAAATCGGGTTACACCCTGCCATCCACCGCGGCCTCGTCCTCGTCCTCTACCACGCTCCATCCCTCTTCGCGAGGGTAGCGTGGGAGGCAATGCAGAAAGAGGAGAGAAGGCATTGGAGATCCTATTTGAAAGAGGCGTTCGACTGCCAGCAGAGGCAAATGGAGTCAGTGGTGGACTAGATACTACTGGGTCCGGCGTGGTGACCCTGCTCGACACCGTTGACGTGTCGCTATGGAGTCTCCATCGAACGCTCTCCTTCAGATCCTCATCTTCGTGAGACGAAGCCGCGGCGGCGGAGGTGATGGGTGACATATGCGCAGAATCGTCCATACTGCCGGGGCAGATGGGATCATGCGGATACAGAAGGCCTGGGCTGGTCGGTCCCTGACATATGGCGGCTTCCATGGAGGCAGCTCGCGATACGTTGGCAGTCGCTCAGCGCTCAACATTGCCCATCGCTGCTCATCTTTCCTGGTCGATGACATTCAAAAGTCGCTTGAGAAGGAAGGGCTCTATATGAAGGCGATACAAGATATGTCAGAAGAAAGGCAGTATGAAGTTAGACAAGGCTCTCGCGTAGCATAGAGACTGCAGCAGCGGGCGGCGGAAGGGAGCAAGGTTCTTCTGAGCATATGTGCTCAAAGCAGCGAGGTACAGGCAGCGACCAAGCGTAAGACGATAACAACATAAGCTGCCGGGACCGCTCTTTGGCGAGCGGCCATGTGCGAGTGAGCAAGTAGATGCGTCTTCTCGCAGGTCGTCTGGCCGTGAGGGCGTGCAGTGAATGATCAAATGCATTTGCGGACTGGAGGTCAGAGTGAGACGACGTGGGCTGGGGAGCTCTGCCTCTCAGCAGCACAGCACAGGGCAGCTAGCGCCAGCTGGAAGATGGCCCAGCGTGCCGTCAGTTGGCCGATACCCCTGCAACAGCAGCACAGCTTGAGGCGTTAGCACTACATGTACCTAGTAGTATGCACACCTGGCGCCTCCCCCGATACGCTGAGAGCGCTGAGTGTGCTCCGTACGGCGCACCGCTCAATCGCGATGGCACTAGCCCTCCCACGGCGCTACTGCCCTGTGCTCCCCATCCAGTTAGTTGATGGCACTGGATCAATGATCAATGATGCTTGTAGCGACTGATGCCACCGGGCCCAGCCGTGCCCAGGCGCCCCACCGCCCGCGGGTGTGCCTGCTGGGGCTTGGTGCTACTGCTAGTTGAGGCGATTTTAGGTGTGTGATGTGCTGGGGAAGCGAGGCAGGCAAGGCCGGTGGGTCTTTCCCGTCCCTAACGGCGCCTCACAGCAGCCTAAGGTTCTACACCAGCCCCAAGTGGGCATGTCACTCTACCTCGACATCATCACCAGCCGACATGTCGATATTTGAAGCCACACCTCCACCCAAGTCCGACCTGGGAATGCGGCTAATCCTGTCGGAGCCTCTTATACAGACAAGTTATACGAGCAGGCCACCTGGCCGTTGCTCAGTGCTGGGTCTCCTGCGGCCGAGACACCTGACAGGGCCCTCTCAACCGAGCGGATGCAGGCCAAGATGCAAAGGTGGATAAGGGCCCAGCGACTCGCGACGATCCTGGCTACGCAAAAAAGCTCAGGCAAGCCTCCATGAATCAATCCCTCAACGACATTGGCAGCAGCAGTATATGAACAGCGCGTAGCGGAAACGCGGCTTATCGCGGTATCGATTCTTAATGCTGGATGACCCTCGCTCCGCCAGCCCCGTCGGCAAGGCCTTGCAGTCTACCAACTTGAGACGCACTAGCCTATTACCTTCGTTTCCCTACCAAGGTAGCTCAAGGATGAGCTGGCTAACTGGCCGGTTGACGGACAAGGGAGCTCAGAGCTCGCAGCGACAAAAGAGCAAAGCCGCACACCACCTCCGAATCGGGGCCGCCCGCGCGGGTCTCGAGATCGTCCCATAGCGCAATGCGACTGCTGTGCAAACGTCAAGATGCATTTTACACGCACAAGAAATGCCAGCCGTTAGCCGGAGGTACCTTGTCTGCGCCGGCGACTGGCGGCTCAATAGCAAGCGTGGGACCTCCATTCTCATACGTGTAGAGCCACGGCTCAATCATTGACTCGGTCTACTAGCAGCAGCACCAGCAGCTCGAGGTAGCTAAAAAAGCGGCCAGCGATGCATGCCAGATGTCTCCATAATCCTATCCGCCAGCGCCGCAGCGACTTGCTTTAGCAGCTCGCAGGTCAATCCACTCAACCCTACGGCACCACCCAATACCAACATACCATCAGGCCGGGGGAGCACTCGGGCCAGGAAGTGGACGACCCACGGAGAAGGTTCGCTCCAATCCAGGCCACCATACGTTCCCCTCCCGCCCGCCGCCGTTTATCATCTCGCGCTGCTGCTACTGTTGCCGCCGCCGCTCCTCACGGTCATACCTGAGGGCTTGGAATTTCGCATTGCGTCCGTCCTGAAATAACAGCCCCCTCCCAGCCAGCTCCGATACAGTGCTTTGCGCTTGTGCTCTGATCATTAGGGCTTCTCTGGTCCCTCGCGCGGTCCAGTTCATCGCCGGATGACCTTGTAAGCCCTCTCGCGCTGCTCTAGGCGCAAGATGCCAGAATGTACCACGGTTCCAAGTCAAAATCCCATCAATGGGGCAACTGGTCGGACTGGGTCTTGGATGAGCAACGTCGTCGCTACTATCGCTTTCGTCAGGATTCCGAAGGTGCGAAGTCCCTCCCCGCGCTCGCTTGTTTTTTTTTTCTCATCATCAGAACCACCAACGCCTGTGTATGTGTGTCTTAGGAAACTTCGACTACGACTGGGACTTGCGCGATTCAGCCGCTGCCGCTCATGCGCAAACCCCGCGAGATGCAACGATAGAAGACATTACGGAGGGCCTCAAGGGTCTGGCTACCGATTACGATGGCTCAAGTGCGTTTCGCTCACTTGCCCCCCGAAAGTCGCACCTGTTCCGCGATGAAGAGCTCTCGATCGGCTCATCTTGTATAGTCTTAAGTCCGCGGCTGACCAAGGTGGTTGTTTTTGCAGTGGCCGAAGACCGTTCGGCAAAGTCAAAAGCTAGCCGACCCAGAAGCAAGCACAAATCCCGAACGGGCTCCCACGACGAAGACTCTGCGCAGGATGCCTACAGTACCTCCGCGGCGGATTCTTTGCATGCTTCCCAAGCGGGGCAGTACGATTACTTGACGAGTCAATGTAAGCGGCGTTGCACCGATACCAAGTCTCAGTCGTTCACAACCATCTGTAATTAGACGTTCACGCATCTCCCGAGGCGCAGTACTATCAGGCATCGACATCAGGTACATACACAATGGTCAGAAAGCAAATGCTGTGAGCGATTGACTGACGAGTTTGTGTTGGTGGGGTAGACTCAAGAGCAGCTCCGGCATATAGTACAAGAGAAGGTCGATCGGCTCAGAGTCGCGCAGTTGGTGAGTGCATTCCTAAAACTTGACGCCCCCTTTGCGCTTGCTCTCTTCTTTCCGAGTCATTGCCCGCCAATCTGCTTTCTCGGCCAACTTCTGACGCTTTTAGCTAGACCGTTCAGCGGCTGGACATGATGAGCAGCAGCGACGGCAGCAGCGGCACAGTCTTGACCAAGAGCTCGAAGACGACGAATTAGCAGACACAATTGCTGCAAGCCGACAATACAATTACGACCCATACGCGAATGCTGGGGAGCCATCATCTTCGGCTTATGGTCCGGCGCCTACCCGTAAAGTTTGCGGGCTCTAAGACTGACAAGAAGTAGCACGGTATGACGAAGACGAAGACGAAGGCCCACCCACGCCAAAAGCTGCGTTGGGCCCGAGCTATCACATCTCTGCCTATGAAGAGCCTTTGGAGGAGCTAGATCCACGTAAGGTCAAAGGGGGATAGACCTTTCAAGAGCATTTGAGCTGATACTTGACACAACAGGCTACCGAGTCGAACCATCCAGCAAGTTTCAGCCTGGCGAGGTGTGTAAGAATGATGACATGGGGACCAGGCAGAGTCGCTGACATTCGTGCTCGCATAGATATTCAAGGTTCATTGGTCGGAGCCACAGGGCGCCAGCTCCGAGGGTGCTCCAAGCGTGTCTGGCAAGCATGAGATCCAGAACAGGTTCGGGACTAAGTTCTTCGTTGGTTTCCGGCGTTTTATTGTGATTGCAAATGATCAGGGACACTGTACCTGCGTGTAAGTATATGGCCTCTTCGCCCCTTTGTTTTGTTAACTTTTCCCTTCTCTGAAAAGTTCTCTCCGCTAACTTTTGTAGGCCCATTCTTACATATGGCGGCAAAGGCTGCAAGAAGAAGGGCGTCAAGGCCGAGAAGCACGGCATCATCTACGAACGCGGCGGCAAGCCGCGGCTGCTTGATAAGGAACCAAAGCTAGGGTTCCCCCCTGTGAGGGTCGACATGAAGGAAGAGGGCGAGAAGCTCTCAAAGGAATCCCGAGTTAACTATTCTAAGCTGGTCACTGTGGAGCACAACGTCAAGGTCTTCTTCATTGGATCAATCACCTATAGCGACTGGGATCTCGTCAGCGATGCCGTCAATCACTGCTGGAACAAAAAGAACCATCAGAAGCAAAGGCATCGATGAGACCAGGAGAAAGCCGATGTGATTACCAGCACAGACACGTTTTTATTACTTGCCACGCAGTTGCGCATTTCAGCGCATTGCATTCGATGGAGCGCTTTTTTTTTTTTATAAAAAAAAACATCAACGCCCATCCACAAAATACGTTTCCTCGGGAATGGTTACTTCATGATGTCAGAAAATGTCGCCAAATGCTCACTTCGCTGGCGGTGTTGAGATGGGAGCCAGCATGGGCAACCCAGTGGATGAATCTGCCTTTGCAGTACAGTACACTGTGCCGTAACTGGCAGCATTTTCGGACGTCTCTTTGCTTTACGGAGTCTAATCATCTGAGACTTGGATATTGTTTAGGAGTAGAGAGTCACGTTTATCGGGTAGATTGCATTTGCTTGCAGTGGCCCATGTGGCTGAACAGGACACATCGCTCGGCGAACCGGGCCTACTGGATATCATCAGGATGCATATTTCCGTCCATTATTATTTTCCTACAACGGCTACATTTGACGGCAGATTTTTTGTGTGTTCCTTTGATGTCGTATACTGTTGGCGAGTACTATCAATGGACAGGACTCGGGCGTCTTTGGGAAAGGAATGTTTTGGTCTGTAGCTGGACATTTAAGGATAGCGATGGATTGATCTGTCCTGTGTTTCGATGTTTCCTAGTCACGATCATAACAACCAGTCGTCACTGTCGCTTACATTCACTTTCGTCGTGTTGGCGGCGGCATGGACATATATGTATATACATATAGCCTTTAAAATAAAGCCAACCCACCCGCTCATAGCATCAACGCCACCGTAAGCAGTGTAAAAATCACTGCCAATGTCATCGGGCTGCTAATCTGAATTAAGCTTCCCACCACCTGTCTGCCTCTAATTAGCATGGCCGCCAAACGGAGAGATTACATACTAGTGAGCCGTCAAGTCGCAGATCTGATACTCCATACCCCGGAGTCGCTGTGCCTCGGCTTCTTTCCCCCCCCGCAGTTATTAGAGGTGACCAAGTATCTTTCCTGCTAAACCTGGTGGATGGAGTACATTTAGATCCCCCAGTTTCAGGGGGGTCCACTCAGCATCACCGAGGATCTGGCAGAAAAAAGAAGGAATGGGTTATTCCGTAGATTTAGGCCACTTGTTTGCATAATAAAAATCCTCCGCCTTGATACTTTGCATCCCTCTTTTTGTCTTCATTCTCTGTTTTCATTATTTGGCTAGGAACGTACAGTTGCGTGCTGCGTGACCAATCCCTTTTTCCAGATTCACCTAGTCTAGATTCATAGCACTCCCACTACTGCCTCTTGGATAACGCGTGTTTACAAGAGGGAATCTGGAAGAGGAATAAAGGCGCGGTCACATACAAGAGAGCGGATTTGTCAGAATGTCAGCGGCGGCAGAGGCTCATTTGAACGACTTTCCTTCGCTCTTTTCTCTCAAGGGCAAGGTGGCCGTGGTGACGGGCGGATCGAGAGGCCTCGGTCTACACGCCGCCTCAGCGTGAGTCTTTCCTTTGCTAGCTTCCCTTTCTTTGTCTCTATTCTTATGAGATGATGGGTTTTGAGCTAACTTTTTTTCACCCCCAGCTTCCTTCAGGCGGGCTGCGCCAAAGTCTTCATCTCTTCGCGCAAGGCCGCCGCCTGCGAGGAGGCATGCAAGGTGCTCAACGCCCTGCCCAACCTCTCGCCGGGGGCCAAGGCCATCTCGGTGCCGGCCGACTCGGCCTCCATGGCCGGCGTCAAGCATCTGCTGGCCGAGGTGAGCAAGCAGACGGAGCACGTGGACATCCTCTTCGCCAACGCGGGCGCCACGTGGGGCGAGGCCTTTGAGACGCATCCGGACGAGGCCTTTGCCAAGGTCATGGACCTCAACGTCAAGGCCGTCTTCAACACCGTGCGCGTCTTTGCGCCGCTGCTGCAGAAGAGGGCCTCGCTCGACGACCCCAGCCGCGTCATCATCACGGCCAGCGTCGCCGGCCTCGGCGTCGGCACCCTCGGCAAGCAGGCCACCTTTGGCTATTCGGCCAGCAAGGCCGCCGTCATCCACCTGGGCCGCAACCTCGCCCTCGAGCTGGGGCCCCGCCACATCACCGTCAACTCCATCTGCCCGGGCTTCTTCCCCAGCAAGATGTCCAACGGCCTGCTGTCGCTGTCGGGTGGCGCCGAGAGGATGGCCCAGGCCAACCCCATGCGCCGCCTGGGCCGGCCCGAGGACATTGCCGGCGCGGTCGTCTACCTGGCCAGTCGGGCTGGCTCCCATGTGAATGCCGAGGCGATTGCGATTGACGGCGGTGCGTTGTGGGCTCGTGGGGAGATGATGGCCGGAGGGGAGCAGTCCAAGTTGTAATTATCTCCATTTCTTTAAAAGGAGACCCCAAGTGAAGAATAAGCATTGCGTGCTATATGGGAAACAATTTTTTGTAGGATAGAATGATCGGTTACTAGGCCATGTAAACGATCAAAGGAAGCGTTCATTTTGCATCTCACTACTCTCTTGACGATGCACCCTCCTTAAATGAAATTTTTTTTTCACATTTGTCTTTTTTTTGGTCTATTTCTCTCTCTGTTCGACAAATCTCACCTCCTCGCCTCACTCGCATGATTCTCTGCTAATGGCTTGCGGGCGACCCAACTCGTCGCGTTATACACTGTGTGCAGCATGCTCTCCATGTCCTGAATGTACGGCGCCCTGATGCCCATCTCCACTGATTCTACCACAAAGCCTAGCTTCTCCACCAGGGCCATGACCTCGTCGTTACTCAGCTCAAAGCTGCCAGGGTCGGCAATGCCGGAAGAGTTGTTGAAGTCGTGCTCGCCGTCGCCGTCATCGTCGTGACCGTGATTACCCGGTGCGTTATTCTCAAAGTGCCACAGCAAGGGGCCGACATTGATGAGAACGCCGCCAGGCCGGAGGCAGTGACGGATGACCTCGAGATAGCGGATGAGGTTAGGCGCCGTATCTAGGAAAAAGACACTGGCAACGGCGTCGTACGAGTCTTTGTGATCGTCGTCGCCGTAGAGGCACAGGAAGTCGGCAGCGCACATGGACATGGAGCCAACGTTGGGAGTGTTGAGGAGCACGGAGCCTGGATGAATGTCGGGCACGCGATAGCTTCGCAAATGGTTCTGTCGCGTAGTATGGTTGGAGAATGTGTGAATCCAGGGGTAGATAGTATGTTTCTCGGCGCTTTCGCACTCGTTGAGGATATATGAAGAGGCCAGAAGCTGGTGATAGGATATCTCGTTTCCTTCGGCTTCGTATCCATCTCGACATAGTTCAAAGACCAACCTCCCCAATCCTGCGCCTGGAACTAACACCTTTAAGCAGCCGCGCTCCGGCGTCTTTGCTCTCTCCTGCTCTAGAGCCTTCATCACAGGACCGTATGACGCAGCCCTTTCTTCTGCACCCGCTGCGGTCCAGTCGCGGTAAAACTGCCGGAGAGTGCTTCGAGCCTTGTCAATATCTGCATGCTTGGCTATTCCGGCCCATTCATCAGGCATGACGGGCTGATCCGACTCTGATGAGGCAACAGGCAGGGCATTGAATGAGGACAGTCCAGATTTCAGAATGGCTCGAGCCAGTACAGCATTGGTGTCGATAGCCTCATCCACTTTCTCAAGCGTGTCGAGGAAGTTGAAAGGAGGTGCTGCAAGGAGCTTCCAGTGAGCCTGCGGGAGGGCGTAGAAAGACCGGCGGCGAAGATGAGTGACGTTGAAGTGGGCGACCTTTGCATATTGACTGAAGAGAGAATGTTAGTCTTTGTATAAGACAGTACGTGTGCTCATAAAATCTAGCCTAGCTGAATTGAATGCGAGGCGTAGAGTACGAGGAGGCTGTAATGGCATGATATGATACGCTTAAGATGAGTGAGACACGATGAGGTGGTAAGCGTCTCTCTCAAGTAAGATATACCATCATAAGAGGGAGTATGGCAATCGCGGGCAGTATGTGTGGTCTCATAGCGATGAAGTTTCCAAGAATATCCGCAGGCTCTATCACTCACGCAAACGAATCCAGCGCGCAGAAAATGACCCGAATCTCTTCAGGGTCGTCCATGCCGCCATCCACGCTAGCCCACGCACTCTCGTCGGCCACAGCCAAAGTGGCCCCGCCGTCGTGATCCATCTTAGCCTGCTCAACGGTCATTCCAAACGACCATGGTGTTCAAGACGGCAGCGCGGGGGAAGGAAGCGTCGAGAGAGAAGATGGCAAGATCCAGATTATCAGCAGATAAGCTGTCTTTGTTTTCACTGGGTCCGGGCCGTAGTCGGGGGCGTTGATTTTTTTGGATTCCGAGGAGTCTGTTACCAGTAGCTGCTTAGTGGGGGAGTTGGTGGTTTGATTTTGGTGACGGGCCCTTTCTTTTTTTTTTTTTTTTTTTTTTTTTTTTGCGAGCACTAGCAAGCTAAAGCTGGTTCCTGAGCCGCTTGGTCAACTCTAAACTTTTGGAATCATGTGATTTCAGTTCTTTGTGCCCGTTGTCGTTTCAGCAAACTCCATTCCTCAGTCTCGCATATCGTTTTTACAAATCATCGGCACACACGAGTCTTGACTATGGCTACCGATTCTCATGACGTGATCCAGGTTTCCATTCCGCTGCCGCGTTCATTGGACACCCGCATTTTCATCCGCTTGGCGACCCAAGCCAAAGCGATCCTGCTATCCATGACCACGGCGTCACAGGAAGAACTCGGCGCCCCTAGGCCAATGGGCTCGTTTGTCTACGCCCTTCCTGATGTGGGTTTCAACAGTTGTGTCGTGTGCTAGGAGCTTTAGGATTAGGCCATGTTGGTTGACTTTGGATCCAGAGATTCAATCCTCAGCAGGCGCTCGCTACTACACTCTTTTCGGCAGAGTCATCTCTCGAGTTCGCAACACGGGTTGCCAAGTTGGTAGCCCGAAAGACACAGCTCCCTGTATACGTCACAAACTCTATTAACCTGGAGAGTATGGGAATGGGCGGCACTGCAGAGGAGGAAATGGAGGCTTTCAAGGGTGTCGCCGAGGCAGTACTGAGCATCCTGCCTAAGACGGTAGTGCCCAGCTAAACAATGGAGGTTTACATTGAGGAAATCAAAGTCCTGGATTTCCCTGGTGTGCAGTGATTAGGAAGCCATGTGCTTTACGCGTCTGGACCACTCCGGGAAGCGCGGTCTACCCCTCAGGGAGACGAGTTGGGTGACAGCAAGGTCGAGGGAATATATCCGGCACCCTTGCCCTAGGAGCTCGATGCCGCCCCTCAAGAGGCTGGTGCTTTGGAAAGTCGCCTTGAAAAGGCAATAAAGCAAGCGAATTCTGGCGTTTGATTACCAGCCAAGACTCCCAGCAGATCGATCTGCCATCAGCATCGTCTTTGGAGCATAAGGTAGCTTAGATCAAGATGTAGCCTACCTACCCTGTAGATCGACTGGGAGAAAAGCATCAAGTGCCTTGGGCAGCAGTAAACATGTGGGGGCATGTCAAGTCTCCAGTCCGACTGCACAGAGAAATGGCCCAATTCTTGCAAAATAAGGCGACGAGTGCGTCTCAGGGTCCTCTGAAGAGGGGAAGAACTCGGCAGCGTGTTCATCTGCCACTGTGCTGCTTACGTAGGTACATGCACCTACGGTAACAGCTCATGGCGAGCTGCAGCAGTGGCTATCACCATAGCGGCAGGTCAGTGGCAGTAGCAATCAAAAATGGATACCCAAGGCTGGTTATGATTTGCTTTAAACTGTTTGCCCCCCCTCTACGGACTTCTCCGGACCTGGCGCCGCTCCTACTTATCGATCATCCGTTACTTGTATATTTCGAGTAAGATATGCGCTGGTGTCTATCTGCCCTCTAACATTGGCACAAGCAAACATGGAAGCTTTTGGCCACACTTTGATGGAACATTGATTGACTGCTGCTGGTACCTTGAGATACCTGAGTAGGACGCCTCAGAAGCCAAATCAGGCGAGATGTGGTAGCTCCTCCGAAGTAACCTCTAGGTAGATTAAGGCTAGGTTACCTCAGGTTAGCACGTTAGAATGGGTGTTTATTTGATGCCTTTTGTATCGTTTCTCCTGGATCACCTGACTAGAGTGAGTACATCCAGTGCGCTACTCGTATGGTAGGCGGTAGGAGCACCTACTAACTTGCTGCTAGTGACTTGGATTTTTTTTTTCCCTCTCGTCCTTTCCCCTTCTCGCTTTGCCGCTCTGCTTCACGGGTTATCGTTATCGCACCCCGCTACGAAATTTGGCCGCCAAAAAAAGAGGTGGGTTTGCTCCCCGCCAAACCAGACCACTTGAGGGCGCACAAGGTTTGGCGCATTGTCTCGCTTTCGTCCTCGAGGAGAATCTGCTCAGGCTTGTTTGCTGCAAACATTTGAGCCTCGCCCTTTTTACCAGCATATTTAGGCGCTTTCCCTAGGACCAAAGCCAGGCTCTCCTGACATTGTTCTGGTCGCAGCCTTGAGAGCCGGTTCCTTCTCTCAAAGCCTTATTTCCCCCCCAAAAGACGACATCCCAAGTTCCTCGATAACAGGGGTTACTTGTGACAAGTCGCTGCTTTGGTACGCCCCGGAACCTTCTTGCCACGGACATGGGTGACTTCTATGATACTAATTCTTCTTCTGCAGCCACTGCTTCATGTCCATCAACCTCCTTGACTAGCAAAGGACATCCACCACGCGCATCGTACTACTCCTCTCTCGCGCAGCAACTGCTGCTATCGCCTCCCATCATGTCGTGGCAACCGTCCCCCGAGTCGTTGAGCCAGCTGGCGGCATGCCTCAAAGACTCCCTCAGCGGATTCGACAAGAATGCGCAGAAACAAGCTGAGCAGGTCAGTTCGCTCCCCAACCGACAATCGAGTTGAAAGGGACCAAATGCTGATTGAGTTTCGGCGTTTCAGATGCTGCAACAAGCTAAAAACTCGCCTGACATCAACAATTACCTAGCCTACATCCTCTCCAGCCCTCAGACTCCCGAGGGTCTGCAGTGCAATGACCAAGACTACCATCTTGTGCGGTCCGCGGCGGGCATCATGCTCAAGAACAACATCAAGTCGGACTGGAAGTCGATCCCCGAGTCGAGCCTGCAGCTTGTCAAACTCGCCGTGCCCATGAGCTTACAAGACAAGAACTCGCAGATACGAAACTTTGCCGGAAACATTGCTACCGAAGTGATCAAGAAGGGTGGTTTGTTGGCATGGCCGGAGCTGCTCCCTCAGCTCCTGGAGATGATCGGCAACTCCAGCGGCCAGTTTTCCAACGAAGCCCAAGAGGGTGCCATGTCCGCCATGACCAAGATTTGCGAGGATAACTTTAAGCTGCTTACCAAGGAAGTCAACGGTCAACGCCCGCTGAACTTTGTCCTCCCCCAGCTGATTGCCGCGACGAAGAGTCCCCTGCCCAAAGTCCGAGCAGGAGCCCTCACTGCCATCAACGTCTTTACGCCGAGGGCATCTCAGGCCATGCTCAACAGTGTCGACGACCTGCTGCAGCATCTCTTCATCCTGTCAGGGGATGATAACCCCGACGTGCGCCGGCAAGTGTGCCGGGCCTTTGTCCACCTGGTCGAGACACGCCCCGACAAGCTGCAGCCACACATTGCCGGCTTGGTAGATTATATCATCACGCAGCAGAAGAGCGATGATGAAGATCTTGCCTGCGAGGCCGCCGAGTTCTGGCTGGCCGTCGGTGAACACGACAACCTCTGGGGCTCCTTGCAGCCATATCTCAACAAGATCATCCCCGTCCTGCTGCAGTGCATGGTATACAGTGGGGAGGATATCGCACTCCTCGGAGGACTTTCGGATGACGAAGATGAAGAAGACCGAGAAGAAGATCTTCGGCCAGTTTTCGCCAAAAAGTCTCAAACAAGAACCGCAAACGGCGAGGGCAACCTTTCGGCCGATCCGAACCAGAACGGCGGCGCCTACGAGAAACTTGCCCGCATGGATGAAGGACTTGAAGAGGGCGAGATCGACGACGACGGAGACGACGGAGACGACGCAAACCCGGACGAGAGGTGGACTGTCAGGAAATGTTCTGCTGCGGCCCTAGACGTTTTTGCCCGCGATTTCGGCGGACCCGTCTTCGAGGCCATTTTCCCCTATCTCTCTCAAAACCTCAAGCATGACGAGTGGCCTTATCGGGAGGCTGCCGTCCTGGCTCTTGGTGCGGTGGCCGATGGCTGCATGGACGCGGTCACGCCTCACCTACCCGAACTCGTGCCGTACCTGATCTCCCTCCTGGAAGACCAAGAGCCCGTCGTTCGGCAAATCACCTGCTGGGCTCTCGGAAGATATTCATCCTGGGCAGCAAACCTCTCAGAGCAGTCTCAGAGAGAGCAGTACTTTTTGCCCATGATGGACGGTATTCTTCGCAAGATGCTGGACAAGAACAAGAAAGTTCAAGAGGCGGGTGCTTCGGCATTTGCGAACCTCGAAGAGAAAGCTGGCAAAAAATTGGAGCCATACTGTGGACCTATCATCCAGCAGTTTGTCCAGTGTTTCGGCAAATACAAAGACCGCAACATGTACATTCTCTACGACTGTGTCCAGACACTGGCTGAGCGCCTAGGTCCCTTCATTGCCAGGCCGGAACTGGTGAACCAACTGATGCCAGCGCTGATTGAGAGATATAACATCGTCTCCGACCAATCCCGCGAGCTGTTCCCCTTGTTGGAGTGTCTTTCCTATGTCGCTTTGGCTCTCGGCCAGGCCTTTACTCCTTACGCACCCCCCATCTTTCTGCGATGCGTCAACATCATCCATATGAACCTGGAGCAGGGCATCGCTGCCACCGGTGACGCTGCCGTGGACCAGCCTGATAAGGATTTCCTCATCACGAGCCTTGACCTTCTGAGTGCCATCATCCAGGCGCTGGAAAATGAAAAGTCGGCCGAACTTGTCAAGAGCTCTCCTCATCACTTTTTTGAGCTCCTCAGCTTTTGCATGGAGGATCCCACGGACGAGGTGCGACAGTCTGCGTACGCACTCCTTGGCGACTGCGCCAAGTATGTTTTCCCGGAGCTCCAACCATACATCCCCACCATTATCCCAATTCTGTTGAGACAACTCGACATGGATAGCATTCTCGACGAGGAAATCGAGAGCGGATTCGGGGTCATCAACAATGCCTGCTGGTCGGCTGGCGAGATTGCTATGCAGCATCTCAAGGGCATGGAGCCTTGGCTACCCGAGCTGCTACAGCGATTCGTGGAGATCATGTCTAACCCTGGCGTACCAAAAGGTCTTACCGAGAACGCCGCGATTGCCCTTGGACGTCTTGGTCTGGGCAACGCAGAGCAGTTGGCACCGGCCCTTCCAAAGTTTGCGGAGGAGTTCTTGAACGCAATGCAGGAGGTTGATCCGACAGAAGAAAAGGCCACTGCCTTCAAGGGATTCACGCTTATTGTTGGACAAAACCCTCAGGCACTAGAGAAGGTGCTCTTGAACTTCTTCGTCGCCATTGCACGGTACCAAGATATGAACTTGCGGAATCCGATCAAGCAGGAGCTACATGAAGTTTTCCGAAATGTAAGACTAGCATGCGTTCTCTTATCTTTTTTTTTTTTTTTTTTTTTTTTTTTTTTTTTTTTTTTTCATTTCTTTGCCCCTGGTCCTCTGTCCCAAACCCGCAGTCTTTCGTCGGAAATCATGAGTATCTAACCGCGGGCACCTAGGTTTTGAATGTCTACAAACAAATTATTCCACAGTTTGACGAGTTTGTCGGCCAGTTGCAGCCACAGGATCAACAAGCCCTCAAATCTCTTTACGCGTTATGAGCGAAGCAAGCTTCCTGCACAGGCGTATTGCTTTTTGTCTTCCTGAAAGCAGTAACGCAGCCGGAAACACGAATGTTCGCGCTGGACGCAGAATGGCAGGGAGGGCCTCTAACAAACTTGATCGTACGGATCAATTGTAGAGTCCCAGGGTTCAGCAAAGGTAAGGTAATTGGGGGACTGTTTAGAATTCATAGCGATACTTTGATGTCCAACAAGCCGGGGAGAAAAAGTTTGTGAGGTTATGGTTATATTGCCTCGGTGACCAAAGTTTGCGGGACAAAAAAGGGGCGCACTGCGGAGCCTGTATGCTGGGTGTCGCCGGGCGAACGAGATACCTTGGAATGATGTGACGACGAGGAAAGAAGAAGAGAGCTTTTTTTTTTCTTCCAATATGCATGGTGGAGGAATATGGGAATGGGGTATCATTATCTCTCTTCGCGTCTTTTGGGGAGCCATGGATGGGGGCTACAGCTCGTAACTTTTATAGATAGATTTTTTATTTTTCGGCCATATCTTGAGACAGAATGGTGGAAAAGATTGCCGTGTAAGCGTTATCTAGCGTTGCCGGTGACATAGTAGTTAGTAGTTAGAATCAAAGAAAAAATAAGGATTTACACCTGCGTCGCTGGAGATGATGGATGTGTATGTATGTCGTAGGATATCAGTCTTTAAGATGGTGATGATGGTGGTGATGTCGACAATGTTCCGCAGTGCCCTGGCTCACGACTTTTCCTGTACTGTATGTTATAAGCAGTCCTTCCATGTTTCTTGACATATGAAGTTCATCCTCAGTCTAGCCAAGTGAGCTCTGCCCGTGAGATGGAGAAACGAATACCCTGACGTTTGTTTCAGCAACCTCATCCAGTGTGATTTAAATCCATGTCAATATATTGTAGGACATGAGATATAGCTTCATCTCGACAAATTTGTCCTGTTGTTACCCGTGGCTTGCCTAGACGATCGGGTGGTTTTGACGAAACTACAAAGTCACTATGAGCAGCGTGTCTTTAACGTACGCTCATTATGCCGAGATGGATTGCTTATCGGACATCATTCTACCAAGTTTTCACATTTACAATAACCCAGTCCGCTGTTTTAACTTGCAAGTCCCAATGTACAGAAGCTGGAACATTTCAAGGCAACGAGGATGACTATCTGATGAGTACTCGCGGGCCTTTTGACCGCTTCGTAGTGCTTGAATGAGGATACGCATGTACATTACAGTCTTGCTTTGAGCATACTTATGTGTATAAATCTGGGTTATATATATGTTCTTCTCTGCAAGATTGAAGATGACCATTACTAGATCCGGGGGCAAACTGGTTCCCCGGCGTAGTTATGGCATCGTCTTTTTTTTTTATCTCCTGAAAAGTATAATAATAATCGACATATCTGTTCTGCTACTGTAGAGACTTACAGAGTGTTTTCTAAGAGAGGGAAGTAATTCGTCTAGAATTGCAGCAACGATCAGTTGGTTCTCCTACAGAATACAAAACACCATGGAAACTAATATAATCCTATACTACCATAGACTGCTATGTTACTGAACATACAGCTATAACTCAACGTCCAACAATGCAAGAGACTTGTTTGCACAATCATAGAGGCCGTCCCAAATCTCCGCAGTATCTGCTCCGGAAGCCGTGTCCAGATCCTTGTCAGGGCGCATACGGATCGCCCGTACGAGCAGAGCGTCAATCTCAAACCGGCTGCCTAGTGCGCCTTGGGAACACGGCATCCCGGCTGCCAGAAACATTGCAGGCTTACAGATCAGAGATGCATTTCTCCAGTAAGCTGGATTCCAAATCTCTCCACCATGTTCTTTCTTCTCATGCTTCCTTTTTCCCTCCCCCCAAACGTACCTGACGTGTGGACACACACACCAAGAAACCAAAATGGCGACCCATGGAGCTATACAAGCTGACGGTGCTTACCGCGCCACTGGGAAAAAAAAAAAAAAAATTAAAAGAGCCCATCACGATATCTAAACTTTCGAGCGAACCGCAAAGTCAGATCGCCCGTCGTCCAATTATCACCGACGAGACGTTGGGTCCGTTGACGAAATGGGCCACCGGATGGCCAAGCCGTCACGGTAAGCGAACGAGTAGGAAAATGTGGCACTTAATCATTGCTTTTTCTTTTTTTTTTTTTTTTTTTCCCTCTCTTTGCTTTTTTTGCCTTCGGCTTTTACCCCTTGGAATCCAGGAATTAGCACCCCCTCCCTTCTCAACTGCCGTCAGAATGATTCCCAGCCCGCGAGTCCGCAACTCCACCGCGTGAGCAGGTCCCGTCATTAGAGTTCCATGCCATGCAGACAATATCGAATGACTAGTATTGCCTCTTTTTCGTATATCGTACCTTATTTCCAAGAGGCGTTTAGACGGAGAAACGAATTCTTCATCCCAATTAATCTAGCCTATCCCGTCAGCAATGAGAAGGGGGAAAAAAAAGGCCCAATCTGGGTCATCTGCCGCAGAGAGCGCCGCATTCTCGCTAACCGAGAGATATGCGTATGGCTGGGGGACCGGGGAGAGGGATATCCGCCCAAAATCGGATGCGCACATGCTCTCGGGAGACTACCGACTGTAAGTGGCCCTTGGGAAAACGGCTTCCCTGGCCAGAGACATCTATCTGCATAATGCCCGATGGCTTGGCCGTGACGGCACCTTGCCCCCAAACTCGCTCGCGCATGCACGATAGGCCGATGGACCTTTCCATACACATAATATGGCAAGATGAGATGAAGCCGTTAGATAGATGCAGAGCGCCTGTTATAGGGTTGCATCGTCGTCGGCTCACGCGCTACTTGGAAGAGAATTCGCTGCAAATAGAATACGCCATCACCAGATCAGTGGTGCTATTCTTAGGACCTCCTCGCAGCTCTTAGAGCGACGGCTGCGCATGCATGATGTAAGCTAAAACACTGCAAGAAGTAAAGGGCGCGGTGGCAATCCATAGGCATTTACCGCGGCCATCCAGTATGGGAGCTCCGAGAGAATCTCGAATGTTCACCATGCCATGTCCTGAACCGGGGGAGCAGGTGCTTTCGTCGGCTGAGTTGGCCAACAGCACAAATCTCAACCGAGGTGACGTGATAAGTTTTCACGCGTCAATCGTGAACGAGCGGCAAACCCGCCATGACGGAATGGGTATCCCGCATTCCCGACAATGAGTCCCGGTTATCGTCTGTAAATGAGCGACCATCACTTCGGATGCTCTGTATGGTGGACTGGGGTATGTTCATATTCATTTGGCAAATGCTCGTCTGACAAGAGAGCCCTGCTGAGTATTCTACGAGGTAGAGGAGCTTTCAAGCGACACATTGGACCGTGCCATTTTACTCATCTGTCAGCATTGTCGTCTTGTGTCTTGTCTCAGATCAAAGTAGACGTACTGCCTGATCGGGCAGGTGTAAGTTGTCCTCTGAGAGACCAATGCTTAACAAGGGCTCGACCACCCAAGGACATCTAGCATGGAGAAAAGAGGAAAGAGACCTTGATCGAGGATGCAATGAGTACATACGGTAAAACACGGTATTGCAAATAGGGGGGCAAAAGCTGTTCCATCCGTGGTGCTATTGTATGTTGGGTGGTTAGCTCACGGGATTCGACGAATTGGGGGGTATGGGCGAACATGCCCACAAAGGCTGCAGCTCCTATCAGACAATCAATAAACAGCTACAGAGAAGAAGATAAGACAAACTTACTGCGGGTGTGGTGGGAAGTGCACAAGGTATCTCGCACTTCGCACTTCGCACTCCCGCCCCTGCCAACAGTCTATTCCAAGCAAAGAAATTGTGAGCATCACTGTCAAATCCGATCCCTGCATTTCGACTGAAACTTGTCTTACCCCATTCCTCAGTCCAGTGCATTCGCATGTTACGGAGTACATGCTGGAACAAGGAGCAGGTAGATTGGGTTGCTCTAATGAATATTGGCTAACAGCTCGACGGACTACTCCGTACGTGTGCGAGGTCCGTGTCTGACAGCCGTCCCTTGTTTGAAGGGTGGAGTACTAGGCCTAGGTAGATCGTCGAGCTGACAGTTACTTCCATGCTTGAAAGGGCAGATCAAATGGCTTAGCTTTGTTTCCGGTTACTAGAGTAGTAATATCTGGCAGCGATAAAAAGCCGTCCGGAATACGAGAGGGTTCACTCAGCATTCCTCCGGAGGGACAGGTGTATAACGGTATTGGAGCAAACCTGGAAAAGCTATCAAATATGAAACATGACAAGCTCAACCTGTTGCGGCCGACCTATGGTGACTGATAGCATAGCCACCTGCTACCCTTGAGCGCGGAGCCCGAATAACCGGGTGCCGCTCCAAAGATTCCGTTTAAATAGAGAAACGTGACAGATTGAGTTATCCATAGTGACAAGTTCTACTCCGGGAGCGTTGACTGACCCGAGGATGCGTCGAAGCACTCTTGTTGCGCCAGATACCTCTGCCGGGGTGCATAAGCGATGTCCACAAATTCTAGCAGTTGGTAATACTGTATTGTCGGTCCAGGTCCCAGAAAGGGTAAAAGGTCTCCCTTGATGTTTCTTGTTTGGCACAATTCTCACCCGTCAGGAGTAGTTTCAGTACTCCTTCCCCGGTGATACGGCGGGTTTGTAAGTCCATGTCGAATGCACATTACTGTTAGATCCTCCTCTGCTCCGCAATAAAGTCCGCACGGGCGTAAAGCGTGTGGCAAGAGGTTTGCGCGCTTCGACACTCTATGGGAGGCATGACGGATAAGAGCCCAACTTCGTCCCCCTATCGGACATTGTGTAATAGGGACTTCGACACACCACAAACAAAGATCGATGGAGAGGAAAAGAAAAACAGAGACGAGGGAGAAGGTACTTTCGCGGCCCCGCTCATTAGTCCCACGCTATTGTTGCATTGGCACCGCGTTAGATTTTATTTCTATATTTAGGCCATGACCGAAGGTTTCGTCGAAGCTGTCGCTCGGCCAGTCGCAGAGCAGCAACGCCGCCGCCGCCGCCGCCGTCGCCGCAAAATTACCCAAGAACAGAAAAGTCTTGGGCAAGAGGGAAAGGTTGAAGGGTGGCACCGATGTGCAAATCTTCGGTGGCATACTTTTGATGAATCGGCCCATCCCAGCCAAGGGCTTAGAGGCGCTCCGTCATAGGCACTTACAGCTGCGATACCGACAACGGGGATTTTCTCCGCCCAAGGTTTTTCTCTCCATACTAGTTCCATTACTGCCTCTTAGTGGGCTCCAGACAGTCGTTACTTTGTTGGAAGCTCGCAAGTGACCTTTTCAATATGTCTGTAGAAAATATTGCCGAGAGCAACTTTCCCCTGCATGGCGAAAGTCAGCCAAAAGTGCCCTATGCGAGCCTGTTTGTGGACGATCACAAGTCGTTCATCAGGAACAGGTTGCTCACCCTGCAGGGTGCTCTGTCCTCCCGCCCATTCATTCGCACAGCAAAGTAGGCAGGGATGTAAGCGGGAGCCTCGGCGCTCTGGGCAGCATGCTAGGCTACTCACTTGATTCGCACTAGGCTCTGGAGGCCGACGGGGTGAGCATCATGAGGCTGTGGTCCTCATACAGTGCTTCCCTTACGATGTTAGTGGGTAGCCCGTTGTGGCAGCGGCCGGACCATTCGACGCAGTACCAGACTTGAAGCTATCGGACCGTCTGCAGGTGATCATCAGCTACGCCGTGCTGTTGACAGCCAACTACCAGTCATCCGCTCCCCCACCACGTTGTAGTAGCTCGCTGGAAGGAGGCGTGGTCGGACAGCCTTCATCCCTTTGTATACCTTATATAGGTTGTAGATATGCATGCGCCATGTGTGTGGTTGTGTGGGAGCGAGCTGCACTAAAGGCTATAATCATCTCGCTGGCCGACATTGTTACACAGACCCTAGCCGCCAGGCTGGCTCGCTGTGTCATAAAAATGGTGCGGTAGGTGAATGGTAAAAGTCTTGGGAGAATGCTGACTGGCCAACCGGCATCCCACGCTTTGGCCTCATATCACACAGATCACTGTGCATGCGCATGTAGACCATCATGCATCGCGTTGACTTATGTAGTCAACTCTGCAGGCCAAGCCGCACCGGGGCCAACCAGCGATGACAGAAGATTTGTAGTCCGTACATGGCCGGGTAGCAGAAAGGAAACTATCGAAAGGCTTGTGTGAGTAAAGGCCATCCCTCTTCTCCTCCTTGGGGCGCGAGTCCCCTCTCTCACCGCTTGACGCCGTGGACCGTTGCCAAGCGAGCTGAAGCGCATATGAATCTTCATAGGATCCTTTCGGCGCTCGGGGGTTGCTCCGTACCAAGAAAACTAAGCTCTCCGTAGGTCGCGAGATTATGACCTCAATCGTCCGCAGCGATGATTGGGGAAGCCGATCTAGCAGTAGCGGCTTGAGTTCCATCCCCTCGGCTATCGCACAGGCACCTAAGGTTAATACCCTTTGTTAGCGTGGTTAGTGCAAAGTTGTACCACCGCACTGGCAGCGACACAATCTCTAGTGGCCATGGTTCGTTGTTTCCGTTTTGCTCAGTAATGAAGCGTTAGTCTAGAGGGTCCTCCGTGTCATTTGAAAAGCCTGGATATTGCCCTTCATAGCCTTGGTCGAACAGAATCGTAAGCGTATTGCTGGGTCGGGAGGGAAGCGAAAGCAGAGACTCAAGAGGCGGGCCCCTTGGGTGGAGATGAGTGCCGACGGCCCTCAACAACCTACTTCACAGTCATCAACTTGGGCTAAAACTTATGGCCCATCCGTAGCCAACATCATCATGAACACTCTCCATTCATTTCGGACCCAGGACGTCTGGCTATCGGCTGGCACATCTCGTTAAAGAGCTGGGCGATACTTTTTTTTTAACTAACCAAATACAGCTCGCGATCCCAGGGTGGTTTTGTTACACCAAGTCTTACCAATGACAGACATGCAGAAAGATATCTTTAGCAACACAGCGGTTGAAGCTCTTCCATTGGATATTCCTTCGGCCGTTAGCGTACACGTGTCGCTGTGAGGAAGGATGAGAGACACAGAGATGGGAGTTGGCTGCAGTGGCAAATATGAAACGTTGCAGCGATGTTGCTGCTTTGTTTTCGTCCCTGCTTTGCTTTTTGCTCGGCTTGATATTTTTCTTGCCTTATTTTTCTCATTTTTCTTTTTTTAAATTTAGAATTCGAGCTGAAATTGTGGCTTTGCCCTCCCTCCTCTTTCGGCCCGCTGGTCTTGGCGGCAGGAAGTACTCGAAGCTTTTCGCTAGTCACATTATTAGCTCTTGCCGCGCTGGCTCCTCGCCTGGACGTGTCGAAGTACGGAAACTCAAAAAATACGCACAAGCTCTAGCATATGAAAATTCCTTAGTGATAACTCCTATGTCGAAGGCGTGGGGCTTTTGTTTCTGCCGTATTGTTTCCTCCGCAGCATCACAGTGCTAATCTGCTAGCCCACTAAGAACACAATAAAACAGCGGCAAAGCTTATTCGAGCGCAATCGGTCGACGTCATTTGAACGAGCCCCAGCGCCTCGGTATCTTTTAGAAGAGGGCCGCCCTACTAGTACCTAGTAGTTTGTTTTTTGCATATTCTTCGGTACTCGGGTTGATGTCCGGTAACCTTGTACCTGTATGGCTTTGGCTTTGACGCCAGCAGGGGTACAAGGTACCTAACTTACCCGTTGGAACGTGAGAGAATGGTTCCTCCTCTAGGTACCATCCGACGGCCTCGATCCAGGAACGGGGAAGTTCCGAAGCCTTGGTCTTCCGCGTACATATGCAAAAATGATCCGATCAAATGAGAGGCTCTTGGACCATTCATCTATCAGGCAGAGTACGGCGTTATTAGTGCAAATACGAGGCGAAGGAAAGAACGCTTCGATCCTTGGAACAACAGGCCCAGCCGTGGAGCAGCTTTCGTCTCAAGAGCCTCTTCTGCGGAGTTTCATGCAAAGTGCAAAAGGAGACCGGTCTGGCAGCAGTACGACGTACCCGCAGATGCTCTATAGACTTCTTTAGACCCGTCTTGTTGCATGTTCCTGTCGAGCAGTGGATTGGCAGATGCGTACCTCCAGAAGTTCATTACAGCAGGCCTGATAACCAATGTCTCTTGCGTAGTTTCGACAATCTTCGTTGCTCTTCGAGGCGCAAGAGAAGCGATCAAAAGTACCGTTCCAAACTTGCACAGCCTGCCATCTCCCTGACTCAAGTGTAATCACCATACCAGTTCTCGAGTTTCCACCCACACAAAGTAGCTTGCCGTTGGGCCCTCATACTGCAAGTCCAGGCTGCGGACTGTTTCCAGGAGTATAAGTCGTCTGTTTGACGATTCAATGAGAATGCGCACGAAATAGGGGGTAATTTCGTATGGCTTAGACCTATGTAGTTGTCCGCAGCTCTAGCTAAGGTACTCCTGAAAGATTACCCTATAAAATTTTGGTGCATCTGCGAGGGAGGTGGGCTGATTTACTAGGCGAGTTCGCATGTTGTAACTCAACGTGGCGAAACCTACAAAGGCAGTTGAGCAAGAGAAAGAGAGAAGGAGTCGCCGATAGGTCCTCTTTCTTGACATGTCACTGCGCCTTGTCCGCGGGAATGCATGCCAGTTGTGCTTTTTGATGTAAGTGTACGGAGTCAACGTCCCCTGGTGTGCGGCCGACAATGTATGAAGGATATCCGCATGCTTCGTACTGATAGATGACTAGGACGTCGGGAAACCCCATGGGCCGGCCGCTGCGGTACGGAGCAAAGGGAGTCGATGACGTCAGAATTATAAAGACATTAGCTGGATCGAATGTGGCAGTATCTTTCGAAGGAAAACAAAAAAGAACCAGGGAGTATCTCCATCTCTGCCCCGGAGCTTTGCAGCATAAGTATTTTTCAGCATCCTGACTACGGTAAACCTGTGGCTGGTGAGACTGCTTGGTTTCCCGAATAACCCGAATTAACCGAATTGGTGAGCTTAAAAAGGGGTGGCCGTTGTGCTTAGCGCTCAGAGCGGGTTTATGCAGCCCCAGAGGCCATTTTGGGACACGAGGTTTTTATAATTCCCTTCTTCGCAGCGATGGACAATCTCGCTATGAATCAGATCTATACCTGTTCCTGAACGCGGTGACAGAAACCCCCTGGGCGTCTCCTGGGCTCTTCTCGGGGAATAGGATAAGCGGGCCTTTTTGAAACGTGCTTCCGAGCATGAATACCTGGTCGTACTATCTTGAAGCTCGGACAGTCACCGTTCCGAGCAAGTGGTTGTATGAATTCGGAAGTTTTGCTAAAGAGAAGACCAAGGAAGATAAAATGAAAGCAGAGAAGTACTTCCAGTAACTGTGCGGAAGGCGGATTACTCCGAAAAGCTTTGGCGTGAAACACTCTGGATCCTTTTTTCTGATTTAAAAAAAAAGAAAAGAAAGAAAAAGCAAAGTATCGCGAGGGGAGGATGTCACAGCCAAGTATAGTACGTATAAGGGGAGGTCACATAATACGGAGTGCTACGGAGCACAGAGTAGCACTCCATACACCGTATCCATGTGTACTACATGCTATCAGCCTGGATGCCGGTTACGTGCGATGATGGTGCCAAGGCAATTGTCGTGTAAGTGCTCCGTAGCATCTTAATGTAGCCATAGCGGGCTAGCGCAACCCGACAGAGTGGATGATGAAGCTTTTCTCAGCCTTCTCCTGACGGATTTCTCGCAACCAGTCAGCCTCGCCTGTCAAGTTATCCTAGTAGTCACCGATGCTAGATTGTGGGCACGTGGCGTCAATCTGAGTAGCAGACCCGTAGCATATGCCTTGGCGTCGGTATCGGCTTCCGTCTTGGGTTGACATTCATGTCGGTGTCGAGCGTTGTAGCCCTCTCAATCCCGGCCATGGAATAGGTTCGGCGATTAGGAACAGCACTAGAGGTTGTGACGGTTGGCTGCCTCCGCCTCGAAGATATTTTCCGGACCCTTGAAGTGTCTTTTAGTTTATACGGAAGAACAAGGGGCTATGATTGAAGAGTCGAGCTTTGTATCCTGCCTGGTTTTGATATGGAGCGTCCTGTCAGGGTTCACGGCTGCGGGTTACTTTGCGCCTACTGCGAAGAATCTCACCTAGTCGAGCTTAATCTCGAGCTAGGGAGTCATTCCACCCTTTGAAACTTACTGCGCTGAGTCATGAAGCGTTGAGCGTCGAGCAGTGAAAGGGTTAGATGGCGGTGGGGGATGTAGTTTATCTCCTGAAGATCAAGCACGCGTGAGGTCTCGGCGAAGCAAAGTGGTGGATGTGGCTGAGATATGATGCGAACGAATAGGGCTAACCAATCACAATGATGCTCGTACGGGCAAGTGGCCTATTCAGCACGACAGGCTGGAGGGCTGACTCGATATGATATTGAAGGGGGCCGGTAGCTAGTTTTGAGATGCGTCCTCTGACGAGAATTACCAGCATCGTCGGTGGAAAAGGGTTGTAACTCGTTCTTGCTTTTTTTCCCCCCTCCCCATCCCATTTTCTTTCCGCTAGTGGTGATACCGAGTATATTCGGTACCGGCAGTCAGGGTTCACAGAGCAAGAGGTACCGGGTTCGGGATCGCCATGTGATAGGAGACAAGTCCCCGTGACATCGCTCGGCCGATATGTCCATGGCAAGACTGCCGAGACCCGCGACAGGATCAGAATCTTCACAGAGGAAGCCTGGTTCGCATATTGGAGGGAAATGTGCACGGCGATATGGCCGCTAGCTGCTTACTACCTAGTAGCTTCTCGAAGACAAGGGAGCTGAAGATCAACGGCCCTGGGGCAGCGTCAGCCGAGCCGGCTACAGTGCCCCGTGGAGGTGACAGCTGGTCCTTTATACGTGTTTATGTATGTAAGGCCATGCGGTAGCATGCTCTTTAGCAGCCTACTGCACATATCAGGGACTGCTAAATTGGTAGTCCATAGCTGTGTTGCTTTCCGGCGCTGCGGGATTGTGCGGATCAAGGTGCAGGCTTAATTAGGAGATAGGCGAAAGGGCTGAGTAATCATCCGACAGCGTTTAGTATACGATTACTTAGTAGTACACGGTTGACAGCAGAACCATCTCTACCTAGCAGTACAGGTAGTATTAGTATTAGATAGCACTGCGGGGGGATGTAGGTAGGGGCTGATGAGAAGATGGCGCGAGGCGCACCCTTGCCAGGCCTTGACTGGTATGAGGTGTCTGTGAAGTGCATGAGAGCCACTGGCTGATAGGGGTGCCCTGATGCTTCAATGCTCCAGAAGATGCCATATTTGGGCCGCGCGCACTGGCGTTCAAAACATTCAGTGCTAGACCTCAGGATATCTTGGTCAGCACGGTGCCTATATCGCCCAACAAGGAGCGGCCGCGGAGGGCAAGGGACGATGTAGCCCACTTTGATGGGACCAAGACCTGGGCTCTACTCCGTACGCAGTATTCCCATGCGCTGGACTCTATGGGCGAAGTCATTTGCTCGGTGGCCCGCAGCCGAAGCCTCCGTGGCGGCTGAGACGGAAACAAGCCGCAGCAACGGATTAACGGCTCTCTGGGTAGGTAGACATCGAGATGACGAGCTGACGGTTTGGGGTTGTTGGTGGATACACATCGTTTCCTGCCTTTTCCGCACCTAGGGCTTGGCAGCCTGTCGACTAAGACACATCGAGTGCGCAGCGCACTAAATACCTGTCGTGAGTACAATTTAGCCCGCCCAAGCCCGCATGGATGGAGCACCTCTTCGAGCTAGATGAAGCACCGGGTGGACGATGCCCTTTGCCGAAGAGAAGGGTGCGTGACCGAGGGAGGTTGCCGTGACCATACATAGCGACGTGCTCCAGTGGATTACCTGATAGGTGTATGGACCAAAGCTTCCTGAGGTATTGTGGCAGCAGCTCGTCGTAGTATGGGAACTGAATTCTTAGCTTTTACAGTGGCAAGTTACACTCCAGGAACGGAGCAGTAGCAGGCAAGATTGCTAAGTACTTACCTCCTACTACCTACTAGGTACCTTGCCTACTACTACTTGGCTGCTTTGATATCCAGTGCCTGATACACTCCGCTGGCAGGAGTAGTTTAGGTCGGGCACTTTCCAAAAGGTTCGGTTCCCCGTACGGAGGGTATTAGGGTTCCAACAGAGGCTAGGTGCGTTAGGTAGGCGCAGTCGAGGTGGCCCGTGCGCGACTTTGTTCTTTGGCTCTCCAGGGTGTAAAGCGGCATCACGCCGGTGCAAGTGCAGGTGCTAAAGGCTGCAGCTGCCGTCCCCATGAGCATGAGCCCATTGGCGCATAACCTACTCGTGCATCGCATCTTGGGAAAGCCACAGACCGCACTTAAGCTCCCGAAAACTCTTCGGCTACGTGCTAAGATGCTGAGATTATGGCGCCAGGCGGTGGTAGACGAACCTTCGTTGCCATCCATTGTCCTCGATGGTGTTGAAAATATGCTTCCTCAACAAGAAGCTGTTGGGTTCTGCATCCTAAACACTGACTCGCCAGTCGGCCGGCGACGATTACTGGTGGTCATCACGAAACCCAAATTGGTGAGCACTCTATCCCTCCTCTGCGCTGTGCGCTCCGACTACTTTGTATGTACGTATGGGACTCCATACGAGCGGTGCTAACTTTTTGCCAGTGGTAGCAATGGCCGATTCGCTTGTGGGTGGGATAATATCATGACCCTCTGCATACGAGAATAAGACCGCGGCTTCCCCTTGGTACGATGGCATCAATTTCTTATTCATGGCATGTACTACGCTGTACGGAGCAATTCGTAACTTGGTCTTGGGTGCGTAATACTAATGTCCGGGAGGATTGAGTGTCCAGTGGCATGCTTCATCGATAGGTAGCATACGCCGTCGATGCCACGATGTGCTGGCACGGCCACCGGCCAACCAAGCGTCTGACCCTCGCGTGATAGATGCTGGAACGGGATTGGAACCGCGCAGCTGTTTCACCCTGACCATATCCCAGCGCAGCCTGCAAGTTTTAAGGGTAGGAAAGGGCGAGACGACAAACAGGGCCCTGGTTCCGCTTAGAGTTGGGTTGGAGTCTGCTCCGTACAGTAGCCCGAGTTTGCTTTGGTGCCATCCCCCACACAAGCTGGAACGGGCAACCCTAGTCGCAAACCAAGCCGACGGCTCGCCCCAGTTGTTATTTTTAATTCTCGTGCGCGGACATCGTGCCATGTGCGTCATGCCTCTATGCCGCTCGTCGTCCATGCGTCCATGGTGTCTAAGCAGCCAAGCCTCACAGGCCGTCACACGCCTAGGCCCATAGCAGTAAGAGCCATAAGTGGCCTGTAGCCGCGAGCTATCCTCTGCTGGGTATCATCATCATCATCCGTTCCCCATCACCCATCACCGTCACCCCCTCTCTCCACTCTGAGATGCCGGCCCTTTGCTGGCCCTGTCCTTCTCCCCCCTTCGTCGGTCCCCCAACGTTCACTTCGCCTACAACACGTGACGGTTGAAGGCCGGCTGCTGGCTGGTTAGTAGATGCTCTGCTTTTTTCCGTTTGTGCGTGTGAAAGGAGTTGTATCGAACAAGAAGAGGATGGGGTGCTGCGGGCTTTGCTTTTGAGCACCCTGATGGTGTATCACAGTAAATGCCTGAAAATTATGTCGAGCCTGCCGGTGCAGAAAACCCCCCACTGAAGACCGGGTCGCAGAGAGCACGGCCACCCCCCCTCCACACCCCCCCGTCAGGCGCAGGACATGACCGCTGAAAGAGGGGCCCTTTTACTGTATGTATGCATACCTTACAATGTGCAGGAAGATGCTCCGGACCTCCTGTCGAACAGGTACTGCCGGTAAGCTACCTGGCCTCCATGCCTAAGTAGGAACAGGTACCTACAGTACCTAAGCAGATGGGCCCCTAGCAGCCCCTTCGGCGGATGAACAGAGTTGAGCCCTCGCTAGCACCCTGACCGATACTGGGCCCCTACCCGGACTGGAAGGATCTAGCAGCAGAGGCGCTACAGGTCGGCGAGGCCAGGCCGGGCCAGGCTTGGCGAGGGTCCCAGGTACCACTACCCATCCGCCCTGTGGTTCATGCTCGCGGCGGCCTTGTTACGAAGTACCGCCTTTGAGCCTAGTAGTAGGTACGGAGTACTCCTCACTAGCGTATCCGTGGCGTAGCGCAGCAGCGCAGGGCAGCGCACAGCACAGCACAGCACAGCACAGCACAGCGCAGCAAAGCACCGCTGAGCGCTGGCGAAGCCCCGAACCACCACCGTTTAGGTGAGAGGCCGGTGGGATGCATGCACACCTGCCATCAAATATTTAACAATCCCAGTCCCCCAATCCTCTTCCCTCTCCCTCTCCCCTGGTCCATCGTTCTCCAAAAAACATTTCGACACAACGTTCGCTCTCCCACATTCGCTTCCCTCTACCAAACCCTTCCCCTCGCTCCTAGGAAGTCCTCGTCGACTCCTGTCATTCGCTTTTACCGGTGCTCTTTTAATTTTTTGATCCTCCTCCTAACCGCCTTTCCGTCGCAAATCTTTGACCCTCTCCGACTTTGCCGGGCAAATATAATATCTCGAGCCGCACAACAGGGAAAGAGGAAAGACAGTAAAAATACCTGAATAGTATTTTCTTTGAGAATTTACTGCATCTAGCCACCCTTCAGAAAAAATTCGAATTGCACAAATTCGAAAATTCAAGGGCTAGCATTTGCCGCGGTTTTCAAGTCCCCTTAGGACCGAATTCGAAGTCGCCGTAAATGTCTATCTAAAACGGCCTTCCTCGTAAAGAGCTTCTTTCTTCGCACCACCACAATCGCTTTACCAAAAGAAAATCAAAAAGAAAAAATACAAAAACCAAACCAGCTTTTATAAATTGCTTAATTCGTGGTTTGAGACGGTTTCCAGAGTCGCCATATTCGATCGCTGCTACGCTTTTCATTCAAGAGAAGGGATCCAATCAATTGTTGGAAAGAAGAAGGGACAATTCAGGCGCCCAGTTGCGAACGGAATATCAGTCCAAGAAGACCAGTTGGTGAGACGATAATCGAGCATTGCTACCAGGTTCGCTTGCTCTTTGAACACAGCCATTCTCTAGCTGTGTTTTCCTGTCAAGTATGTGTTGCCCGTCTGCTGCGACCTGATATGTCGCTCTCACCTATTGGGCGCCCCGTATGCTAATTACGAGTAGATCGCCTTCCACAACTACATCTTTGTTTCCGGTATCAACAATGGCTGGCCCTGGCGGTGGTCCTCCTCGTCGCAGGTCTGCCTCTTCACTTGATGCTTTTGATCGCCTCTAGCGCTCTGCTGACTCCGTTGATAGTCACACCAAGTCTCGCAAGGGCTGTGATACGTGGTATGTAATATCATGGGACACTCTAGATTGATAACAGTCCTAGAAGCTCCGAACAAGAGATCTAACCTCGTACCTAGCAAACGTCGTCACATTCGATGCGATGAAAACTTTCCCCAATGGTGAGTTGGCATACCATATATGGCCTTGAACTGACCTCCTTTTGCTGACACGGCATCCCCCCAGCCGCAACTGTACCAAACACAAGATTCGTTGTCCGTACAACGATGTGCAAGTCCCTGATGCAGGCCGCTCCACGACGCCGGACAAGCCGGATCTCATGTGGACGCCTCAAATCGAGGCCGCCATTGGCGAGTGGCAGAGGACTGGCATGTTCCCTTTCCCGTCGCTCGGTGTTTACCCAGCTCCCATGCCACACATGTACTCCCTTGAGGACCTCAGGTTGATTTACCACGTTGCTGCCCTGTATTATCAACTGGCTGGCATTGACGCCAACAACTTTACCTTGTGGACCCGTCATATCCCAACGTAAGTCAGATCAAGAGCGGTTAAACCCTTCCCCCCCTGGTACATTTCATGGCCACCGCTGCTCTGGCGGCACGATGTCACTACCAATGGTAGCACTTCGTTCGACCAATGCTAACTTTTTTGGTGTCTCTAGTCTCCTTAGGATCGGCGCGACTACTCCCTATGTCATGCATGCACTGTTGGCCTTTTCCGCCATGCACATAGCCTTTATCACCGACTGCCCCCTGGTCGGCGGTATGGCCTTTGAGCATAGGGGCAAAGCCTTGAGTGGTCTCCATGCGGCCATAGGCTCCTTCTCCCGTGACACGTCTGACGCCATCCTTGCGGCGTCTTTGGTGCTGTCATGGCAGGCCACGGATTGGTAAGCCTGATACGTTCCGCTTTCACATGGTCACTGTGGCTAACTGCATGGTTTTACAGGCGCAGCTGGACCCAGCTTATGCAGGGAACATCGACGGTATGTCCTGGTTGAGAGGGCTTTCACACTTACCTATAGAGCTCCTCTCTGAAACTCGTACTGACTAATCTTCTAGGTGATCGACGCTATGGATGCATGGAAGCACGAGTCTCAGTTTACGGATTTCATCGCTGAGAGCAGCACGTTCCCCACGGCTCCGCCTTCGCCGGACCCTGAGCACCGGCCTGCCCAGCCTCGGAAGGATGACCTGGAAGCCTACCAACGGACCCTCAACCAGCTGACCAAGGTCGAAACCCATCTCAAGCACTACAAGGAAGACACGTCGCAGATCCAGCACTTGATCAGTTTCCTCAAAGGCTCTCGCAAAATCAGCCCTACGCTTTCCATCGCCCAGCAGTTTGAGCGTCTCCAGCCCTTGAGAACTTGGCTCTTCTGGGTGCCGGTCGGCTACCTCCAGAACTACCAGGGGTCGCCGAATTCCTTGGTTGTCATTGCTCACCTGTACACGGTGGCCTTGCTGATGGAGCGTCTCTTCCCAGAGATTGGCGCGGCCTACTTTGGCAGCCTCTCCATGACGCCTATTGAGGAAATAGCTCGGCGGCTCATGTCAATCAACGGTGCGAGCTCGGTCAAGAGCGGCCTCCAGACACCGCTCACGCTTATGGAGTTGCCCATTGATACCGTCAGCGAGTTTCGGTCTCGGATGGGCTGGATGAGCCCGCAGAGGACCCCCTCGTTCCCGCAGTTCCACCCTCCCAACTTTCCACTAGGCGAGGAGCTGCCCCTGGTCCCCACAACGGAACCTTATATGCCGTACGGGAATCCCGCCTTCAGCTACAGCGGCGAGGAGATGCCGATGCTCAACAGCTCTACCGCGCCAGGCGCCCACGGATCCGTTAGCCCGCTGGTCATCTCGTCTCCCTACCCCCACCAGCAGTACCTGAGTGTTCCATCTCCGTCCTTTGGCGGTGCCTACAGCCCGGCATCCTCGACCTTTGAGGCGTCCATCGCCTATAGTGACTCGGAAGAGTACAGTCCGTATGAAGTGCGAGGCTATCCTTCAGGCCAATCGCCCGTTTTCGAGGATGCGCATTGCAGCAGCAGCTACGGCGTCGGGTTCGTTTCTCCCCAGCAGCCCGTGTGGATCTAGGTAACCTACTAGATAGGTTCCCGCACGCTCGGCACTCCAACCCCGGCTCGAGGAAAGCACAATCGGATTGACCGTTGCCACTCAGGAACTCCAGTACATCAGCGTATCCGCCTCCGGAGGATTCGTCGGCCATGGCGTTGCCCCTGCCGTCGGTTCCGTCCCATTACCTGTACCAGGACTCGCTTGGCATGCTTCCCCTCCCCGAGTCTCCGGTTGCGCCGTCTAGCGCACCATATCACCGACACGGCCAGGCTGCCTCGGTGTCTTCCGCACCGCATCCTCACTCGCCGCTGTCGCAAACTCATTTGACCCCGACTTCTTCAGAGACCCGAAATAAGAGTAAGGGCAAGGAGCGGGCGACGTGACGGCACAAGACACTGGGGGCAATCGCTTCTCCGCTCCAAGGCGGGCCTCACCGACCTTTTCTACGGACAATCTGGACGCAGCTTGGATCTGCTTCCTTCTTCTTTTCGCATATTTTTTTGAACGCAGACGCAAATGTTACAACACTCCTTATCACGCTCGCTACCATGACATGCAATACGACACAAGGGCCTTGAAACATACACACTCTAATAATATCGCTCTTGTCAGCTCAGCCTGCTTGAGCTCAACGCCTGACGACTCTCCTTTAGACATCGAGTTGATCTCGAACGCATCAATCCTTACGATATTACCAAACCAACTAATAATGTATTATCTAATACGCGACGCTCCTTTTGAATGATACCCTCCAGCTTAATCGACTATCCTTTAGACCAACGATACCCCCGAATTTTAGCAACACTCCTTTTATGATACCACGTTATGACGAACTTTGGGTCGACATAGAGTCACTCCTTTACTGGGATAAACAAAAATGGTACTAGGGCGAAACTGATTATCACACTGCATGGCGACTGTTTTATTATTTTGTGCTCTTATGCACACACACACTTTTTGGATAGAAATATGGCGTTTTCCCGGCGTTCGTGAACGAACAAACAGTGGGAGAGAAGTCCTTGGCATTCATTGATTGTACTTTGCACTTGAATTTTTATTGAAAAAGCAGGCTTTAGGCTGTACGGGATGGGCTTTTGAGGCATAAAGTGCCGATGAGGGGAAAAACATGACAGCGGACTGCGGGAAGAAGATGTTGTATTAATGGCTGTTGTGTATAGGGAAGGTGAACGTGTCGGTCATGTTGCTGTAACGATGTGTCTTTTGAGAAGACTCAAGCTCTGCCTTGTATTGGCGTCTTGAATTGGGATTAATATTATTGTGTGCAATATTGCCTTCACGTTCGATTTTGATCCGTTGTGCCTTTTTCATCGTGCTTGGCCGTGTTCAGGAACACTTGTCTTGGATAATTCTTTTGCCGCCTTACACGAGGTATAGTGCCAAAGCCCATCGTATGGAGGAGGGTCTCATTTCTTCGATGGTGGCGTTTTGCCTTGTGTCCTTTTCCACACCCCTCTTTTCTTTTCTCTGCTACTTTCCGGACAGTGTATCAGACCCTGACGAGGTCTTTCTTTTTGTCATTGGAATGAATATGTCCTTGTTGAATCTGAATCGGATGACAGTGCGAGCATAATGATGGGTAGATTGAGGGAGAATAGGCTCGGGTACCCATTGTTCGCCAGACCTTTGTGGAATCATCTGGGCTGCCCAAGAGAGGGGTGAAGGGCTCCCTTGACTCGGCATCATCATTTTCCTTGTTTTGCCTGCCGCAGACCCTTATTTCGTGGCTAGTATGCAGGTCCTATGCTCTTTTGGTTTCATTACATGACATGACACCTTTTGCTTATCCGGCCGTTTTTGCCTCCTGCATGGAAAGCCCACGGCGGCTATACCATACAATAACCCCCATCCCCCATCACATCAAACTAGTCTTGCCTTGCCTTCGCCCACCCCCATCCCCCCTTGCGGAACGGCGTGAGGCAGCCCGTGTTACCCGTAGGGGCTAAGTCCTGTAGCTTGGCAGACACCGTTCCCGGGACGGTCTGGACAACAAAAGGGTCTCCAGAGGGAAGGGGGGGGGGGGGGGCGCTTGCGACGGAAGCGTAGGGAACGGAGTCCGGGAAGACGGACAGGGAGAAAGAAGATGAGAGACGAAGCAAACCGATGGGAGCGAAAACTTGGGGCGATGGGCGGATGTCCGTCCCGTTCTAGGTCTAGCCCATGGGGTGGGCTTGGCTTGGTGCGCTTGTGAATACGAGAAATCGGCGGCAGGGGGTTACTATTTATGTAGGGCATGGGTGGCTGGTAGTGTTTTCCTGGGGAGGGTGTTTTTTTTTTTTTTCATTATCCATTGTTTGGGGGGGGGGGAGTGAAGTAGAACTCTCAATTGTGTAAGATGTTTGTTTTGATACCATATGGGAGCGTATAGGGCCATATTTGGCGATATGTTGCAAAGTAATAGGGAGAGAAAGACTCCGTATAGGGGGGGGGGCATTAGTTCATTTTTTTTTCATTTGGGAGAGAGGGAGATCGTCAAGATGATAGGCTCGTGAGACGGGAGCTATTATTCAAATACGAGATCTGAGAGGCTTGGGGTGGTTTTTTTGGGGGGGCCGAATGGTTTCTCGGGTTTGGCAAGATTAGTTCAGTTCGTAAAAGGGGAGAAGATGAAGGATTCTCGATGGTCAATTGTATGATTCCTTTTCTTTTCTTTGATGCTTTGCGTGTCTTTTTCATCCTCGTGGAGTTGATGATGGCTTTGATGGGCTGACTGTGGATGGGGCTTACTTGTAAGTTTTTCCTTTCTTTTTTTTTTTCTTCATTATATTCTTCTAGCTTATCTCTTGGATGATGACTATGATGGATGGAGTGCTGACTTTGTTTGATACAGTGGTGAGAAAATCAAAAAACGGTCGAGGCGATGTCAAGTTGTGGTGTATGACTTTTGGCATTATTCCCTTTCGTTGTCGAGATAGAATATCAAGCAATAGTCGTTCACGTTAGACTATATGTTTCGACTTTCTCTTATACTTGAGCATTAAGTCACAGGACGATACTACTTTGGATGATGCTTGCACATTGTCCGTCTCTGATTATACCCTTGATGAATTTCATCCAACCCAATTGTCTCATTGTCTCTTCGAAGCAAGGCCATCTACCAAGCCCAGACTACAAGTCAAGACTTGTCTGACTACTCAAGTCCCTCGACTGATACTGACACTGGCGTGAAGCCGTAAACGCCTCTTAGTGATTCCTTCACAGACGGAAAGGGTGTGCCTGGATACGATCTCCAGCGCGGCCCCTAGATCCTCAATTGACTTTTTTCCATTAGACTCGTATTCTTGCGCCTCTACCTCTCTGCGTCCTACACATCGCGATCCTTCCATCTACCCGAACCCGAAGAAGCAAAAATGATTCGTGGCAGAGCGCCTCCGTCTCGAGAAGACCCTGATTTTGAGGCCCGTAAAGGGACCGATAATTAGTGCAGCACGTGTTTTTCAAAAGTATAAAAAAATAGCTTTCGACTAATCAATCTTTGTTAGTTAGCATCACGACTTCTTTGCTTTCACGTATATCTTGTCATTGCGCTTTGACACTGGTAACCCCCCAAGATCTGTTTCTCCAGAAAAGATAGCAAAATACGGGCATACTCCTATTCGTTCGAGAGCTTTTTCTCGTTTGTCACTGCGCTTCACGCTGCATCTCTTCATCTCGATGACACTAAGCCTGGCTGTATCGACATAGACGCGTCAGCTCAGCTTAGCGTTTGAAAGCCGGGCAAGAGAGCGTTCCCATTTTAAAGTGATCAATTGTAATTGGCTGCGTAGATTTTCGTTGATATCTGGCTTACCTGCATTTACACCGTGTTTGGACGGTGTCAGTCCATGGCTAGCTTGAGGTGCTAACTGCCGGCTATACGAGTGACTTGCTGCGTTGTCTTTTGTCCATTTTCCTTAGATTAGGCCGTCGTGACTATTTCTCGTGTGAAAGTGTGGTGTCTAGGACAAAGGGGTCTTTCTGTTGGGGCTGTCATCAGATCCACGTTCTCGTCTGATGAGCCCGGGCTTCATTCATCCCAAGGAACTTGTCAGCACGTCAACTGGCTAGACGTGATGGATGTTGGCATAAATAAGGTGGGATTATGTTGAAAGTCTTTGAGACGCTAGGTGTAGACTTCTTCCTCCAACGGAGCTTAACTGCCGGTAGAAGTGATACGCTGAGTGACAACATCATGGAACACACTGGGCCTATTTAATCGCATTGTCATTAGCTGATTCGTCTTGGCTATCAACTGTAGAGTACACATGGACTTGTACAGCCTGACATCCTCATAGGAAGAAGCTGTCTATAAAGATACATGTTATAAAACGTATGATTGAAGCTGTGATCGATGCTAAGTCACTGATATCTATACGTCAAGAGATGATTTAACATCGGGCCAATGGCGGGTAGTTGGCCATCCGTGAAGAACCGCAGACTACGATGGACATTCTTTGGTGTCCCACAACTTGCAAGTGTAATTTGAAATTAATCTGGGCAGACAACTATCGAAAGCACCTTGGCTATAGACTCTGCGACGACTTCGTCTGCATTCAGCGAGCAGAGCGTGCAGGTGAGCGTCAACTGTGCCTTTGCGATAAAACTCTACTTTTGCACTTTTTTCATATACAGGACAAAGAGCACAACATTCGAGCTAGAGAGATCGTCCATTCATTCAACACAGCTTCTCTTGTTCGAGCAAACGCCCGCAGCTTCTACTTGCCTATACAACACGTCTCTGCCTCCTCAGTCCACTTACACCACGCTCCATCTCCAAGTTGTGACGCCTCTTTCCTTCTAGAATACAAATACTCTCTCATATGTACAAATATCAAACTCCTCGCCGTGGCGCAGAACAAGGGATATAATGTGGCCACGGCGATACAAAAAAGGGGCAATCAATACTAGGGGTATGGTATATAGGCTCCCAGCAAAGAGGAGCAACTGTAATAGATACCAAAAATCAAATACTCAAACGGCCGCCATGGCACAAAAAAAAAGAGCCGGAAATATAATCAACGATAAGAAGAAGCCTTTCTCATCTTCGAACCCCCCCCTATGCAGATTTATTTTCACGTGGTAAGAACCTCCTGGTGCACCAGCCGTAGCACCCAGTTGGCTTCAGTCACGCTGGAGAATTGGAAGCACCACTTCTTGATGTTTCCTCCTGTGGCTCCCGTCGCCGGAACACCGCCGGAGATGCCATCACCGCCCTTCTCCTCCCACACGCCGCAGACGATGCCTCGACTGCCCATTGGCGAGAAACATCCACTGCCCAGAACGGCATCCAGTATGATGATTGGCTTCTCCGTGTTCTTCTTCGGCAGAGTCGTGACCGTCACCCTCTTTTCAAGGCCGTGGTCAGCCCGAAGAGCTTGGTGCCAGCCAGGGGGCGGCCGGCGGATCTGCAGGCTGCAGTTGCCATAGTCTTCCCACTTAGCTGAAGAGACGAGAAGATGCAGTCGGATGCGGATGTTGTCGGTGCCGAGGTTGACCGGCATCTCACCCCTGCCATCTATGCTTACCGATGGTGACCGGGGACTGCCATATCCGGAAGAGGAGCCCGATGTATACAGGCTATTGTTGCCGCTACCGCCTCGGCCTCGCTTGTCGACCGAGGACCGAGCAAGGTTGAAGGAGAGATTCCCAACGAGTGTGAGCTTCTTGAGGAAGCTAGAGGCGGACAGCGACGACGAGGGCGTAGAGCTGAACCCGTCGTGGGACTGTGTCGGTGCCCTCACGGAGCTACGGTAGCTGTTCTTCCTACCAAACCAGCTGCGGCGCCGGCTGCTCGTGTCTCCATCTTCAACGGGGGCTTGCCGCTCACCGAAGCTCCTAAATCTGGCCTCGTTCTCGAGCTGGATGAACTTCTGGTTGTTGAGGCGGGCATGGTGGACGGCCATGTAGAGGGTGTAGCAATCAGGACCGTTTGAGCAACGGAACCGAAAGTTGCCGCCTGGATATACTGTTGCCAGCTTGCTGTGAGGTTGCATCGATGACCTGATTTCGAGGTCAACGGCAGTGCTCTGCCGGATCAAGACAAGAGGGGTAAGGTCCAGGGCGATGAGAGGCTTGTCGTCGAGCTGGGTGTAGCCGCTGTCGCGGAAGGCATATGCCTCAATCAGACCATCGGTAACAATGATTGAGCAGTGGTCGGGATGGACATCCTTCCAAGCACCCTTGTCAGACCATCTGGAGATGGTTGCCAGGCATCGTCCTGTTCGCGCCTGGCTCCCATCTTCCGAGGATGGCTTGCGCCCATGAAGCCCGGCTTGGGACGCAGAGTTGGACGGCGTGAGACTGACTTCAGAAGCGGGAGCATAAGAGGGGGCGTAGGACGGGGCATAGGAGCCTCTTCTACGATCTTCCTCCCTTATGCTGTAGCCGAGCTCGGTCTGGGGTATGTCAAGGCTCTCCATCTCCTCGTCTGAGGACTCGTCAGACTCAGACTCGGTGCCCGATAATTCTTCTCCTTCCGTTTCAGTCTCCTCTCCCTCTTCTACTATCGACGATACGGCGGAAGATGACAGGCCCGAGGCAGAAGAGACCTCGGACGGTAAGTATTCATGCTTGAGCGGGGAAGAGCCTCGGCGCTTGATGCCATCGCGAACATGCAAGTCGACCGGCGGCTTAAGCAGCGATTGAGACTTTGCTGCTTGCTGCGGCGTAGGGCTGAGAGTTCGATGAATTGGCGGGCGCGGCGGCGGCGTATCGTTATGCTGGATGATGGGAATCGATGGGCCCGGCACAACAGGCGCAGCCCGCGTAGGTGTTGGTGGAGTGGCCGATCCGCCGTCGGAGTCCTGCTCGCTGACTTCAGATCGAGACGCCGCACTCAACATGCTCTGCACGCCGACGGGAACGTCAGGTAGCCTGCCTGGAGAATCTGACCCCACCTCGGATTCGTCGAGGACGCTGGGCTCAGACTCCCTAGGTGGAACGGGAGATGATGGCAGTATTTCTAGCCAGTCCAGAATCTGTTCTTCTTCGTCTGCCCACAGATTGAGCAGCTCATGCCATGGCCGGCCGTTGTGGTTGCCACGAACCATGACTACCATGTCTAGCTTTCCGTCTCCGGAGCGAGCGGAGACCAGGGACATGGAGATGGGTGGGAAGAGAAGATAGGAACGGCGGCCATCTCCCACTTCTCGAATCAAGAGATCGCCCTTGTCCTCAGCACGGTTTTGGTTGTCTCGGTGTACCAACTCCACTTGGCACTCCAGCCTCTGGCCATTGGAGTGGACCAGGTCGAGTGAAAAGATGTCCTTGGCACTGACTTGACGGCTAGGGTCAATGGTGATGGACCTAGTCGGACCAAGAGTTCTGAGATCGCGGGCCCTGGTGGTATCCGTATTGATGGCTTCCTCGTCGGTGATCCTCGCGACCTCTTCCCGATGGCGCTGCCGGGCTTTTTCCTGCAGAGCCTCGAAATCCTTGACTAGCTGGCTGGTGTCGGGAGAGCCGAACATTTGGTCAACGCAAATGATGAGCTTGGTCATCTGCTTCACCCGAATCAGTGGCTTCTTTAGGAGGTACGCAACGGCCACGCGCTCTCCCTGAGCGTTGATGATGTCGCCGTTTGCGTTCCTCGGCAATGCGTTGAGGAGGGAGTCATCCTCATCTCTAGCGTCTCCCCGCGGTGCGAGGTTGATGATCAAATCCTGGAATCCCAATCGCCAGACGGCCAAGTAGTTGTTATAAAGCGGGACGACACCATGAGCCCAATGGGCCATGCGGCGGATGTCAGTGAGAGGCGCCTTGGCGTGCGCATTCTTGAGCTTCTCCAGAGCAACTCCCATGTTGACGACTGACTTGGACGTGATGTCGATTTTAATCTTGGCAACAGTGGGTCCGAAGAGCTCGGAAGCGGTCTTGTCATTGACAACGTGAGACAAAAGCACGGGCACAACACCATCAACCAACGTTTTGAGTTCTCGCTGGTATAGATTCTCGTCATCGGCGAATTCTTTTAGCAAGTCGTCTGCGGTTACATTGTTCGACAGACCGCGTGACTTCCGTAAGCTGGGCCTTGACCGGTTGTTTCTGATTCCTTGCGGGATGTTCTTGTCATCAGGCAGCGAGAGGACCGAGACTAGGTCAGAATGTTTCGTAAGCCTCCTCTTGAGTCCCGAACCTTGGCGTTGTGGTCCTTTCGAGGTTTCGGCGGACCTCGAAACGGTCGTCGATCGAGTGAGGGTAGACTGTGTCACATCCGATGCCGTTTCCGAATGAGAAACGCTAGAGCCCTCGGAGAGAATTGTGGAAAGCTCGTATTGGCCTGTCGTGGGAGGCCGGAGGCGCGGCCCGGCCATGTGCTGTGTCCCCTTTCCGCTGAGGGCAGAAGAGTCACGGTCAGTGCTGGAGCGAGTGTCCGTCGTGACCCAGCTACTCAGATCAGAGTTGGATTGCATGTACTGGGACTCTGTTTCAAGTTCGGGTTCTTCCTCTTCCGACTCGAATTTTCGCTCTTCGTGGCTCTGATAGCTCTTTATCGGCTTCGCGAGTTCTGCGGATTCCCCCTGAAAAGCTTCTTTCAAAGCGCCGAGGAAGGGTCGCCTTCTACTGCCGGACTTTGATGGGGTAGGCGAGTCCCTCGTAGCACTCCTCCTCCTCAAGCTTCCTGGAGGGGGGGACTTCTTTTTGCCGGAATCCTTGGACTTTGTCGCCGATTTTGGCGTCGATCCTGCCGAGCCGGGGGCAGACTGAGTCTTTTCCTCAGTCTGCGTCGTTTCGACACTAGAAGTGAGATTAGAAGTGACGTTGGAAGCTACATGAGAGTCCGAAAGCAACGATGTTTTCGTCTCTGCAGAGGGCTTCCTTTTTGGCGTCGTTTCTTCTACGGTGGCATCGTCGTCGTCGTCGTCATCATCGGATAGAGAGGAAGGAGGAGAATGCGGCCTGTTCTTCTCATTGAAGGGCTCGACGGTGTTGTTGAGCCATTTTTCAATGCTAGGAGGATTGTTGGGTACCGCATGCCGCGGAGGCTCATTTAAATCTTGGATAATTTTCCTGCCCTCTTCCACCACCTTCTTTAGCACATTGGGCATAGCCTTGAGGCTCGTCGCCCGATCGATTTTTGTGCGCTTGGTTTGCTTTGGCTTGCTTTTAGGGGGACCCCGTAATGGTAAATCCAGCTCACTAAAGGCGGAATGACCAAACGGAATGTCTCCTGGAATGTCGGCCAAAGACTTGTTCGTTATGGATGTGCCCAAGTCTGATTCGGGCATTCGAGAATCTTTGACACGGGAGCTCACATCTGCTGATTTGGCCCTGGCAGTCGGGTGCTTTGCCGTGTTTCTTTTCCCTGGCGTCCGGGATTTCGACCGAGGCTCCTGAGCCAGATTTTCCATGTAGGAATTTAAATCATCGGCATCGTCTGACATGGACAGCTGGGTGCTTGCTTCCTCGACAGCCTTGATCAGGTCATATATAGTGTGCTTTTTGGTTTTGGTTGGTGTAGCGCCTGCAGTCTTGCTCCTCCGTCGCGTGGGCCTTGAGGCGCTTGCTTCAGGCTCAGAGTCGGCCATGGGCCTTACCCTGATGCCGTCGTCCTGGACAGGTGCCGGTGAAGGTTTCGATTTCATAGGGGTAACTCGGATGCCATCATCGTCGGGCTGCTTTTTCCGTATTGGCCGCACCCGAATGCCGTCATTGTCATCCGCTCTAGGTTTGAGCGGTTTCCTCGCTGTGACTTCAGTTGCCGTTTCCGCTTCGTCTTCAGAGTCGGAAGAGGATGACAGGTCTGAGGAGAAGGAACCCTTGCGACTTCTCGGGGGTGGCGTCTCGACCTTTTCAGCCCATGCTTTGACTTTGCTTTGAAAGGACGGGTTGGGAACAGCTCGAAAGACGAAGCCGTTTGGAATACGGTTTGTCGGGTTGCTTGGCTTCCTAGGCCGTGGAGACACCTTTCGAACGGAGGGTTTCCTGACTTTGGGCTTGACCCAGTTGTCATCGCTAACGATCCTCCTCTTAGGAGGAGGTTGAGGCTCCTTCGGCTTCGACTCCGCTGGCGACGCTGCAGCGCCAGCGCTATTGTGAATGATGGGCTTTTTCGGCGGCCTCCGCTTCTGTCTCATCTTGATCCGCACCCGGTCTTCTTCTGTGACACTTTCCTTCTCTCCAGCAAAGGCAATCTCAGTCGGCTCCGAGGGTGCCGCTTCTGGGTTGCTGTCGGCCATTGCGGCCGCGTTGGCCTTTTGCCATGCCTTGACCCTGTCCTTGACGCCGCCTGGCGGCTGCAGCTTGCGCACCTGGTTCTGCTTCATCTCATGGCGAAGTTCAGCCTTGACGGTGTCGATGCTTTGTCGCCGCTTGCGCTCTGCCGCCAACCTTGCCGGAGAGGGTCGTCCTAGAAGGAAATCGTGGAGTAAAGTGGGCGGTTCCGTTTTCTTGGTGTTGGACCTTGGGCGACTCCCCGTAGTTGCCGCCGGGGCAGACTTGGGGGCCTCTCCAGAGGTCTTGTTGTCACCCGCCGCCTTACCATCCTTGTTGGCAGCATCGTCAGACGGTTTGATTGGAGTTTCCGCGTCGGGCGACGCGGTGCCATCGCCGGGAGAATCGTTCGACGAGGTCATAGTCTCTTAATCTATCGGTATCCACCATCATTAGTCCTAGAACCGCCCAGAGCCAGTACGAAGAGACGTGGAGAGAGGTAGAGTCGGGGGTAGGATATTGATGGTCTTCCGTGAGAAACGTATCATAGGATACATCACATACGACTCGGGGAAAACCAAGTATGCCGGCAAGCGAACTGGAGTGGGCATTGTAGGACGTAAGGCAAGGTGAGCAGGGCTGCCCAAGGGGCCCGAAACGCCTGAGCCTCTTCGCAAGCGCGATCGCTTCCCGAGGAATGAACACTGGCCTGGACACGCAAGGGGCGTCCGTGGGCGACGTGATAGCAGGGTGCTACTCACCTCATTTGAGCAGCATACTGCGCGCATCCGAGGACGGAAGATGCTTGTAAGAAATACGAATCGGGTTGCTAGCTGTTGCCCATGACCGACAGCTCAAAGCTCGCCGTCCCACTGCGGCAGCCACTTCGCGTGCCGCCTCGAAGGAAAATTACCGCTAGATGCTAGAGCAGCAGGCAGGTGCTTGCTCGCTCCTCTATGTGGACTCGACAAGGAAAACTGGTGGGTATGGAAGATGAGAAAGCAGACCGAGTCGAAGGGGGCGGCGGAGTCGCGAGAGAATCGAGTAGAGAGCGTAGGAAAGCAGAGTAGCAGCAGCAGAATGAATGAATGACAAAAGAAGATGGTGACGTCCGGGCCACGGGCGTGTGTGTGCGGCGACTACCGGTGCAATGTACATATGTTGTTTGTTTGTTTGACTGGCCGCTGACGCCCGGGTATTATGAGCACGGCATCGGCCCTCTTCTTGCTCGCCTGGGGCCCGTTATGCTTGTGCTCCATGCGATTAATGCACGAGCAATCTATTTTTCTGTTGTGTACATACGAGAAATCATGTGCAACAAGCGCCGCCTGCTGATGGCTGCCACTGCGCTTGCTGGGTGCCGCAGTAACCAGCGGGGCCCCACCTCTAGCGGGAGCGGCTTCATTTACTAGGCAAGGTACCTACCTTAGGTAGTCTGCTGCCCTCTCTCCCTGTAAACAATGCGGCCACTGTCATGGCGGGGCATGGGCCTATCGAGACAGCGCTAGAAGCAGCTGAAGGGGGGCCGGCAGTGTCTGGTCCCAAATTCACGTTATCATTGAAGCTAGCACAGAACGACAAGGTCTGGTACTTCGTACGGAGCACGGAATACTCGGCAGCTCCATACAAGAGTGTGGATATCAAATAGGTAGGTAGGTGCATGTGTCAAAAAGTCCACTCATCATGTTGACATAACAATGGGCAGACTGCATGAAGGAAGAAAGAAAAAAAGAAAAAATACAGAAGTCACACAACCCTGGTCTTTCCAAGCGCTTCGGAATACCTGACAACACTAAATCCGTGGACGTCAGCCACATGGCCAGCCATCATGGCCAGCCAATCCCCCTCCGGCGATTTGGCGCTGATATTGCGGCGCGCAACCTGCAGAGGAAACATGAGCTGGATGACGCCCGAGTTTCCGGGAAAGCTAAGGAGCTGAAAGTACGCCAGTCTGCACAGCTCGCCCACGATATCCTTCACGGACCCGATGCCAGGCGCTAGGAGCACTGAAGGCTGTGGCCAGTCGCGATGATGCGTACGCTGACCAAAAGGAGACGCCAAGGGCACTGGCTTTGGAAGCTTCCTCCAGATGCGATGCAGAAGGACGAGCATCGCATTGTAGAGGCAAAGCTCGGTAACGCAGATGGTCTCTGTGAAGAAGATGGCAGTTGAGAAGGGATAAGAGTCAAGGTAAGGCGCTTCCAACTCCGTGAGAGTGTCCAGTCCGACGCTGTAGTACGCACTGGCGTGTTGCTCCTCCCATCTCGCTCGCCATTCATACAGCTTTTCGACGAGAGCCGCGATTTGGAATCCAAGAATGGGGTACGATATGAGCGACTCCTGCATCGTAGTCGCGCGATCGTTGGTCGTCCTGATCTCTTCTACAACGCCAGGCATGTGGCAAAAGATGTCGAGGAGAGCATCCAACGTTGTTTTCGCCTCAAGGTCGTTTGCCCATGGCAACGTCTGCCACGGCTCTTCCTCGAGGAAACAGCGCTGATTCCGTACAAGGTAGGCAACGATCTCAAGGCATCATCAGCATAGGTACAGAGATGAGATAGATACCCAAGGTACAAGCAGCTAGAGTTGCGATGCGATGCGATGCGATGCGACTTACAACGAGGTAACGCGTGGTAACAAACAGCTCTTTACCTAGTCCGCTCTGGTGGTTCTTGGGACCTCGAAATCTGATCTATATGTACAATGTCACTCTTCACGTTAGCCTTTGATGCGCGTAACGAATCTTTCAAGAAAACGTACAAGATGTCCTATGCCAAGGAAATGGCTCAACCATCCACTCATATCCTTGAATGTAATCATCTCGTAGAGTGCCAGCAACAAGGTAGTCGACAGCGTATCCGTGCTCCGAGCCCGCGTAGTGTCCACGAGGTCTCGCTGAAGCGCATTCAACACCCGCATATAGAGCTTGGTGCCTTTGGCGATTGCACCAGATTGCGCTTGTGTCTTGCCAAAGTAGACGGCGGCACATGCGCGGGCTGCTAGATCCGGGGTGCGATTTTGGTTGCTCTGCCGTATTGAGGTCATGAGCCAGGGTGACAGCTTCGGGCCATCGGCATCATGGTGCTCGTGCGAAATGGTAAAGAGGCTCTTGATGAGATGGTTAAGAAAGACGTCGTCTTCATTGATCCGAAGGGCGGGAGGTAGGGATTTGGTTTCTGCTATATTCTCAGGCGTCTTATCGTCTGGTTGGATTTCGGCAAGAGAGAGGCCGTCGATGAAGACGGGAAAGGGATTGAAGCCTTCGCAGGGCAACTTCAGGCGAAGACACCGACAGCAGATGGGCCTTTTTTCGTCTGATTTCGTGAGCCAAAGACCTCACAGTATCTCGACGCGACACGCAGAATCTCATCATGACGTACCGCACTTCACTCGAGCCCGACGGCACGTCTTGCAGCCCCGGCTTCTGCCGCCAACACCAACCATGATGACAATGTCGGACCTGGTCTGACTTTTACGTGCCAGTGCTGGCGATATTTTTAGTTGGCATCGTATCCAAGAGAATAGGAAAAAAAAAAAAAGGAAAAAATAAGGCACAACGATCAGGCTACTCTCTGCATCACTTTCCATACAATGAGAAAGAAGAGTCCTGAATGAAAATGTTCCTTGAACCGATCCTAACTAAGCCCCCAGACCCTTGGGCTGACCCAAGAACTCTATCGCGGAATGAGCCAGTTTGGGTTTAAGGCCTCTCTGCCTTGGCTTGTCCGCTAGTAAAGAAGAGGACTAGCGGGGAATCCCTTAGAGGATCATTGATGCGTGAGTCGATCACTGCATAGCCGCAGTTGGACAACCAGGGGTATTTCTTCGACATGTCAAATAACTTTAGCATCAGGCTATGCTAGATGTTTGACAACCGTGGTCGTGAAATGATCCATTGTGGGTTTAGTTGGCGATGGCTTGTAGAAATCATGTTAGGGAAAGATCTGCTGGTGGTGACTACCTTACATATATATTGGACGGTATATCTGGAAAGATCGATCCTCTCTTCTGTTGCTAAAATATCTATTATAATTACCTAAATCAAGAACCTTTTTTAAGACTCGCAGACTTTAACATGGACGGCCAAGGTCATCACGGCGATTCATATTACGAATTCCCCTCTACTGATCCTCCCATCTATCAGTATCAAGAGAATCCCCATCCGAGCCTGCAAGCATACCCGCCTCACGATAACAACAGCCTAAGCCACTATCCGTATCATGTTGGCCATTCGCAGCATAATACTGAACAGCATTACGCTGCATACTCATTTGCCAACCCGCTATATCACAACCCATCTCCGCCAAGGCAGAAATCCGATGCTACATCTAGGCTTCGATCTTTATCAGCAAGTTCGATCCCACAGGCCTCCAACCTACATCAACAGCAGCTACCACAGCGCGGGCGGTATGGGCAGATCCAGTCGGATCCATATAGCAGCCATGAGTTGACCTTTTCCAACGCTGGCGAGCATTGGCAGGCTGTGAACCCGGTTCAACTACCGCCCAAGCCCTCTTCGGGCTTTCTGCCTGTTGCTATACCCCAGATGAATAAAGGAAGAGGCGTGCCCTTTATGCGACTATACGCGCCAGCGCTGCAAAGACATGGCATCTCAGAAGGAGAATTCATCGACTTCCTCGATAGGCTCAACGTCGTGTCAGCCGCCTCCCCACCATTCAAGATTTTAGATCTCGCCGGAGGCTTCATCGGGATGGTACCCCATCATTGGGCTCAGCTCACCTCCAATGTCATCAAATTGACCGTCATGGGTGGCACGGCCATTGTGAGCAAGAGTCGCACGGATGCCTATCTGCAAGAGGCAAACCAAGCCCTCTTCGGCCCTAGAGGGCTAAGAGTGCGCCTCATCACCACGGCAGCATTAATTCCTTCTGTTGGATTTCCTCCCCAAAAGGCCATTACACTCCCTTTGGCCGCCCATGTCCCCATTGAACAGCAGCCCAATTTCCACAACCGTCTCTTGCAAGGCTTAGTTGGCTACGTGAGTGATACGATTCCCACGACCCTGCCGCCCAAAAAGGAAGACAGCAATGTCATTGATCAGATGAGCGCAAATCAGGTTGCGCGAGACATACGAAATATTGACAAAAAGCTGCTCAAAGACAGCGAGAAGCAAATGAAGAAGGCCCAAAAGGGACACAAAAAGGACAAGCCACATGACTCCGAAGACGGCGGGATAGACAGCAATGGTCAACCCAGACTCACTCGCAGCCGAAGCCTCGAACGCAAAATAAGAAAGGTGGAGCACGACATTGATAAGGTCAACAAAGAAGCTGACAAAAAGCTAAACTCGGGACGGCGGTCCTCAGATCGGGTCGAAGCTGACAGACAAGACGCCTTGATCTCCCTGGAAGAGAAGATGACGCGGTTGTTGGAGAAGGAGGCGGCCAAGAATGAAAAGTCAGCGTCGAAGAAGCATGAGAAGCAGCATAAGGGTGCCGATGAGAAGCTGGCTGAGAAGTTGCTATGGGTCTATATTGATCTTGTTCCGGGAGGCTCCGCGTGATCTATCGTCCACTTATGTCCCGATTAGCGTTTGGACCTTGGTGTGTTTTGATAATAGGCACTAGGTATCAGGTATTTAGCCGGTTTATGTACGTGAGAATGACTTTAGGTACCTTTACAATGATATAGAGTTAAAGGATGGAAATCATGCTTTATGGCAAGTAAAGACCCTGTTTCATTCTTGAATGAAGACACAGAAGGTAATTTCTAATCCCTTAGGACGTTTGCTTACAACACGTATTAATGTTGTTCCTTCTAAATAGGCGGAGGTATGTAAGCGAGCAACCCCCAGGGGCTGGCTTGGAAGGTATATTGATTTGATGCTTGGCTCTTCCTCTGACGAGGGCTCTGAGGCCGATATGAATCTCAAGTGACTGGAGGTATTGCTTATAAAGTTACCCAGTCCTATATTCCTCTTGATATAAGTTGCAATGTGGTCAACAGGCGGTTCAAATATTTCCTAGACAACTTCTCCAAGGTGGGTACGACCGCCCAGTTACCTCCAAAAGACCACAAGCTATACACATGTAGCCAGTGACTCAAGAATACTACCAGCGTCTCGTAGGACACAAATTAGCAACTAGCTGCGTTTACCCCGTACTCGACCGCTGATTGCCTTTGGTGGTTCTCTAAGTTGAGGCTGCTGACTCCGCGAAAAAAAAAAAATCACGTGATTCCTTTCTTTGCCCTCGTTTGCTCATGATGAATGGACATGGGGCCCCTGGCAACCCTCTCTACACGGAATTTTTTTATGGCGAATGGTGCTTGAGGCATCCAGAACGGCTTCAGGAGGTTCTTGCATAACGAGATGCGGACCAGAAGAATCCAGTCAGTCACAAACGCCAACATGAATGATAAGAAATGAGTTGTCGCCTATCATTTGATTGCACTGTGTCCTGAATCGTTGTATGAATCCTTCTGCGGACCATCGTATTTTCTCATTCTACCTAGGAAAACGGAGTTGTCTTTGGGCTCAACTTGAGGCAACCACTGCTACGTCTTCCGCCGTAAAGGGTGAAAAGGTAGCTAGGGTCTTGCTACTCCAGCATTTCTGCTGTTATGGGTCGTGATGACTTTTCCTATGGCCTCGGGCCGCCAAGGTGCGCCGTTTGTCCATCAGAGCATGGACTACTACATTGCGGTGGCTGCAAAGTCGTCAGATATTGTAGTACCGCACACCAGTTGGCCCACGAGGCGAAGCATAAAGCAGCTTGTACAGCCATTACACAGAGCTTGGAGGTCCTCGAGAGCAAGCGATTGCCGCTCTTGACAGACTTCAGCATTAGCGTGGGACAGTTCTGGGATCTCGCAGACATACACGACTACATGAGGGCGCGAAAGAATGTGGCCTATGCACTCCTCGACGTCAATTCATGGGACGCCGTAGAAAGGGCTCTCGCACATTTGACTGGCATGCTGCGGCTTTCTCTGGATGACCGCCTCGGAGTGCCAGACATGATCCCCAGCCTTCTGCTGCGGCTCGGTCGAGAGCAAGAATGTTACGACTTTATCAAATGGTGGGCCATGATGGACGGTCAACCTTACGATTGGTGTCGTGTCACATTGCCCTATCTAAACATCCCAAGGGCTGATGCTCTGGAGCCTGTCGATGTGTTGTGCTCCAGAAAGTTGAGCCCCAGCCATCTTGTCAGCCTTACTCTTCTGAAGCTGCGCGTGTGGCTCGACCTTGCTTCGTTTCAGAATCTCGATCGCGAGCTCAGGAATGAGTATAAACTTCATGTCATGTTCGGAGGCACATGTAATAATGGACTAGATCGTCCTATGGGAGCGCTAGCACGAGAAACAATACGAAGCCTCGGCATTGGAGACATCCGCGTCACGATGGAGGTGCTGCAGGATCAATACCGCAAGCTCTGCAAGAAGGTGGGTGATGCCGACCCATATTTCTGGGCAGCTCTGGTGAAAAAGGGAGAGCAAGTTCCTTCACCACCACTGCACTATCGTCGCAGTTCCGAGGAAGAGACTGAATTGACCTTGTACGAATGCAAGCGTGCATGGTTAGAGACAAAAGATGCCATAACCACGATCATTTCGGAGACTCGGCAACACGGCCCCGTTGATCAAGGCGTAGTCAATACCGTCACAAGCACAGGAAGCACTCAATCGAAAACCCCCAAAGCAGGCAGCTTAGAGAAAAGGCGGGCTACTGGAATTGTCTTTCCATCCAGATACATACCTCCAGAACCGGCAACGTACCCGGAAAACCTTTTCCCTCCTACCAGTCATGCCACCCACTATCGATTTGTCCACTGGAACAACCGCAGAAAGCTGATGATGTATGTCGATGGCGCTTGTACGAACAATGGGCAGCCAAACCCGCGCGCTGGTTGGGCGGTCGTCTTTGGACTGCCCGATCTTGATGATGAGAGCGGCGTCTGTGTCGCATCCGGCCGACTCGAAGTCAAAGGGCCCTTTGGGGACGAGAATGTAGCCACTAGCAACCGAGCAGAGCTGCGTGCGGCAGTCGCCGCATTACGCTTGTGCGACTTGCGGCGTGAAGGCTTCGACAGCCTCGTCATTGTAACCGACTCGTCCTACGTCGTTGACGGAGCCACTGTCTGGGCCAAGAGTTGGGTGCGCAACGGATGGAAGACTCGCTTTGGCGGCGATGTCAAGAACAGAGACCTATGGGATCTGCTGCTAGGCGAGGTAGAGAGATGGGATGATGTGGGGCTACAGATTGAGTTTTGGAAGATACCAAGGCGAATGAACGAGGACGCTGACAAGGCGGCAAAGGAGGCAGCGGAGCACGGAACCGTCAAGATTGACTTTGAAGACGCTACCGTGGCTCCAGCTCCTGTTCGTCCTGTTCGTCCTCCTATAATGACGGGCTTTTGCGTGCCGGTGAGCACCTTGACACGTCATGCTTATGTGGTGTGAGTGCGATCGATCCCTTTGTTTGACGAGACCTTACGAATCCTTGTCTCTCATACGGCTGGTTCGTAAGCCGGCCTGGAGCGAGCAAGGTCTCAGGCAGCTGTCCTTACCATGCTCAAAGAAAAAAAAAAAAAGCCCTTTCCCTCTGTCATTCTCATCGTTGATGGAGCTTCCAAACGGCGGGAAAACGTCCAGGTCGGGTCGCAGATGGTCTCCTTAGGGAGCAACGGTCGTGATGGCAGGTTAGTTCAGCCATGCAGAGTACCAAAGAAAAGGTCCTTCTGTGCCCTGGCGTTGTCGACGGACATCTCGCAAGGCGACCTCTTTTTCAATACAGCCAGAACGCCTTCTTTACCGAAGATGTAGAAAGATCAGCGGTCTGATATACCACGACTGATGGCTCCGATGAGGCTGCCGTGGTCTTTACCCTAGTTGGGCCGAGGCATGCTCGATTACGTTGGAGATGCGGCTGATTAGAGGGATCGGACAAGGCGGTCCTCCTACATGTGGTCTTTTGCAACGGTAGGTTTGTGATACTCAGCTGTCATGGCTGATGATTCACTTGGACTGCCATGGTTTTGAGTCCGATTTCTCAACTAGGGGCTATAGTATATGTCTTGGTGATTTACGACCCTCTTCGTCAGACAAGATTACCTAATAGACGGATGAATCTGTTGCTTCTTTCGCGTGCTGTATGTTGCATGGCGACACGAAAAGTTGTATCTGCACATATATGAAAAGAAAAAAAAAAAAAAGGAAAGCAAAAGGATAGAGCAACATTTGTCAACTTGATCTACAACGACTCATTTCGGTGCCAGCCCAAGGCGATGAATTATAGATACTGTTTCTATGATAAGATTGGATATGCGACGAGAAGAGATGGAGACAGGGAGATGACGCTGTCCAAACAAGATATGCCAATGTTCAAAGCTGTCCATCAGAACAGTCATTCAATGTCCTCGCATTGAGCTTCACCGGCCGGCTCATGTATAAAGAAGCCTTTATTTTTGAGTTGATTCTGCTATTGCTATATGTTGAAGACGTTTTAGCAGGCATAAGAACAGCTTTATCGAACTAAATCAGATATGTGAAGAGAGTAGAGTAGCTAGCGAGAGAGGCTAGTGTTTTCTCCAGACGTCTATAATGCAGCCGAAACAAGGGATTCTCCAAGACTAGATTAAATCGAAGGGATGCAGTAAAAGAAATAGAAAGACAAAAGAGAACAAAGGCGATGGAATTACTAGAGTGAGTTAGCGAAGACAAACACAAGCTCCACCAAATACCGAGCTCAACTTTGTACACTAGACGCGAGCAATTCCTTCATACTCCGGCTCACGATCCAGGGCCTTGGACAAGGAGTTGAAGACTCCAGTAATGGTATAGAGAGCGACAACGGCAAACTCGGTGGTGAGTCCCAGGGCCAGGTATAGACGCCAGCTGCCAGTGACGGGGTTGAACTCGGTGGTGTGTCCGGTAGAAGTGCTCGTGTCGAGGTTGATTGCATTCAGGGCCGAGTAAATGATTCTCACGAGAAGAAATGGCATGGCCAGAGCCACGGATATGACAAGCTGTGCCCACTGCGTCAGCACGATCTCTTATACGATTAAAGTCGCCAAGGATTAGGATTCTTTCTCTTAGCATACCCTCCTTGCGGAGCTTCGCACATGCCGAAGGTTGGCCATGTAGACGAGGCATGCAATGACCATGAGGATCCATACAACAGCAAATATGACCGATGCTGACCGAAGCTCCCACGCGCCGCTATCCAAGTTGTTCTGCGAAGAAGTCTCGGTGCGACTAATGCCACCGGAGATGCTCAGGAAGAGGCCGGCAATGATGAGAAGATGAAGGGGCTTCAGCGCCGAGGTGATGTGCCTTGCAAACGACCGAGTCTTGTCCAATCTATGCCACCGTCAGTGGTTTAATGGCCAAGTTAAGAAAGAGGGGGGCAGCGAAGCAAAAAAAGTACCTACCCGACGTTCAAGAAGCTCAGAGAGGCATTGAGCAGAGGCGAGAGCGCGACGGTATTGAGGATGGTGGCGGTGGTGGTCAGATTTGTGTCTCTGCCGTTTTCGATTTCCATTGTCATGACCGAGCCGGCAACTTTGACTGTGGGCGCAGACTACTGGTTAGACGGAGGACACTGCAGACTTCCTTCATAGCGGACAAGTGGGTTCGTACTGATACTGAAGATGGTGAGGTAGATCCATCCGGCGTCTCTTCGAAATCCATGCCGGATGTTGTTGTAGATGCAGAAGAGGCCGACGGGGACGTAGATGATGACCTCGACGAGCGCGAGCTTGCCATGGCTGTCAAGAGTCATTGTCTCGGGGAAGCGACCTGTTGTGATTCAGAACGAGCAAATCTTGGCAGATGAGAAAAGCTATCGTCTACGAGTTTGGTCCATTACTTGTACAACAGATTCAATCTACATGTACTTATATGCCAGAACGGCATGTATGGAACAAGAAGACTAGGGGGCTTATATTGCCACATCGCGAAATCTCCTTACAACGGTTAAGGTATTCGAGATTACAGCTTCCTTAGTTTGCTCGACTCAAAATTTTCATCAATAAAGCTGAACCGCGAAATGCTCTTGATTTGGGCACATTTTGAGATGCCAAGTACTAGGGGTTGATTGAGCTTCTTGGTAAGCTAAGCCCAGATAGGTTGATTCAGCGATGGGAGAATGAAAGCGTGCCGACTAGCTTGGATGTGGCGCTCATTGCGGCACTGTTCTCTTTCGTCTTGTTGATGTTTAAATAGGAAGAGGAATGAGGATGATGCTTGGTCTTGTTCTGTGTAAGGGTGCTCAGCCTCTCTGCGGGATTCATCTGGCATCCCGCCTGGACACTGCGAAACGCGACAAGACTGGGATGGGATAGGGGGCTTCTTATAGCCACTGTGCAATGTGTGGCTTGTAATGTATGCCCGCTGCTGGGTTTGCTCCTGCAGATGGTGTATCAATCACCAGATAAGGTGCTCGTTCAAGAGCAAGGAGACCCCACGAACACCGCCTTGTCGAGACGAGAAACGGTTCTGAAGCTGCCCAGTTGATTGCATCGCTTCAGTGAGGGCATGATACAAGGCATAACTTCATATAGCCAGTTTCAACTGAAGCGTACATATATCTACCTATGTACACAAGGTAGCTAATATGATCAAAGTCGTCAATTTTGAATGAACAAGTCAGTTCATCTAGCAGAAGAGAGAGACTTCATGTCAGATTCCAGTCTTCATCTCAAGAGCTCTCCGGCCGTAGGATGACCAAGCCGGCACATGCTCAACCATCCAAAAGCCACCGGAAAAGTCCCCGATGGCGCCAACAGGCCCGAGCCGTATCCAATCAAAGAAGCTTCTTCCGGGCATGGCTCTCTTGTGTACGGCTAATACGAACTTGGGTTGGTGTTTCTCTGGCGATAGCTCCAGATCTGCGCTGCCTTGATTTGGCGTGGCGGGTTCGGAAATCCTCCTAGTGAGGACGATCAGTCACAGGGTTGATCGAGTTCTCTTTTTGCCTCATGCCATGCAAGATTGTTAATTTCTCCCATGTCTTGCATGGAGTGCTTCCCGGACAACACACATCTAGTAGAGTAGCACATCATTTCCCTGCCTTCATCCATCTTTCTTTCACATACTGCTCGCCGGAGGATGAAACAGAAAGTTGTCTCTGCCATAAGCTGATGCTAGAATTACAACACCCAGGTGACTTATAACAACGGCCCTCTTCGGCCCGTCATTGCCAATCATCTATTTACGAAAACTCAAAATCCCAAATCGAAAGCCCTCACTTTCTTTTTTTTCCATAAAGAACATTTCTTTCCCCGCATACCTCACAGTAAAACCTTCGTCCCCTACATGAATCCGATGCTCGCGTAGCAGCAGCAACTTATATCCCTTATACGGAAGCATAGGTAAGTCACAAGATGCAAAAAAAACCACACCCACCTCCGTATCAACGACCCAAAAAAAAAGAGTTAACAGTTTCCCCCCTCCCATGCAGCTTGCAACGAGGGCCAGCTGATCCCCAACCCGCCCGCAACGACCAATGCCATGCCAGCCCCAAAAAAACTGACAGGTCACGCCAAGATATCTAGCGCGATTAATGCGTCGCAAGTCACGCTATCTATGTACGAAGAACGCTAGTTTCTTTTTTTTTTAATCCTCCCCGAGTAAGAGGATCTTATTGAAAGAGGATGCTAGTTTTCTTACTGACAAAGCAGATGCTCAAGGTACATGGACTAGATTTTGGCAGAGACAAGATATGAAACAACACACATCCGATATGGTGTAGTGGCTAACATCGCTCGCTCTCACCGAGCAGCCCTGGGTTCGATTCCCAGTATCGGAGTTTCATTTTTTTTGCTACATCTAAGACACATTATAATTCTCAACAAACATTTCCCAAGGGCATTTTTTTTGTTTTATATTTTTTTTTATCAAATCATATGTCAGTCAATATGTAAGTTTCGTAATGAGTGTCGATGTACCAATAAAACAAGCGTGCTGCTCAACAATAAGAGGCAGTCAACCAAAAGACCCTTCCAACTCCAGCCAATGTCAAAAGTAGCATGCAGCATTCCACCAGCTATCTCAACCCGAAGCCATAACCGGTAGATGATCACAATCTAGATGCAAAGATGCCTGTCCCCCCCTCCTCGATTATGATGTGATGTGACGTGTGGTAACAAAAAAAAACCGCTGAAGCCGCCAACGCCTGCCAATGCTATACCAGATAGACGAGATGGTCCACATGTCAAATATCAACAAGCCTCCAACCCAAGATAAGAGAAAAGCCAGACAGGACAGGTCTCCCTAAAACGCCACCCGATGCAAGGTGAAAAAAAAAAATTGATTGATTAAATGAAGTGTAGTTGGGATAAGAGTGAGTTACTCCTTCTCCGGGAGCACGAAGCGGACCCTCTTCTTGGGCTTCGCAGTCTTGGTCTCTACACCGGCATCGCTCATGAGCTCCTCTTCGGTCTCCTCCTCGATGGACCAGACGTCGGGGCTGGGCTCCCTCCAGAGGTGGTTCTCTCGCACGCGCGCAGAGAGGCTCCGCGTCTGCTGGCGACGCGTGCCGCGAATGTTGGTCCGCCCCCTGCGGCTGAGGGTCGGGGCCGGCACGGAGTTGGGCGAGAGGAGGGCGTTGACGGAGAGGCCGAAGACGGGGCTCTTGGCGCGGAAACGGAGGCCCTCGACGGCAAGGTCCCGCAGGGGAGACAGCATGGACGAGGGCGTGGCCGGCGAGAAGCGGATGTAGTCCTCGTCGTCGTCGTCGTCGGTGGTGAGGGCATCCGAGTCAAAGTCGGGCGAAGCAGGACGAGCGCTGTCTGGCTTGCGAAGGCCCTCCAGAGAGGAAGGGCTGACGCTGCGGACAGTCTCGCGAGGCTGGCTGGCGTCTTCGATGCCGGCATCAAAGTCCATCATGTCGACGTCCAGATCCATCTCGACATCCTCATCGTCCTGGGGGATGGGCGTGAGGAAGTAGGTGAGAGGATCGTCATCAATGTCCTCGAGCAGCGGCCGAGGCTCGTCGCTGCTCCTCTTCTTGACAGACATGGCTGTGGTCAAGCGGAGCTGGGTAGGTGGCCAGGACTCTCGACGAGACATGAATACCGACTCGATGGGCATCTTTTTTTCTTTTGTCTTGCCTTCCTGGGGGGAGAGCAAAGGATGGGCAAGGAGGGAGGGAATGGTTATATAGGATGCAGAGAGGGCAGTGTAGACTAGTGAGGCAGCAGGTAGGACTGTCCTTTTGTCGAACGCCTCGAGATGCTGCCGCCTAATTGGATGACTCAGGAAGGGGGCTGATACGCAACGACAGACCGTGTGTCTGAACGGGCTACCAACAAGCGTATCTGAGCGCACGAGTACCAGGTATGACCACCCCCCTTGGGAAAGAAAGAAATAGCGAGAGTGAGTGAGAAAGAGAGAGAGAAAGAGAGAGAGAGAGAAAGAGATAGGTCACAGGTCGGTGGCGCCGGCGGTGATGATGATGATGGGGGAACAGCCACACGAACCCAAGGGGCGCAATAGTTTCCCTTTTCTTTCCCACGGAGGAAGCCTAGTTTGAATAGCTGAACGCGAAAGCCGGGTGGTTTTTGGGAAAAAAAAAAAGGGCAGCGAGATAAGCTGCAGATATATAATGCACGACACAAGGCGGCCGGGCGTGCCGACTGGAAGAGGCTGGAGATGATTTAGCCCGTCCTAAAATTGAAGCGTGCTCGCCCTACATGAACCGCGCCCCTCCCCTCCCTCTTTCTCTCTCTCTCCCAAGAAGCAGCCATTGTTGCGCATCTTTTTCTCAACGTCACCACATCCAGCTTGTGATTTGCCCTATCTCATAGTCTGTAAGCGGCGTGAAAAAGAAGACGGAGGGGGAGGGGAGAGGGGAATGGTTGGGCCTTGTGAGCGAGCTTTGTGGTGGTGGTCATCAGCGAGCTTTTTTGGAGCTGCGCCCACGTGAAGGAGGCCTATGGGGAAGATGGAAAGTCTGGGGCTGATCCACCCTGGTGTGTGACAGCCGCGGGCCGCCCATCATTTCTCAGAAAAGGAAAAAAGAAAAGAAGCAGCAATTAATTAGTTTTTTGTTTGCCCGGATCAAGTCATGCGAGGCGTGACGTGAGAAAGGGACCCCCGTTGCCCGCAGTGAGGCTGAGGCGGGCTGGCATTCCCCGTGCATCTACTAGCAGTTCAGCTGCACATTATTCAAATTCCATTCCAGAGCCACTGGCGTCCTCATGAAAAGAGAAAAACGTCAAGTTTACAGTGGCTGTCAAAAAACCACAAACTGCCTAGAGGAGACTAAAAAGCAAACCTCACCTGCAAGGGCCTGTCAGGCCTGTCTCGTAAAGCTGAGACTTGGGGCGCACACCAGTCGCTTCACGGGCAAGGAAAGAAAGGGCCATATGACTTGACTCTCCATGAGGGGATAAGGAAAATAAAAAGGCTTGCAGGGGTTATGACCTTGCCTGCTCACAATCTTTTCTTCCCCTCCCCCACCACGACGAACCGGCGCATCTGGTGGATTTGAGACCCAGGTCATGCTGGCCCCCCGGAGAAAAAAGTCGACCATGAAAATTCCATCTGCATGATTTGCATGTCCGATCGAAGAATTCGTGCTTGGATCGGAGACCCCCTCCTTTTCAGCCCAAGAAAGAGAGTGAAAATATGCCGGGAGAGCTGCGAGAAAGCCATAGGTTGAGGCTTCCCCCCTCCTCAAGATTCACGATGCATGGTTCCTTGCATGAAGCTCCGGCGGGTGGGCGACTAGGCAGCGATAGAGATGCCTTTTTGTCTGCGGACATTTTTTTTTTTTTTTCCTCTTTAGATTTGCCATCGGATGTCGATCGCCAGCTTTGCTTGTATCTTATCAACGTAGTATAACATCAAATATGCCAGAAATCATCTATCCACCGCCGCAGCTAAACTACGCCTTCCCGCGCGGAAGCATCGGCCCTCTCCCATCATCATCATCCATCAATCCGTTAGAGCACACCTTGTGCGGTTCGTCACTAGTAATTACCTGCTTCTGAGCCGTAAAGGTGAATTCGGAACCTTCTAAACCTCGTATGGGCCGGATTTCCCCCCCAAAGCTTGTCGGCTGATGCCTCAAGCCTCTTTTTCTGGTGACGAATACGTGAGGATGGCGTTCCCAAGTTCCCGTTTAGCAGCGCCCGGTCAGCTTCATGTTAGTGCGGGCACGATAAAGCGCAGAGAAGTCCCCCCGTCCCGCGTGAGCTTGCTAAAATAAAATATCGGGAATGCAAAGTTCGATAGACTTGATTAGGAAGATGATGGTGGCTGCATCCCAAGAATAGCCATCATGTTCTGCTGCTAGCGCCCACATTTACCTTGGCCATTTGATGGTTTTAAGCTTGCAACGGAAACCCCCCATCTCTGCCCTCTCATGAGACCTCCGACACCAATCACTATTGGGTGCTTCTGTAGCGACGGAATATTCACTCAAGTGCGTCATAGAAACAAGAGCACGACGAGATAGAGGCCACATCTCGACTCTTATCCTCGTCGCCGGCATCCTGGTGAGATGAGCAAGTCCGGGGAGCATTGACGGCGGCATGACCAACAAACGGCCCGCCTGTCGTGATCATGCCCAGCTTGACTTTGGATCCATGAGAGAGACAAAAGCACGCAGGTCCCGACACTCGGCTTTCACGCGCCTTATTTCATTCAGGCACACGCTCATTCCAAAAAGGCACCGAATGGTTTGTGTCTGTCTGTACTAGTACGTATGTGTACTATTATGCAACTGGCTTTACCAACGGCACCTTCTCCATGTCGCATCTTCCCGCCAGAGACCAGGCCCCGAGATCTGAGCACATGATTTTGCTCTGTACATTCTTCTTTCACTTTCTGCCCCATGCCTGTCTAACCCCCCGGTCGATAAAAAAGCGCTTGCTGCGGTACCACTGTACCAGCTTTTTATGGGAGCAATGACGCACGCCATGTCGGCCGCTTCGGAGGGCTGGAAGGAGGGGAAGAGAAGGAAAAAGCAATCGCGCCTGCCATTGACTCTTCCGAATGGAACTCCGATCGATAAGGAGGAGCATGTAGTAGTTTCGTGTATTGTTCTTGCCTCACGGTTAATTGCGTCTTTTTTGCGGAGAAATACCATCCATCCGCACCTTTATCTCTTTAGTTTATCCTTCTTTTTTTTACCGCTTCATCCCTTTTCATGCAATGCAGATAAATTAGCCCCGACCCTTTTCTCCTTCGTCCCCATCTGGGCTGGACCATGGAGTTCGTTAAGATTTGGCTTGCGTGGCGATTGCGTGGTCAATCGGCGGCTTATACCGCTAGCTTCGTTCCAGCTCTCTCCTCACCAGGCATCGCCCACCGCTCAGGCCAAAGCGCCTTTTCGCTCAGCCACGTGCAATTTTCCATCATCTTCGGTCTGAGCTGTGCCGTGCGAAGGGGGGGGAACAGGGCTCTTGGCTCTCAAGGAGAGCAGAAAGAGACTTGGGAGAGCGTCGCTTAGATTGTCTGGAGTAGCAGTGATTGCGTTGCCCTTCTCCCCTCCCCTTCAAGCTAAACCACCTTGCGGCTTGCTTAGTAGCTACTTCCGGCGAATAGGCAGCTCGCAAGCAAGCGCATGCAAGTGCCGCCCCAAGATGAAAGAATCCGATGGGCGGCGCCCAAAATGGCTCCATTATGTCGTTACCCCCGGCCATCTGCGTCGTACTCCCGGTCGCCCTGTGGCTCCCCCGGTCGCGAGCTACTAGTGGTGAGCACAGTCGGCATCTTCCTCTTGGCAGAGGGACTCTCGGCCCGCACGGCGATGGGATGAGGTCCTTGACTTTTTTTTTTTTTTTCCCTCTTTCTTGCCTTGGCCTGGCGGATGCCGGTTGCGCGCGCATTCGTCACCCGCACGGAGTTTTTTTTCCCTTGCTGAGCTGGCTTATAAACCGCCATTCCGCCGCCATCGCAGGATAAAACACAGCTTGTCTTTTTTTGTTTCTTCTGTCTCTTACACTTCTTGGCTGTATCATTCCCTCTTCCTCTGTTTTTTATCATACCCTAGCGGCAAACGTGGAGGGCCTGATTCGTTTGCGTTCAAACTTGGGGACCGCATTCGCTGCCCTTGCCTCCTCGACTTCCCTTTTCGGCCACAAACGAGCGACAAGAACCGCAGCCACCCGCCACGTGACGAATTACAGTCCTCTGGCTGGCTGGCAAACAACCACCCCAACCATATAAGCGTTGTGATCTCATCTCAGTGAGCGACAAGGAGAGATCAAGTCTTATATAGCTCGGCAGATTTATTATCACATCTTCTTCTACTTTGCCCGATATTTTTGTATTGGAAGGGAAAGGGGAAACCGGCCATCCGGGACTTCCATCAGAAAAGAAAGAAGTGAGAAAAAAGAAAAGAAAAAACATAGTTTCTTTTAATGGAGACGGCCAGCATCACTGCCGACCGCCGCGCCCTCCGGTCATCTAGGATGTTTAGGTCCATCCTCACGGGCTGCCTGCTGTTTTGCGCCCTCGTCGCCTGGAGCAGCGCCGTCTTCTTCATCCAGACGGACGCCATCCAGCCGTGGTTCGACGCCGCCCGCGGGGGGGAAAGCAGCTTCATGACAAACGCAGACCTGGACTACGAGCCGACCAGGATGGACGTCACCGCCCACAGCCCTACCATGCCGCTGCGGCTCATCACCTTCAACATCCGCTACGCCACGTCGCGGACGGTGGGCAAGGAGAAGCCATGGAACATCCGCGGGCCCAAGCTCCGCAACGAGATCGTCTTCATCACCGCCGGCCACGAGAACGCCTTCGTCTGCCTGCAGGAGGCCCTCTACTCGCAGATCCAGGACATCCAGGCCGGCCTGGGCCCGCAGTGGTCCTTCATCGGCCGGGGCCGCGACGACGGCAAGAAGAAGGGCGAGTTCTCCCCCATCTTCTACCGCTCCGACGTCTGGAAGGTCGAGCGTTCCCAGACCCGCTGGCTGAGTGAGACGCCCGAGAAGCCCTCGCGCGGCTGGGGCGCTGGCCACAACCGCGTCGTCACCATGGGCGAGTTCTCTCACAAGTTCACCGGCACCCGCGTCGTCGTCATGAGCACCCACTTCGACCACCAGAGCGTCGAGGCCCGCCAGCACAGCGCCGAGCACCTCCTGCGCTACGCCCGCGACTGGAACCAGGACCGCAACGCCTCCGCCGTCCTCGTCGGCGGCGACTTCAACAGCACCCCGGACGACATCGCCTACCGGCTCATGACCGCCCCGGAGTCCGGCATGTCCGACATTGCCGACCTGCTGCCGGGCTCCCGCCACTACGGCAACCACCTGACCTACACCAGCTTTGGCGAGCCCAACGAGTGGCCCCAGCGCATCGACTTCCTCTTCATCCAGGAGCCTCGCACCGCCGTCGTCAAGACCTTTGGCGTCTTGTCCAACCTCTTTGACGACCAGATCCACGTGTCGGACCACCGGCCCGTCATCTCCGACCTTGACATTGCCGTCTATCCTTCACAATGAGAAGTATAGATACGATGTCAAGCTCCCTCTTTCTTTTTTTTCTTACAAGACATGTATGAGCCAATCTTCATCTTGAAAGCACACCATCAAAGTTTATGAAACCTATGATACCCCAACGAAAAGCAGGAAAAGAAAAAAAAATGAATCCAGAAAACCACAATAAGGAAGAAGCGCACGTCACTTGCAGCTGCAATTTATGATACCCGCTATGAAGCGCACATCCATCTACCTTATGTAACGAGGCTCACAAAAACCCTTTTATACCCGCAACTATCGAGACACGCCCCCGCCGTGCGTGTGCGGTCTCCGTGCAGACGCAAATCAAACTGGCAATTCGCCTCGCCGCGATCCAGGCAGGGCCAGCTCAGCATTACATACATTATACGTGCGTACGTATATGCGAGTACATGCCGCAGGCAAGCTGCGCCCTCAAAAGTCAGCCCACAAACCAACGCATCATCGCTTCCAGAGCGAGAATTTCCACCGCCTCCGGAGTTGGAGGTGAGCAGTCACTGGCCGGTGAGGGCAGACAAGGTGCATGGCATACGTTTCTTTTTATATTGGAACAGGAAGAAAAAAAAAAAAGGAAAAGGACCAAAGTAAGGCACCTGACTTGTCTCCTGCGTTTTCGACCTTGCCAAAGCGGAAAAGAGCGGTGAGGTGGTGTCGAGCTGGTTTGATTGGACGGACGGGAGATGGAATGAATACCTATCAATCACATCTGGCGAATCCTTGGAACGATGGCTATATCCAGAGAGAGACTTGCCTCAAATATCATCACTTGATAATACGGCTTGGATTAGATGGGAAATATGTATATAATGAGAAACGATGAATATGCACCTAGTTTTACACAGTTGTATATGTGATAACGCTCGTATCGTATCAATTACTTTGCTCATATTTTTCAGCTTGTGCTTTGAATCAGGATCGACATGTCAACCTGTATCATCTACCTGATGCTCACAAAGTCTGATACGCAACAAGGCAGTGAGAAGGCGATGCAGGGCTGTCAACACCTCCTCTGCCCTGCCGCAAATAGACAGCCTCCATCTATTACAAAACCCTTTTTTTTTTTTTTTTTTCAAAGATCTTGTTCTAGGCATCTTTCTTCCCTGGTGCCATCGACGAATCATTGTCAGACTGCACGCAACTCATCCTACTTATTCTTCCTCATGCACGACTGCATGATATGTAAGGCTCATGTGATGACTTTTCATTATCATCAGTAAAAAAAATTTGAACCCCTTCAAGCGTCAGTGCCTGGAGCGTCTTATCCATCCAGACAGATTCTCATGTCCATACCGCAGAACAGGATAGCCACTCGTCAGGCTTTCGGCCCCCAACGGTCTGTGTACATATCACTGCATACCTTGCATGCACGAATGACGACGGCCACCGCAACTTGACGCATCTCAAAACCAAGCACGTCAACTGTCTCGTCAAAGTGCCCAGTCATCTCACTGCATGCATCCATCATCAAGCACCGTAGGGGGGGCGTATCTTTGAATGCTGTTGCAGCAAAACAGGCATTTCCCTTGCATTTCAATCAGCCAGTCAATGCTCTTCATCACGCTTCTTGTGAGACAAAACTGTTCTTCTGCCGACGGTGACGCTTATAGTTATTCTGCATGGGCATCGAGTCGTCTGAAATCTTGATTTACCCTGGAGTCACGGTGAGATTTAGGCACACGGCACCAGCTTTGATCAAGCTGCACTGCATCTAGCAGTTGCGACAAACCGTTCTCAAGTCGGACAAAATTCGTGGTGGCCGCTCTAGACACCAATCAGATCATAAGCTCTTACCGAATTTGACATCCATGGTCATGAGATTCAGCGCGCCATGAGTAGTGCAACAATATATATCTCACGCACCGCGTGGGATGATATTTGGCGAAGCATACCGTACACTGCGCTAGGCAGGCGGACAACGGCCGGCTTGAGGCATCGTATCTCATGCGGCCCGTCGAGGTGTAACTCTACGTTGATCTCTAAAGCACCTATCCCCTGTCATGCTGCTACATAAAGACGATGGATGAATGTGATCACACAGCTCGAGACCCAGGGAAGCAATCTCAAACGATTCCGTCCGATCCACCAGGAGGAGGCCGTAAAAGAATGGTAAAGTGCGAAAGACGAGATCAGGCTTCCTAACAGACCAGTAACGACGGAGAGTTCAGAAATTCTGTTGACTTCTGAAACGTTGAGGCATCGGGACACGAGCAAAGGTGGTGTGGTAGGAAGTGAAGTACGGGCGAGGCCGGAAGCCGAGACAAGCAAAGAGACGGCGACCGGGGTGGGGCGGGGGCCGGAACTAATCTGATGTGTGTGCTGGGATGTGAGAGCCGCGGCAAGCAGTCTCGAGAGTACGAGCCCGTTTTTACGAAGAAATCAGAGTCTTCCGGAGGGCTATCTGCACCCGCACAGCCCGGCTGTGAGATGCGGGCCAAACATAGGTATAGGTCCGCCCGGAGGCATGGGATGTGGACACGGAACCTTGGAGCAGTGGAACGAGGGCGTGTGCGAGCAGCCGATCATGCATGGCTGCAGGCCTCTGTTCAAAGAATCGAAGCATTCGAGTCATCAACTGAGCAAGTAAAGCTGCAGGTAGATAGCCTAGGTAGCCATACGATGTTCGGACGGGACTCGGTTGGAGGAGTGTGGTTTGAAGAACAAGGGGAGACTGAGAGAAGGGGGGTGTCGCTCAACCAACAAATGCGGCCCTATGGGCAATCGACGCCGCACCAAGCCTGCATGACGACGACGTTGACGATTGGGCCTCGACAGCAAATAGGACTGGTGTGAGCTGGCATCCCGCGTCCCCTCTTCGCCCGCCAAAGTAAGGCGAGTTCCCCATCCGCTGCATCTACCCTGTGACACTTTACCTCAGCAAGCGGAACACCAGTACACCAACCTTGAATCTCGACATTGCGTCGCAAACAAAAATCATGGTTGCAGAAGTTGAATGGTCGACAATTTTCCACCGCTCGACGGGCGTAGGAGGCGAATACCGGGGATTTTCGTCCGCCGTCGGCAGAGCTCTTCTGATGGATGATGGTAATTGATACCCAACGACGGCCTAAAGGATATTGAGGCCGAGTCAGGCAGAAAGGACGACACAGTAAGAAGAAAATAGGCATAGCACTCGGTGTAAGCAGTCGCAGTAGTAGTAGGGCTAGGAAGAAGGCAACGAGGAGTGATGAGCATTACCCCCCACCCGCTCGGCTTTCTGAAAAGAGTCACAGCTTCTAAAGGAACCCTCCACTATGCTTACTATGCTCCTCTCGCCATCCTCGCGGCGAGGCTTCGTACGTCAATCGTCGCGTGTCACTAGCTTAAACAACGTCGTCGCTGGCGGACGAGGCTGTCGATGGAAGTAAAAAATTTCTTCCAGGGCCAGCTGGCAGTTAGCTATTCGACTTACTGCTCAACCTTAAATCTGTTCAGTCTCCACGGTGGCGATATTCAGGATTTAAAAGAAAAAATTCTCATCCCAGTTTCAGCCAGTCGCTTGTTTCACCTCGAGATGCGACCCAAGATGGCGGGCACCAACGGGCAGAGACGAGCCGCAGCCTGGCCGGGATCTCCACAGTTGGGCCTGAGTGCTTTTTTTTTCGGTTCTCTTCTGGCGTATCCTTTCCCGCCGTCCATTACCGTACAGCGGCTCTACCCGGTTCGCCACGAGATCTGGTATCCATAGCCTGAAAGCGGGTAGCACTACTCCGTACGATTAGGAAAATGGAAATTTTTCTCCTTCTTCTTTGTGCTACTCACCCGCGTCTCTTCTAATCCCGGTCTCAGCGATGGGATTGGTGCTTGATGGCACGGTGACGTCGTTTTGTTTGTCGTCAGTAGATCTGTTGGGTCTCCCCCTCCCCGGCATAGTCCCAAACTTCATCCGGCGTCGTCACTCACTGCCGGGCCTGAAGAAGCCGACCGGGGAATGGTAGATGGATGAGGGTTTGCGTTGCCGCGCGCAGATAGGCATCCATTCGTCACCGGCAGGCCAGATGTGCATTTTTTTTTCATTCAAAGGGAGAATCTGAAGGGCGAAGAAATGGCGAGAATGTCTTCCTGTCTTGAAGGCTGGCCAATCAGGCAGGCGCAACATCCCTGTTCGAACCTTCCTTCCATTGCATTGCATTGTCCCGCCGAGCTGCTCCTTCCTCCCTGCCCTTTGGTGAGCGCTTCTCGCGACAGCTCTCCGACATTGCATTGTTTCTCGTTTCTCGCCAGCTGCCACCACATCGTTGTGAATTCGCTCAATCGCTCGTACATGACTGTTCTCCTGACCCTGCCGGACCCTGCTCTCTCCGCCCCCCGCGTCTCGTCTGGTCGCGATCATCACGCGTCTTTTCATTCGCCGGCTGCCATCGTCGCCATCAGAGGGCTTGGCTGATGGTGGTGCGGCGCCTCCGCCCTCGGCCTGTCGTTCTGCTGTGGTTGAGACCGCTAGAGGCAACTAGAGGGGTGCGACGACTGGTCAGGCGCTCGCTAGCTGCCGACGCACTGTGCAGCTCACGGTACCAGGACGGGCTCACGCACACCTCCCAGACGCGGCGCAAGCAAACCACCAGAGTGGGAGAGAGTCGTTTCGCAGTGACTAGCTCGAACGAAGGAAGCATCGGGGTGTTCTCGAGTGTGTATCGACAGAGGGCCCTTGAGGCATGTGTGGAGGAGCCATGCTGTCCATTCGTCCACTCGGGATACATCCTACGCCGCAGAGCTTCCTGCTAGAGGTCCTATATGTGCATACCAAGCTTGCATCCTACCCACTGTCTGCCTATCTCTGTGAACGTGCGTACTTTTGTATCCTATGTAGGTAAGGTAGTAGGTAGGCACCGAATAGACATGTCTGTGTTATTAGAAGTCGTCGTCTGCCGCGCGATATTGTTGCTACGCTGCTTTGGCGGCGTAAACACACCACCATCTGCCCAGTGCTTGCCGAGTTGCCAGGCAGGTAATCATCATACATGAATCGTCCGTCGCCGTCGTCCGCCTGCTTGTCGTGTCCCTCTCGCCCTTTCGCACGGACTCGCTGCCCAAGCTACCTTACCTAGCTGCCTTTGCTACCTATCTGTCTACGTACCCCTTTCCGACGACGACAACGACGAAGACAGCGACGACGAGCCTCATACATGCACGCTGGCTGGCCGTCGTTCTTCTGGCGCTGTCGCACGCCGTGGCCCTCACGCTCAATCACGGTGCAGGATTTGACACACAGCCTACCGCGCACAACGCAGCAGAAGAGACAGCGCATTAGCCCCTAGAGGCCGGCGCCCCCCCTCCCCCCTCCCCCCTCCTCAGGGCACCCCCTCGCAGCCAGGGCCCCAAGTCGCTCCCGCACTCCCACTGAGACCCCACCCACACGCTATTTCCTGCTGGAACCACACCTGCGACACCCCTCATGCCCGCCCTCATCTTGCGCTACTCGCACTCTGGCTGCCCTGCCTGCACACACTTCCCGGCCATTGGATCAGCGTCGACGGGCGATTAAAACCTCGACGCTGCCGCTACTGCGCTGTCCGTTGGCCTGCTTCAGTCAACAAAGCGCCGGTCAAGGGAAAAAAAAAAAAATTCTTCCTGCTTGGCTATTGTGCTGCTTGCTTTAATAACCGGCATCGCCCTGCCTGTCGCTCTGAGGAGGGGCTCATCCATTCCATCTCATTTTCTCCCCCCTCACCACTTCACCCAGAACATCTCACGCATACTGCAAATCAAATTCTGGCTGGCCACAGTCACATCATACTCTTTGCCTGCTTCCCCGCCGTCGCCGACTTTCGTCTATGCGCTAAAGTGAGGCGAGACCCTACCTTGTCCACCGCCTGATTGATTACTCGCCGCAATCTCGACTCTTGGATTGCGAGGCGACCCGGACGAGGACCATCGACGCCCTAGTGCGGCTGTTTTTATCAAGTGAATAACTTTACTTGATTTTTTTTTTTTTTAAGTTTGTGTCATTTACCTTGTTCCTATCGGGGCTACCAGATTATTCCAATCTGCACATCATGCCTACTTCAAAGGCTATCGACACATATGTAGGCTACGTGGAGGATGCCGACGAGGATGCGAGCACTATTGGCGTTGAAGGCACCCGACGATACGCCAGATCAGAGGCGCCCAGAAGCCCTGAACGATCCAACACCGGCAAGCCACGAGGAGACAGACGACTATTACCGGCCGACTCTGAGGACGAGACGGCCTCTAGCAGCAGCAGCCTCTCCGATTCTGACTCCACGCCGGCGCCGGTCAGCAGAGAGAGGATGAGGCCGGTTGCCGCTGATCCTCGACGCCCTTTGCACAAGTCCAGAGACCCGCATCGTGATCCCCGGGATCTCACTCGAGAACAGCGGGAGCGTGAGCGCCAGAGACGAGACAGACGGCCTAGGGAGGAGGAAGACCACCGAAGGCCACGACCCGAACCCAGGAACAGAGATCTGAGGGACCCTAGAGACCCTAGAGACCCCAGAGATCCCGCAGGTCTTAAGAAGACGAGACCTGGCCCCCCTAAGCATGCCGCATCACAGCCCGTCGTATCGCAAGCTGCCTACCGGAGAGGACACCTTGAGGATCCGGCCGCCTATGGAGTCCAGCAACCTGCTGCTTCTGGCCCGCGACCTCGGGCCAAGTCTCGTCCTGCGAGTTACTACGCCGGCCAGCCGCCGCCGCCGCCTCCTCTGGATATGGGCTGGGCTGGACCACCGCCCCCTCCGGGGTCATTTGGAATGGGAAACTTCCCACCACCGCCTCCCATGTTCGCCGGTGGTCCCCCAATGCCTCATGGCATGCCACCGCCGTCCCCAATGGGACCTCCGCTCTTCTTTGATGGCCCTATGGGCCCGCCGCCTCCTCCAGGAGAGCATCTTAGGCATCGCTTCGATGCGCGCCCCTCTTCCGCCATGGGCTTCGACGTTCCTCCCCCAGGCATGGGCTACTTTCCCGACGAGTTCGAGGAGTTTGAGGAGGAGCCGCCACAGAGAGCTCCTCGCCGTCCTTCTCGTGCTAAGAAGGCAGGGCCGGATGACCGCAAAAGGCCGCCGCCCCCAGATTTCGCTCCCAAGCGCACCCAGTCAGCCAAGCCAACCGCGGGCGCCTTCAAGCCACCTCCGTCAGCGCGGGAGCCACCGCGGGAGCCCGCCCGAGAGCCGCCACGGGAACGCCCGCGATCGCGCCATGGCCAGCGACCACCACCACCATCGCACCGCCGATCCGTCGGCTTTGTGGACCAGCAAGCCTTTGAAGACGATGACTTCCTAGGCGAAGAGAACATGTACCATGACACCTCCCCTAACCAGCGTCGTGCTGCTACCGCCCTTACTCGAGCTCGCCGCAACTCCATCGCTTACGATCAAAACGGCTATGACATCGTCCCCGCCGGCAACCGAGGCCGCCGCTCGTCCTTGTACGGCCCTGGTCCTCTGGACTCGGGTGGCGTAAGCCTCGAGGAAGACAACCGGTACTTTGATGCCTTGCGGTACCAGGAGGATGTCAGCGGTGGCCCGCCAATGCCCCTGACCGCCGAGTCTTTGCGCAGAGCGTCGAAGCGCGAAGTAGCCAGCAGCCGATCCACTCGAAGCAGCGGCAGCCACGACGAGAGCGACTACAAACGGAGCCACACGACTGGTCTCACCACGCAGTCTTCGGCGGGCAACGGTAACAACGATGACTTTACCATCAAAGTCTCCGGACAAGCGGTTGTCAAGGTGCCTGGAGCCCAAATTGAGTGCGACGGGGGCGAGATCACTTTCAGCAGCAACAGGGGCGGCTCCGGCACCGCAGGTGGAGCGCCGGGTGCTTCCCGAGCTGGCAGTGATAAGGAGAGCACCATATATCAGCTTGACGATGCACGCAGCACTCGCATGGATCGCAAGGCGTTGCCTCATCGCCCCCGTGCAACCAGTCAGTCCGACGTTCACAGTCGCATCTACGCCCCCTACCACGGCGCGTATGAGCCTCCTTACGAGCATGACCTATACGAAACGATCACATATGAGCATGCCCCTTATGACCCATCGCTTGCAGCTTCGAACTTTTATTGATGATTGCCACTTGATGAAAAAGAAAACGATTTTCTTCTTCTTTTTTTTTTTCAAACTGACGAGTCATGCTACGATGATATGAACCCAAAAAGAAAACTTATGTGCGCTGCCTTGCTTCGATCTCCGTCACCGAATGGGTTGAAAGGTGGACCTTCAATCTTATCTTCAAGGTCCACTGCCCAGCCGGTTATCATTTCATATTTCTTCTTTTCCTTTTGAGCATTTTCTTGCTCTGTCTCTGATTACATCTGTTTCACCTATTGTTATTTCTTTTTCCTCAGAACGCTTTTTCTCTTCTCTTTTCCTCCGCATGCTGTGCTTGTTCTGGCGGTTCATATACCCTGCTACTGCTTTAATGCTGGCAAACCATTTTGATACCCCCAAAATAGTTGGCGATGGGAGGGACATTGTGCGAATTTTACTGGGACGGACTTGTGATACACGGACTTGGGATTGCAATACTACCACTCTCTCCTTTGGACATTATACTACATGCTGCAGGGAATGTCGGTGAGAAAATTGCGGCTGAGTCGGGGGCGGGCGGGGAGAAGCTGGTCTGACTCCCTCATCTGTATACCTTTTCCATTCAGCTGGCACCTTATGAGAGATATAATGAGTCAAGAACCTTTTTGATTTTGGCAATATCCAGCCTGCTACAACACCGACCCAAGTGTCTAAGGAAGGGCATGATTTCTTTTTGCCTATTTTCTTTTCTTTTTTCCTTTTTTTTTTCTTCTTCAACGTTACGAATGCGATAGAATGTACGAGCAATGGGGGGTTCACACCCCCTTCACTCCCTCTGCCGTACACGAGGGGTTCTTTGTTTCTCAATTGGCATGCTACATTTACCGCCCGCACACTTTGTCGACTTTCTTCTAAGACAGGCTTCCCTCCTTTTCTCTCCCGCGAAAGGTGTTATGATTTGCGGCCACGTGCGCTCGAACAGGCTCGTACCCCTCACGGCTTACCGTTGTAGGCTAGTACGCATAAAGCGCAAAGGTGCATGCATGGCTCGACGAAGACCTGATGCGGTGGACGGACGAGATGCTGCAAGGAAGACGAAATGGCATGGAGTTTAGATTAACGAGGGCAGGGTGTTGGGATAGCATACTGGTATTTGTTGCTGTATGAAGGGGGGTATTGGCATGGCGGCTTTCTGCATGACTTAATGATTGGGAAAAGTGTTTTATTTTTTTATGATGATTATGTACTTGGTTTATTAAAGCACCTTTGATCTTTAAACTATGAGTGCCTCGTGTTTGTTCATCGTTGAATGTCCATCCGTTGCAAGCTAGTCTTGTCAAAGGATTGGCCCGTCTCTTCGTCTTGATACGAGGCTTCCGACACCAGCATTGCAGTATACAAGCGCTCCCTTGGTAGGTTCTATACTGATCTAGGTATCTACATATAGGTACACAGGATCTCCAAACCTGCTAGGCGGTGAGGCAAGAAGGGACAGAGAAGCCACCACGTAGCCAACTGTGGATCGTAGCGTTCTACAGATACATTGCTTTGTTCATGCGCGCTTCATCTAAAGAAAGGAGACGTGCAGAGGGCATTCTATACTAGGCAATCCGAAGGTGTATGCTGGAGTGTATGTGAACTTATTCTCGTCATCTGTAAGATGTAGCCTGCTTCATGCAGCGAAGACGACTTGCCAAGCACGTTACTTGTACGAGTTGTGGAGTACCAGCCCGCTGAGGTGGCAGCTGAGGCTTAGCTGAGGCGCATCTCTACTACATTAACGTACCGTACGTACAGCAGAAAGTGGATTAGTCTGGCGTGGTGGAGTATGATTGGATCGATCGATCGGAGTGGGGCGTTGCCAGGTCAGCGTATCTGGCTATTTACTTCCGTGCGTCATCTAAAGTACGCTGAAGGAAGCAGCTGTATGCCGTGACGGGTACAGAGTACTACGAGCCTATTTGGGGGGGTTGCACTGACGAGATGAAAGACATTTGTTCAAAAGGGGATGGTGGTCAAAAGTTTAATTGTTATTTTGAGAAAATTGAATTCAGTTACCTAGGTAAATGATCACACAACACAGACAGGTCGATTGGTTGGCCACAGGGCGCAACCCACTAGCCGCACTGCACTGCAACCTCCACGAACCAACCCCAGCCACGGCATTTTTCTGTGGTTTCTGTAGGAACAGCCCCTGGTAAGCTCCCACCTGTTCATCTCTCCGCCCAACTGCACACAACTCGCCTGTTTTCATTAGCCGCATTTTGTGTTTTCCCAATCTATTCAACCCACACTTTTTGTGTTTCTGTTTACCTCATGGTTCACAACTGAGAGTGTTTTCATTTTCCTTTCGCAAAGGCGGACGGCATCTGCACTTGTGCTGAGGACGCACCGCCAAAGCCTTCTTTTTTTGGGTACTGGCTGGGCACTACGACTTCTTGAGCCAGCACGGGCGTGAAGACACTTTTCGCCGTACGCACGTTTTTCATCTACCGGAGAGACATCCGCATTCCAGCAATCTCCGTTTAGGAATTAAAAAGAAGGAACAAGTTCATTATGGCGCCGGCGCTGGTGAGCGCTGGAGCAGCCCTCATCGGTACACCGACAGTCAATGTCATCGACACCGACACATTGCCCGGTGGCGGTGCCCCGGACGGTCCTCTCGCTGAAGGCGCCCGTCTCTTTGCCCGAGTGTCTAAACGAACCAACGACCCATCAGACGGCGTGCTCGACCCTCACAACATCAACAATGTAGGATTCTTCTTCCTCTTCGCCCTCATCGGCGTCGCCTTTGTCATCACCGGTATCTGGTTCTTCTTCTGGGCCAAGAACGGCGGCATCTACTTTAAAGAAAACGATTGGGACGACTACAAGTCTACGGTTTTGCGTCGCAAGGGACCCAATGGCACAGTCCTTTCTGGAGCAACTGAATCGACGGATCTGGGCGGCGGCAGCGTCTACAAGCGATACGATGATCCCGACGAGAATCGAACTGTTGTGACGGAAAGCACCTACCTGAGCGGCATCACGGCGGGCGCAAGTGACATCTTTGCTCGCGAGAAGCGCAAGAAGAAGCGGGAAGCACGAGAAGCTGAGCGCAGAAAGCGACGCGGAGAGAAGCAAAAGGCGACTGAGTTCGAACATGATGGCGTCGTCGACGAAAAGGCCGAACGGGAAGCCAAGAAGCTTCTGCGCGACTATCGTCATGAGAAGCCCGCCCGCGTCGGTGGTTTGAACAAGGAAGCTGAAGGATCGGAATGGGAAGGATCAACGAACCCTGCTGAGTCTTCTGTCGGTGCCACGTCCGAGCTACTAAGCAACCAAGAACCGACGCCCACCAATGAGCCAACCAAGACTACTGCACCCCCCAAATCTTCTGCCAAGAGCGGAGGTATCCGTAAGGTGTATTCCACTGCGGACCGCCGGGAGAACCGAGAGTCGGAGAGGCTGCGTGCTGAGGCTCGAAGGCTTCGGGAAGCAGGCAAAGTCGTCCAGAGAGACTTTAGCTACCAGCGAGCCGCCGGCGCAGTCACCAACAGCCAGCTGAGCGAGAGTCTGCTGTCGGGCAGCGGCAACGGCGGCTCAACCACCCTCGGTGAGAGCATCCCGGAGGAGGGTGAGCCAGAGAGCGACCTTGGCACCAAGAGCTATCACCACCCGATGCCCGAACTGAGGGAGCAGAGGCGGAGGGAGAGAGAGGAGCGCAGGGCAAGGAGGAGCAAGAGCGGAAGCAAGCATGGCTACCGCCGCGGAAACACTGACGAAGATTCAGCAATCTAGATGAGGGGGGGATGGGGAATTTCAGCTTTATGGGAGGGGAAATCTGGTCCCCTCCTTTGAAGGGTAGGTAAATATGGATGATTTGATGCTTTTCTTTGGGCATTCCCTTTGTTTCGAACCCGGCCCGCTAGTATTATTGATATTTGATGAGAATTGCGAGATGAATGCATGTGTTTTGCTATGTTCTGCACGCTGATTAAATCCAACGTGTTCATGATAAGCACATCACAATGTGAGCACGAATGAAAGATGTACTTTGGAATAATGCCATAACTTTTGATCGCGTACGCGTGATAATGACTTCCCTCTCTATCTAAGAATCACATTCCTCATACAAAGTGACAGGAATATCGATACGAAGCATACCATATTGCAAAGGGGTCGGTACGTGACGGTATCAATGATGACTCCTCGAGGTCTTACGTTATGCGGAGTGCCAGGAACCAGACCACCCTACGAGCGGAGCAATACTACCTAACGTATCAAGCTTATCTACGTCGCTTTGTTGTCTCAATCACCTTGTCCCACCAGAGTCTGCTTTTCTCGTAGCGCCGATGCTGCAGGGTCTGGTGGTTCCACGTCGTTTCTTCCTGAGTCGATGGAGAAGCAGTGATTGATTCACGATCCGTGGAGCGTTGTAGCGCTGGGGTCATGATTCCAGTCCTTATACTACGGGGCTACGAGGGGGTCTAGATTTAATGCCTGCATAGGGCATGATAAGCCGCTATGAATAGCATTGAAAATCGCCCCCAGCTCTACAGAGTATACAGTCAACCTGAGCCCCCCATACCCCTGCTGCGCCGACCTGACTGTAGCTCAGGTCAGCTAATGCGCTAAGAAAAGATGACCTGACTATGGCTCAGGTTATGGAATTTTATTTTTCCGCCCC